>BSBM01001562.1:0-600000 GCA_027924585.1 Larix kaempferi | reverse complement strand
CTTGCTTCTGTCTAGGTCATGGGCTAAGAAGGTTGGGGGAACATTACAGATGGACCTCTCTTATGCTACCATTCCTGTTTTTGGTGGAGAAAATAGGAGACTTTACAGAGAGCTACAGCTTGCTTACATAGTCACAGATGATAAAAATCCTACAAATCACCCAATGTATTCTGTGGATAAAGACCTTGGTTCATGCATACTACAGTTTAGTGAAGAAGAGAATTCTGATGGTCTGTTACAAGTACAAAAAGAACAGCCTATAAAACATAGCAAAGAAGAGCAGGATGCATTGTGGCAGTTGTATTTTGATGGGTCTTCATGCAAAGAAGGTGCTGGAGCGGGAATTTTATTGATTTCTCCTGGGGGTGAAATAGTAAAACTCATGTATAAATTGGAATTTGCTACCACCAACAATACTGCTGAGTATGAAGCCCTGCTACTGGGACTGAAGGCTGCTAAAGATTTGGGAATTCAGTAGATTTTTGCATTTGGCGACTCCGAACTAGTTGTTCAACAAGTGAAGAACAAATATCAAGTAAAGCAGGGTTTGCTGAAAATATATCGAAATGAGGTATGGGATATGCTTGAGAACTATTTTATAGCATTTAATATCACCCATATTCCCAGAAATCATAATGAAACTGCAGATTCTTTAGCCCTGGCTGCCACACATTTCAGAATTCCAAAAACTACTCAATTAAGGTATCCGATAGAAGTGAGATATAGACCATGTGTCCCAGATAATGTGAAACATTGGAGAGTTTTTGAAGATGACATTGAAATAAAAAAAATTCTTGAGCTTGTAGATGAATTTTCAAATAATCAAATTGATCAAGAAGGAGATGAAAGGGATGAACAGTTAGATGAATTTGCTGCAGAAGAGATAGCAGGGCATAAGATTATTGAATTAAAGAGCAATTTCATTCCAAAAGGTCTAGTACCTTTAGAAAGAATATTCACTAAAGATGATACACCTTCCAGACCAGTAATTCAATCGTCAGAAGACAATGTAGAGGACTACAATATTGGTTCAGCCGAACATCCCAGAATGGTAAAACTTTCTAAAAACCTAACAGCGGAGCAAAGAAGTAGATATATTAAGCTGTTGAAAAAATATATAGATGCATTTGCCTGGTCTTACAAGGAACTAAAAACTTATGATACAGCAGTTATTCAGCACAAGGTTCCTTTGAAGCCTAATGCCAAACCTTTCAGGCAGAAATTAAGAAGAATCAATCCAGCCTTGTTTCTTGTAATCGAAAAAGAATTAAAAAAGTTGTTGGATGCAAAGATAATAGTGCCTCTTAGGTATTCTTCTTGGGTGGCTAATTTGGTTCCCGTTAGAAAGAAGAATGGGGAGATTCGATTATGTGTTGACTTCAGAAATTTGAATCGATCATCATTAAAAGACAAGTATCCTCTCCCAAAGATTGAACAGGTTTTGCAGCAGGTAGTTGGAGCTCAAAGGATTTCTATGCTAGATGGTTTCTCAGGGTACAATTAGATTGCCATGCATCCTGATGACAAAGAAAAGACAGCTTTTACAACCCCCTGGGGGACATTTATGTATGACAAGATGCCTTTTGGTTTGATGAATGCTGGAGCAACCTTTCAGAGAGCCATGGACATTGCATTCGTGGGTGAAAAAGATAATTTTGTAGTTATCTATCTGGATGATATCACTGTCTTCTCAAAGTCTGATGATGAACACTTGAAGCATTTAGAACAAACCTTCATAAAATGCAGAAAATTTGGTTTATCCTTGAACCCTAAAAAATCACATTTTGCTGTGCAAGAGGGTAAGTTACTTGGCCACTTGGTATCAGCTGATGGTATCAGAATTGACTCTGAGAGAGTCAAAGCAATACTGAAGATTAGCTTGCCCAGGAGTAAAAAGGATGTGCAATCGTTTATTGGTAAGATAAATTTTTTGCGATGGTTTATTCCTAATTTTGCTGAAACCATTAAGCAAATTACAACCATGTTAAAAAAGGACCAAGAAGTCAGATGGATTGTTGAAGCAAAAGCAGCTTTTGAGAAAATCAAGGTGGCTTTGACCGAAGCACCTTTTCTGGTAAGCCCTAATTTTGCCAAAGAATTTCTTACATTTTCTTTTGCTTTAGAGGACACCATTGCTGCTGTCCTACTTCAAAAGAATGAGGAGGGATTGGAACAACCAATTGCCTTTTTCAGCAAAACACTTAGGGATTCAGAGCTGAAATACAGTATCTTGGAGAAACAAGCCTATGCTCTGGTGAAGGCTTTAAAATTTTTCAGAATTTATATTTTACATTCCAAGGTTGTTTCCTTTGTTCCAAATGCTGCAGTGAAGGATGTTTTGACACAGCCTGATAGTGAAGGAAAGAGGGGAAAGTGGATTGCCAAAATTATGGAATATGAAGTGGAAATCAGACCTACTAAGCTAGTCAAAGGACAAGGATTGGCCAAACTGCTGGCTGACTCAAATTGTCAAGCATTAGGATTACATGTTATGACAGAAGAATCAGCACCTGAAGAAAAGCAAGTATTCCTGGAAAAAGAAAGAATCATGGATTCTTATTCATCTTCAGATTGGTATGCTGATATTGTTCATTTTCTGTTATTTTTGCAATGTCCAGAACACTTAGACAGGAAAGCTGCCAGGTCTCTGAAATTGAAAACTACTAAATACTGTCTGATATAAGGTCAATTGTTTTGGAAAGATCCAGCAGGAATATTGTTAAGGTGTCTAGATAAGGCTGAAATAAAAGAAGTAATTTCAGAATCTCATGAAGGAGCTTGTGGAGGACATAAATACTGGAAAACAACAGCCTATAAAATTTTGAGAGCTGGTTACTATTGGCCTTCTCTCTTCTCAGATGTTTACCAACATGTAAGAGCTTAAAAATTTGCAGGTAAACAGAAATTACTGTCTTTACCTTTGAAGCCTATTGTAGTCAATGCCCCTTTACAGCAGTGGGGTCTGGATTTTATTGGAGAAATAAATCCAGCATCTTCAGGTCAGCATCATTGGATTTTGACCGCCACAGATTTCTTTACAAAATGGCTAGAAGCTATTCCCACAAGGAATGCTACAGATAAAGTGATTATGGATTTCATTGAAAATAATATTCTGAGCAGGTTTGGTTGTCCACAAAGATTGATTACTGATAATGCCAAAGCATTCAAATCCAAGGCAATGGTGGCCTTCTGTGAGAAAAATGGTATTATACTAAAACACTCCACTCCCTATTATCCTCAGGGAAATGGTCAGGCTGAATCATCTAACAAAAATATCATTCAGTGCATCAAGAAGTTGCTCAAACAAAATAAAAAATCTTGGGATTCAATGTTGAAATATGCATTGTGGGCAGATAGGATTACTCTAAAACAAGCCATTGGTACTTCTCCCTTTCAGCTGGTTTATGGAACAGAAGCAGTCTTTCCAGTGCAATTGGGAATTCCAGTAATGAAGTTCCTTCAAAATTCTCAAGAGGAACCAGATGATTTGCAAAGGAGAATCTTTGAAATGATTGAGCTGCAGCAGAATAGAGAGAAGGTAGATAAAGAAGCACAGCTGTATAGAGCTAAAATGAAAACCAGGTTTGACAGAAATATTAAAGAACATATTTTTTCAGAAGGTGAGTTGGTTTTAAGATGGGATGCAAGAAAGGAACAGAAAGGTAAGCATGGCAAATTTGATAATCTATGGTTTGGCCCTTTTCTGATATCTAAAGTTTTGGAAAATAATACATTTATCCTACAGTCCCTTGAAGGAGAGGAGTTGCTTAGCCCTGTCAATGGGCGATTCCTCAAGCATTTCTACAGTCAATAATAAGGATCTTGGTCACTTTTCATTGTATATACCGGTGTGAGTGAGATTAAATAAAGACTCCATAGCCCAATGGAAGACTGAAGGCACTAGTCTACAGGTTCTTGAAGCCTCACAGGGAGGACTTCATCCCGCAGCTGGAGCCAGATGTTAAGTCAGTAAATTTTCCTCCATTTTTGAGTTATTTTCTCCAATTTTGGTTTGTTTTGAATCTACCTCAGTTAAATTTTTGGTTTTGAGTTTTAGTTTTAGTCTTCTTAGAAACTTTATGAGTGATTGAATAAGTTTTGAGCCCAGTCTTTTTCAGATTTTATTTGATTTTGATGACTTTTTATATTGTAAAGGGGGTCAATAAGAGTCATATGTTCAAAGGTAGAATCATTAATGTCTTTAGAGAACGGTTAAACCTATCTCTTAAACCAAATAACTGCCAGAACCTCTAACAAATTAGCAAAAAGTTAAAAAATTGCTAAATTTTGGCATAGAAGTTATTCTTGTAGTGCTATACAAAGTTTTAACAAAGAGCGCGCTACAGGAATATCGCGGTCTGTGTTTTTTCCAATTTTTGAACTGATTTCAATCATGATGAAGAATGGGGGTGTCTAATCACCTTGTGTGAGTGTTTTAACACGTGTTTGCAGCATTTTGAGCATGATTTTAGCTGGTTGCTAGTCACGAAGTAAAACAAGCTCATCATTGCATGGTATGCGGGATTAGTTGCACAGAAACCAGCAAATCCTGGTTAGCTGTCAAATTTCTCTTGTTACACGCATCCTTACAGAGGAGTAGTGTTCGTGAAGGAGAGCTCACTGCTAAAACGGTGGATTGTGTTGCTGAAGAGAGGAGACAGGTGTGTTTATCGCCAATGAGAATTAGGGCTTCCAAATTCATCCATCAGCAGTTAAAGACATGATATGAGGACACCTATTCTCATAAAAGGAGACCATTAATACCCCAAAAAGAAGCTGTAAGTCACGACAGATGCATAGCTGACAGGTATTCCGATATAAACCCTCACAGCTGGAAAATTTGGGTCTTTTTCGCTGCACAATTATCTGAAAAAATTGCTGGCTGGAAATGATAAAATAAATCATAAAATTAGCATTTCACAACAAAAATAACTATTTGAAGCTAGTATGAGCAATATGCATGAACAGAGCAGCGGAATAGTTTCAAATGTAAAGTATTCAGTCTGGGAAATGCAAATGACAGTTTGAATGAAGAATTTTATCATTTGTTCTCTTATACATTCAAAATTATGGAAAGAACATTAAGAGGAATCGCAGTTTTTTCTATTATGCTCATTCTTACACAGTAGGTGTGGTTGGTTTATGAAAATGGTTTAGACATTGTTGATAATTATCAGAATTTCATGAAGTCACCTGCTTGGAGAACATATTCACTTAGTTGCCGAGTTGAGACAAGAGAATATTGAATTTGAAAGGCTGTTCAAGGGTCTGTAGAAAATTTCAAAAGAGCCCAAAGCATAGGAAATCAGTTTACAAAACAATTCTTGAAACCTAAGACAGATTGTGCCTGTGTACTGAAAAGAAGATTATGGGAAAAAGTGGCAAAAGTGGTAAGGTCAATAGGGATGAACCCACAGACTTAACTTGGATTCAAAAGCTTCCTGACTGTGCAGAACTTTTTCAGCAGGCAGGTTGGTTAAAGTTTTTCAAAAAGATTGATGGCTTCGATACACAGGTCACCTGCAAGTTTGCTAAAGCATTTAAGAATGACATGATTATGATGGATGCTCTGAATTTCAATTTATCTGTGGAATTCATAGCAGAAGCTACTGAGATTAGTAATGAGGGTGAGCACTGGTTTAAGAAGTCACCTTTCGAGTTTGATCCCCAAAGGTACTTATTGCCTAATGTGATTCCTGACTGGAACAAGGGTATTATCATTCATAATTTCAAGAAAGAATGGATTGAGCCCATAAGGATACTTCAGAGTTATGTGACTTGTGAAGGAAGATATTCATTAGTGTTCAAATATCATCTCAGGTTCCTTCAACACATAGCAGGTGTTTCTAAAATGAATTTGCCCTTCTTCTTCTTTAAAAGTCTGCAGAAAATGTCAAGCAAAATAAAACAACATGATGATCACACTTCTCAGTCACTTTTTCATCATGGTCTCATTAAACTAATCATCACTACAGTGCTGCAACATGAGGGAAATACTTGGGACTTCTTTTTGTTCTGGTCAGGGGTTCATCCTAAAGGAGAAGATCAACAACCAAAAAGACAAACTGACAAGGGGAAGGTAATGATGCAAAAGTTAGGCCATTCAGTCAAACCTGCAAGCAAGCATGACATTAAAGCTAAGAAGGTGACTAAACAGGTAGCAGAAAAGAGACAGGATGACAATCAGCTCCAAGAAATTTCAGATCACACTAAAAACAGGTTCACATTATTTGAAGACAAAAAGGAATTGCTTGAAAAGAAATCATCACTTGTAGCAGATCCTCAGGATGAAAGTCAAGTTGATATTAAAATAGTTCCTGTAGCTCAAGAAGAAATGCCTATTCGGCCAAGAAGCCCCATTACAATCCTTTCAGATGATGAAGGATACATGTTAGAGGAGGAACAGCCTGTTTCTAAGATTAAGGTCAAAACTGAATTTAAAGAAGCTCAAGTTTTAGATGGCACAACTATGAAACCTAACAAGAAAATAAATAAGTTGGAAGTGGTGGAATTATCTTCTGTTAGGTACAAAGGCAGAAAACTGAAAATGATGGGGGAGGCAGCTACTCTCTGGAGACCTAAAACTAGGTTGAAAAACAAGCTAAGGTTAAATATGAAAAAGCTGTTAAATCCAAAATTGAAGACTGATAAGGTGACTATCTCTGATGAAGAATCCATGGGGGATGATAAATCAAAGTTAGATATACTGCAGCCAGGTAAAAAAGAGGAGATTAAGTCAGTAAAAGTAGAAGGTGAAGAAAGCTCCAAGTCCATCATTGAAGACATTTCTGGGAAATTGTTGACAGAAGAGATTAAGTCAGTACAGGTAAGAGATGATCTAAACCCCATCATTGAGGATACTACTGAGAGACTATTGACAGAAGAGACAATATTTAAGAAGTTTGACATGTTTTGGAAACCTAATGAAGAGCAAGATGCTGCAATAGAGAAATTGGTTAATTCTGACAAAGAGAATTTAAAGAAGACTGTCAAACAGTATAAGCATCAAATGAATTACATGCAGGAAGTTAATGATGGTTTAATGATGGCAAATAGAAGATTAAGAGAGGATCTTCAGGATGTTCATGACAATTTTCAGGAGTTAGTGGTTGATGCAAAGGAAGCACTCAGAAGGAAAAGGGCTGCTGACAGGCACTGTTCAGAACTGGAAAAGACAGTTGAAACTTTGCAGCATGAAAATGAACACCTTCAGAAAAAGATAGCTGAGCTGGAGAAAAAGCATAAAAGAATGAAGAAAAGATCCTCAAGTCCAAATGGTATATCTTTGCTTGTGGAGGCATCGAAAGAGATATGAGGCAGTTAGTAGTTAAGGGTCATTTAAGACATTTTGTTAAAGAATTTGCTATTTTTAGCAAACTTGCAATTTTGTAAAAATGTAAATTTTACTTTACCTATTCTAGTCATTCGATGGAGAGTTAGTAGGAGAAACCCTAAGTGTTTTTTTTGAGAAGAAAACTATTTAGAGAGGAAGGAAAAACATTGTAAGGGTTCTGATTTTGGAGAGCATTAGGAGGTCTGCTAAGCTACTTATACTTCCAGACTTGTTCAGTGATAGGCACTGTAAACTCTCATATGCATTTTTTGATGAAACTATGAATATATGACTCATTACCCTATATTTGATCTGTGTTGGCTTCATTTTGAACTTATTGAGTTTCATGAATGATAAATTCATTTCTGGTTTATGTGTAATTTTCCAGTGATGCTTGTCCTTTATGTGTGAATGTCATTTCAGTCTTTTGTTGGGATATTGTGATATATATACATCTTTATTGATTTATGTGTATGATTTAGTTGTTGCTTATCTATTGAATGTATTCCCTTCATGCTTTTGAAGTCAATGACCAAAAACATATGAAATAAAACCCTAAACCCTAGTTTGAATTGATTTTTATTTTGAGATTGTGTTGGCTTGTTACCTTAGCCTTAGTAACAATTTCTGACACAAACAATGACTATTTCAATTATCTCTATGGCTATAAGGACAATCTCTCATTGCTCTCTTCAACATCAAATGTATCGTTGATCAAGCTCTTTATAAATAATATTTTTTCTCTCAAATCCTTCATTTGGATGGCAATATATTAATTAGAAAACATTTTTATAGAGACCTGATTTTGTTGTCTTGAAAATATTAACTGATTAGGTCGAAATAAATATAGTGAGAGGGAGGTTAGGTTGAAATAGGGTTTTGGTTTTGACATGTTAAAATATGGGGAACAATTTAATAATATACCTTGAAACATTTACTCTATAATTTAGTAACCTTGCCGTGTCTATGTTGATACATAATTTCCATTAGCAAGATTGGAAGGATCAGATGTCAGCTTAGCGTCAGTGCTGGAATCCTTGGAGTTTTGCTTGAAGCTTTGTGGATTAGGGGCTATTATTTTGGAGTATTTGTTGAAGGCCATCAATCAAATCCATATGCTTCATGATTTAGTTGGCAGTGGTTGTTCCTTATTGAGCAATGCATATAACTCACAACAAGAATACGAAAGGTGAGCAGCTAATAGTATTTGATCAAATCTGAAAATGAATCTCTACATTTGATATGTTATATGATTTGTTTCTGAATATTTATAAGAGATCATTTTTTTAGGTAGATCAAGTAATAAGGCTATCTGATAGTTTTTTTAAATGAAACTACTAGTGGGCTAGTTATTTGGAAGTGACCCAATATATAACATGTATGTTTTTTTCAGGACTACATCATTTTTTCTTTATGTAGCTGCTGAACAGGAGAGAATAGCTATGGAAAAATGGTTTCCAGATTTCAAGGTGGCAGTTCATGAAGCTCAAAAATGCTTGGAAGATTGCAAAAGGGTTAGAGGATTGGTACGTCATACAAAGGAGAGTTGAGATGTCAATGTGATGTGCCTTTCTGTTGGAATCATTCATGTTTGAAATTTGCATCATGCATGTATAGCTTCTTAGTTTGTTTCATGAGATGTTCAATTCATGACTTTTGATCAACATGAAATATCTATAGTCCAATATTACTTGCTTCTAAACAAAACTGCTACTTACATCAATAGACCAAAAAATTGTTGTCCTTCTAACATTAATCTACATATTCGGTTTTTAATTTTAGTTTGTAGAAGTCACCATGTGTTCCTCAATTTTTCAAAAGCACATTCTAACAATGGTCAAAGTGGTCAAAAAATTTATATTTTGAATGCAAAAGAAGGCATCAAAGTTTACATAATGGCCAATAGGTGCAACTTCGCTTGAGAATATAAAGGAGGGATTTTTCCTTAAATGGGGCTTTCCAAATTGTTGTGGGGCAATAGATGCAACCCATGTAAAACTTGAGCTTCAATACAATGATTCATCCATTTATTAGTGCAACTCTGAGCACACTTATAATATGTTGCACCAATTGCTTCATATTGACTTTCTAGATGTGTTAACTTGGGTATGGAATTATATCATTTTATAGTGGTGTATTTTTTATTGTGTTTTTCATTTGTTTTTTATTTTTAAATCATTAATTTGGAGTTATTCCACAATATATTTCTTTAAGAAAAGAATTAGTGATGTTCTGTGTTGGTTTTGCATATGGGAATTGTATAAACAGTATTTAAACATATGGGACACAATATGCTAGCTGACATGTTCTCTTGATGATTGTAAGTAACAACAATCCTTGGTGGATTTCTAGTAATCTTGTATGGTGCTTATATATTTATAGTACTTACCTATTTCATTTTTCAGGAAATTACTTCCAGGGAAAATAGTCACATTTTAAATGTTGACAATCCTAATAATGAGGTTAGTGTCAAGTATCTAGCAAAAATAATGACTGAGGTATGGTTCATGCTTTTTGCGGGAGTTCAAAAAAGTTGTTTGAATAGTTTCTTGTGCTTATGTTGTTGTCAATAGTGTTGATTTATAGTGCTTGTTTAATTTCCATTAAACTTCATTAACATTTCATCACAATGGAAGCATAAACTATGGTTCATTTGTTATGTGACCAGTCTGCAATAATTCAGCTCCTCAGTTAACATTAGAACGAACTTGGAGGAGCAAACAGGAGGATGAGCTAGGTGACATGATTCCAAAGAATGCCCATATGTCTGATTTCCATTTGTGCATTTTGTAAGTGTAAAGAAAAACTCATCTTACAGGCTTAGGCCAAGCCTATAGATATACGTTATTAAGTTGTTGTTACAACATTTTATATTATATTTTGCTATCTTGTTTCCATATGCTTAAAAAGTCTTAGATATCTATTTTAGTTATTGTGTAAATAGGTTAGTGAATCATTTCTATTTACTTTACTAATAACAATGTGATATTTTTGCTTTTTCAAATTAGTAAAATATTATAATAATAATAACCAAATGTTCAATTTATTCCAGCAGGCCATTGGTCATCACCATCTACTAAGGTTACATTCTACTTCTGACCTGCTCCACTTGACTGACATGAGTTTAAAAGGGATGAGGCTAGGTACTAATCCCAAGAAATTTTGATGGGTATAGCTACACCTCATATTGGGTAGGTAAGCAAAGAAATTCTACCCTATGTAACCCATCAGAGGAAGTTTCTTGAAGCATTTCCCCCCAAAAATGTGTAATTTCATGCCAATATGAATCTTAGGATTTTTTCACTTTTATAGGTGCTCTACATTTATGTTATATATGAGAATTAAAAAATGCATGTAAGTTGAGATAAGACCGATAATTCACAGGATATGCTACTTTGTTGTTTATTCAAGCATGTTTATATACCCGCTGAAACGAATGCTTGGATTTTGGAACATGATAATTATAAAGAGAAAATTCTCAAGTATTAGAATGAGAAACAAATACAGATTACAGATGTAAGCTCTATCTTTTGCATAGCCTCCTTTACCAAACCATTTAGTTTATTATATATCTTGGACTCCACACAATTGTTTTTGATTATTTGTTGGCAAATCTTAGGGTTAAAATGTGTCTCTCTGCTTTTAGGTCCCCACATTTTCACTGTGGATTAGGGGGTTTGCATTGACCAGCTTGGGAGGTCCACACCATCCAGTTTGCGGCATATGTACCTAAGATGTCATATAAAATCCAGAATGAAGAAAATTATGTTCAGACGGAATTGTTGCAAAGAGATCTTTAATACTGGCAGGTTAGTCAACATGAAATTATATAGCAGGTACATGCATGTTTTTTGATCAATATACTAGAATGAGTTCCAACATATTGAATCCATTCTCCAAAATTCTCTTTTGAAGGAACATGTGAAACTAAGTTTAGATAGTAATTTTTTATGTCCCTAGGATTTGCTCAAATCATAAATAATGATGGCCAAGAGAATTATGATCCAGGAATTTTAATAGGCATGATGTAATCGTAGTTAGAGAACATTTTTAATTACCATAGTTTAGTGTTTAAATATTTATAGGCCTACTGCATTATTTTTTGCAAGCAAGTTTATAGGCCTGCTGAAACTAATCCATGCAAGATAACAATTCATATGATTGTAAAGTAAAACCAACAAGAACAGAAATCTGCCCCTGCCAAGTACAACTAACAACTCAGAAAATTGCCCCTGTAAACTACAACCAGCAAACTCACAAATATTCCTTTGTAAGGTATAATCAACACAACATAAAACTATCCCTTCAAATCTATGTAGGCTAAATTGAAAAGATGCCTAAAACAACAAGGAAGGTGCTCTATCAACAATGATTGGACATACTTCTCTTCTAAGCAATTGTTTGTTGGGCTTGGGGGTGTATGATCTATGTGGCATAGGGTATGAGGCCTATCCCTAAGCTTTGTTGAAATCCATAGCTATGAATCATCTCTTGCCACCTCTTTACTAACAAGTATATTGGCAGTATATATGTTGGCATTCTCATCTCATAGAATACATTATTATCCCATTGCCTCTTTGATATTTCCAAAATAGAAATAAAGAAATATAGTAATGTCTACAAGAAACCACAATAAGTCAACAACACTAGAAGAAGGGATAATGAGTCATTATTAGTGGGAACCATTGTAGCAAGAACAAAATATTAAGGCTTAGACAATATGGATATAAATTTATAAATAAGGAAATAATATTTATTTATGAGATTTTTCTTAGCTCTGATCTATGAATGTATTGCTGCTATCCATTTTCATACATACCAAAGATTGTCACCATTGTGGAAATCAATGATGACGTTTCGCTGTTATCCTTTAAGGACCATTATAATTATTTTTTTTACAATTTAATTGAAATGGAAACAGTCCTTTATGTTGCGTCATTAAAATATTTTCAAAATGAAAAGTGTTGACAATCTCATAGCGGTTGTCACCATTGATATGTTAATGGAAATATCCTCAATAGTGAGGGTCATTGCAAGGCCCTCATCATATGTCATTGGCGACGTTCAGTTTTTTGGTGATGGAGGTCCTTAGGTCCATCACCAAAACTTCGTATAAATTGGTGAGGGTCACTATTTGTCATTAATAATCCTTATTAGTGACGAACATTGAATCTCACCACACCACCTCTACTTTTGGGGACACAGCCATTGCTGACATTCAAATTTTGGTGACGTCCTCCTTTTTCACCATCACCGATGAGATTATGGTGACATGTCTCAACCCTCACCAATGATCGATCATTGACTGTCACCATATATGCATCAAATGGTGAGGGCCAAAATAGGTTTGTCACCAACATTTCATAATGATTGGTGACGGTCACAACCGGGAATAATAATAATTATTAGTGGCAGACCTTGAATGTCACCACATACCCTCCACTTAAGGTGACGATGCCTTTGGCGATGCCCAGGTTTTGGTGACGGGGCCCTTTTTGATCTTCACCAATGAGCATATGGTGACATTTTTGGACCCTCACCAATGACCTTTTTCCTTGTAGTGTTGTATGTTTGTTTTCGATATTTTTTTTCAAATCATAAATAAGGATGCTAACCTACAGTCATTATTTCGATTCTGCTAGTATTTATAATACATAATATTAATATGTTTTTAAATAGAATAAATATATGAAAAGAATATAGTAAGAAAATAATTATATTACTGGTCTTCTATGAAGGTTAGTTAACCTAAAAACTGAACATTAGGCTTTGTGCAGAAAGAAA
Organism: Larix kaempferi; assembly: GCA_027924585.1. Lineage (NCBI taxonomy): Eukaryota > Viridiplantae > Streptophyta > Pinopsida > Pinales > Pinaceae > Larix > Larix kaempferi. The sequence continues at coordinate 586,883 of BSBM01001562.1, read as the reverse complement.
AGTGGAAAATGTTTATGTACTTTTATTTCTATTGTTGCGAGTGTAAATATTTTAAAATAGTTAAATAAACAATATTTACTATGTTTTTCTATGACTGATACATGAGATATATCAATTTTAGTTCATAAACAGATAAGGAAACTACAGTAAATAAAAACAGAGTTTGTCTAATTCATTATTCTATTTGTTTGCGTATCATTCATCTACTTTTTAAACACCCTTCCCTGTACTAGAGTATGGAAAAAGAACAGTGCGTGGAAAAATATAGGGAAGTAATCTGTTCTAACATTTCATATAATTTCTTCAACAATTTACAGAATCATAATCAGTTCAGAAAATCAGACATTTATTTCGGCATGATGATAACTATCAACATTCAGCTAATAATTTCTAAATCAATAGTTTAAGAAAATAAATTATAACTGCTTAGGATATGAAATAACAGTAAAACCTGCAAATATAGATAGGGTGGACAAAAACCCAAAGAGGCCCATTCCTCCCAACCTTCTCCAGAAGAAGCATCCAATACCACTTTCTCCTTTGGACCCCCAAGCCTATTTACTAAACCACTAGGTAGAATACTCTGTGTAGAAGAAAGGTAGTCCGGTTGTACTTCCAGCAATCAATGGATACTTGCAATACACCTTAAAATAACTCTCTGCACTTAGAAGTAAACTCTGCATTCAACAGAAGTGAAATATACTTACACTACAACTCAAAACATAGCTTCCCCTCATCGAATCTATCCTGTGCATACAGCAGAACCATAAGGTAAATTTTTGTCGTCCGAAAAAGTGTGAACCTCTGCTCAAATTCAATGGCTTATAAAGATGCATAGGTCTTTAGTGGTCAGTTTCCAAATAAATGAGCCTCAAGCTCTAGTCCCATCTTTCAGGGAACTTTGACCACAAATCAAGGGAGTTGTCCCATAAAACAACTAGTTACATAGTTCCTCATCCTGCCACTTGTCCATTGCCTTCTACCCTAGATTCCATTCCACCTAGTGGGTCCAAAAAGACTCTTTCAACAGTCTCTTTGGGTGAGTGTCTCCTATTTTATTTTATTAAATAATAATATTGTCCAATTACAGTCATCCTTGGCCACTTGGCCAAATATAAAACTTTACAATAAAAGTTAAGATAATGTTTTCTTCAAACATAAAATGTTTCAGCAAAGGGGTATGTTACAAACACCCCCACTTAAGCTCAACATCGTCCTCGATGTTTCTTATTCTTCCTCAGAGCCTCCCTGGAACATAATTGGATATGCTGCCCGCATATTACTTTCCAATTCCCAGGTAGATTCATCAGGGCTAAGGTGCTTCCATTGCACCTTTCAGTATAATTGAACAAGTAGAGATCCTACCACGAATTTCAATTCAGTAATTGATAGGTAGCGATCGAATACTACTTCTATTCTAGCCTAATCAAATGGCAACAATAGTATTTCAACATAGTAGAAATAGAAAAAATCATAACACGATTTCGCATGATCACACAAACCAAGATCTATTCTTGTTAAAGATGCAGAGATGCTATTTGTCCTATTATACAAAGATCCATGCTACAAAAACTCAGAGCTTTCCTTTACCAACGCAGATGCTTCCTTTACTATTACACGGAGATCTATGTAGCAAAAACGCAGAGTCTTTCTTTACCAATGCAGAGATGCTACTGGGAATAGGATCAGCCAACATATATTTATCAAAAGGATTTTCGTGGGATTAGGCTTAAATACTTGAAAAAATAGTATGCACGACGGCCAAAAATACAGAGGTATAAACAAAAAACGGAGCAGCCAGCATGTATGATAGAGATCTACCACGAGATCAGAACGACCGACATGTAGCCATCAAAGCGATGTTTGTGGATCTATGCCTAAGTATTGAAAACATTGAACATAATATGCTCAGCAACTAGAAATATAGACAGGTAACTCGCTCTTTACGTTTTATACAGAGATAAAAATTTGTATCCTAATGTAAAGCAAAGAATATATATAACTAGAGAGACCCAACACCCCCACCGTCCCTTCCTACCACAGCGAAACTGAAAAGGTAACATACACAAATAAAAAAAATAGCAAGAAGAAGGTTATACGGGGATCCATCATTCCAGATGTCCCTTCCCCATATGGCATACCATTTTCTGATAGAAGAGACATAATATGAATACAAAACTGCTATCCCTTTGCTAAGCACACTTCCAAGAACAAGAGGTAGCGTTTAAAATATGTAAACTGAAAAACATGTTTAAATACTCTTCCTCCCTATATCTACCTTACGATGTAGAGAGAATAGATACATATAAATATGGATACTAACCCGTCATCTCAGGACTATATACTAACTTTCGCCCAGCATCCTTATACAAGAATTATAGCTTCTTCAGAGCTATCCCTTCACATCCACGCAAGCCAAGACAAAAGAACAACACGAAAATCTGGCGAGCCCTAAAGAAACAAAAATGAGCCAGATTCTAAAACCAAAAGGGAAGTCCAGAGGTCGTATCCATAAGCTTCTCTCCTTTCAGCCTTCTTCCCATTATACCTAGGTGGGACATATAAGTGTACTCCAAAACCCCCTTTTTTTTCCCCGAGTTTACCATAAACAATATATTTATATAAACTCTACAGAGATCTACCCCCAATGAAACACCTGGCTCGTAATATGGAGACAAATGGCGGTAGAAGGTGAAAGGTGCTCCACTAACTTCCACGTGGTCATGTTCGGTGTCACGCCACAGGTCATCGTTTGTTTAAAGGATAAATTCATCGGATCATACTTAACGGCTCTCGTGACACCCTTAATCATATGTTTGGGAGTATCCGCATTAAAATATAAAAGTTGTTTTCATTATGTCTAGAAGACTCTTCTTGCCATACCGCTCCAATATAAGTTCCCACCTTCCCTTAAGGCAAAACCCACTATTTTAATAGTCATTGAACAGTATAACTCTATTGTTTTCACCTATAGCGTTACTTTGTTTGTATCACATCCATTATATAAATCTCTCATAATATATAACACATATGTCTATATAACATAGGTATATATTTATATAACATATATATACAAATAGATACTCATCTCGTATTTATAGTTGTCACGACTAACTTGTAACTCCTTCATTTATATACATATATTCCATATATGTATAAAAGAAATACATAGTTTATAAGTTTAAATATTTCATAATATAACTTAGGATCATATCATAGTCAAAGATTATAGTATAACTTATCGTTAGGTATAGTAGTAAGAACTAGTCAAGCACCGTCTAATTTACATTTACAAAATAACATGGCATAAAGGAGGGATATCACATCCTTTTCCCCTTCAGAATAACACCATCCTTGATGCTCATGCTTTTTCAACAATTTGTCTTTCTGCTTGATTCATGTTTTGTTTGTTTTTCATCATTTCGGTTTTGACCATCTTGTGCTTTCATGATTTCTGTATGTCTTCGTTGCTCATAAGTTGCCTTCTTATGCAATAAAATCAAAACTCCAAAATTTACTTAGTAAGACATATCATAACTTCATAATCCAATTCAGAGCCTAACAATTAATACCTTTGCAACACAACATTAATACTTCACAAGTATTCCAAATAAACTTAAAAATTCATCATTCACCCTCTCCCATTCATAACATTCACACATTAATACATTCAATAGCCTAGTTACTTGGAAAAAAATTCGTTAGTATGTGTTTTATCATTATAACATGAGAATGAAAAACTTTCAACAACACTTTTGTTGGTCACCCAATTCTCCTTTGAGTTCTTGGAACTTCAGCAACACTCTACTAAACACAAATTTTCGAGATCTGTCACCAATTTCCATGTGGACTTACGGGCTAAACTTTGAGGTTACTCTCCCTTTTGATTTATTAGTCAAATTTTTTCTCCTCAAAAACATCCAACAATGTCCTATCTTCCAGATGTCAATATTTGTGCCTAGGTCTTTGCCATTGATATGAGAGACTCTTTCACAATTCCCCTCAAGCCTCCTAGCTTGAGTCCTCGAAAAGCTATCTTAGCAAAGTAGAGATGGATCATCAATTTTTGCCACTTCATTTGTCTAACACCAATGTGCTCACACAACAGTCATTTTCCTAACACCATTGTGCTCCCACGACAATCATTTTCCTAACATCATTGTGCTCACACAACAAATCATTTTCCTAACACCATCATGCTCACACAACAAATCATTTTCCTAACACCATAGTGGTCACACAACAATTCCCTTCATTTCTATGACACACTTTATGCATAATATGTATAATGCTCTTGTCTTTCAAGAAGTCCCATAGATATTAACGATCTACTAAAACTCATGATCATATCATTATATTTATTAATTATTTTGTCCGCATTTGCTGTCAGTTAAAATATTTGACTACGTGCGACACACCAATTTGGTACTTATTGTAACTTCACTGCTATTGCCAAGTTCCTAGAATCATGTACAATTTCAAGGTTAGTTGTGATATAATCATCATCAATTGATAAGAAATAATTTCACCTATTTATTCATCCATTCTTACTCATGCGCATACATTTTTCATGAGTCTTTGATATTTACTCAGATTCAGACCATACGCTTACCATGCCTAATATATCATGCTCTTGTCTTCCAACAAGTCCCACAGATTTTGGCAATCTACCAAATTCACTTATTAGTATCACTTTATAAAACAAAGGCAAATTTTGTAAGGAACCATAATAATATGAAAATCATCTATCACACTATAACATCCAGACATGATCAACATCTTTACTTGGTTTAATAATTTCATCATTCATACATTTAGACATGAAATTGTACTATTTAGCATATAGCATTTTATTAAACTCTCAACCCTTTCAATAATTTCAATGGTCATCTAATTCACCATTCGAAATTCTTTTCGACTCATTTATAAACATAAATTCATATGAGACGTACCCAAAATAACTGAGTTAGAATTTGGTGAATTTTCGGAAAAATTCCTCACATTAGAGATCTCCACAATTATAGGTCATTTTTGTTATAAGGTCTACCATCCTTCCATCAATTAGATGACGATTTAAAAGAAGTATTCGACCTTATTTATTTCCACAGTCAATATTCTTGTATACTTATACAAAGGTTTTAATCAATTTTCCAACAATGTCATTTATCTATACGACTTCTGTTATATCACTTGGAACAATTATGTGCAAGCGAAAAACATGACACTGTAACCCATATCTAAAGGTAGTAAATTACCTTAGCAACACCTAACTATATAAGTTAACAATGCTTTTAAACTATTACCTCTTAGAATGCTCTCTTTACCATGGACATCTTCGTGGGATTCGTTTCCCTTAATGGTAAACATAAATATGTCCAAATAGGAAAATACAGCTATATGGTTACCATATGATCAACATGAAATAATTAGGGATTATCGTTTAAACCGCAATTTCATTAAATTTGGACTTATTCCTAGTCTAAATTGGATTTTAAATATGGTTAAGCTACATTTCTATGAGACTTGGTATTATAAAATAATATACATTTGAGCTAACTTCCATATTATACTACCAAACCTCATGGAAATGTTTCTTAACCTTGTTAAAAACCCAATTTAGACTAGGATTAAGTCCAAATTTAATGAAATCATGGTTCTTACCAAAACCTATACTTCTATATTGACATATATGACAAAGTCATTATAAATATAAAAGAGATTATAACACCTAAGGTACACATGAAAGAGACTAGTAAACATCTCTATACATCAGGGAAAAAGAAAAGAAAGAATCTCTGGAACTATTTCTTGAGTATATCGAAAATAAAAAAAATCATAATCCAACTTCGAATTTTAGTGTGTTGACAAGATACATGATATGAAGGCTTCAACCCTATGTTCATCGTCTTTAATTCCTAACCTTTTTGTCAAGGTAATAACATGTCTCATTATAACTTCTCATGTCTTTATTTTTTATAGAGGGGGGTGGACTATAGCAATTTTCATGACACAACTAGTTAATACTTTAGTCGTCATAGTTATTGTCCCAATACTTTCATAAATCAGCACATTTCTAACGCATTTTTCTCTACACTAGAAATGAAAGAAATCAATTGTCATCCAATGTCATGGTCTACAACAATTTATTTCTATGTGATATGTTTTAGGATAGCTAACTTTAACATACATCATTTGTAATAACTCCGCATAAATGTTCTCTACCCATCAAAAATTACACAATCTCACTAGGAGAGTGCTACTCTTTTAAGTACTACAAAAAGTACAGTTACTAAGTACAACTAAAAATCGAATTATAGTAGAGTTCATCTTTATTTACTCCCTTCCAAGTACTAAAACTACTTAGACCCACCATCATCTATTGTTATTTGCACTTTACTATCATATTCCTTCCGAAATGGAATATGGTTTATTAAAATACTGCCATCGACTTTCTTCAATCATCAATGTGCAAGCTGCAGGCTAACGTTATACTATTCATTTTTCAACCGAATATAATTATTCATCCTTTTGTAGGGTCGGGTCAACCTCGCACAATACTATTATACTTTCTTCATGGTCTACAATCTGTTATCCTATGACAATGTGCAAAATGATGTCAATTCATACTAGCCATTCTACTCATCTTTATTTGACATATCTATTTTATATGTTTTCTTAGAATCAAGGAATTCACTAGTCATGTACGGCTATCCTACTTTTAAAGCATTATAAACATTTCTTGCGGAACATGCTTCAAACCCGAATTTCATTTGTTATTTTAGAACATAATGTATCAGGAATAAACATAGTGGAACTTACTTACTTGTAACTCACCGACGACTTATTGGTTACCTCTTGCCGAACCTTTGAGAATGAACTTGTTGCCTCTTACAAGTAGAGTCCCTCCAATTTATCTCCTCGTGTTACGCCCAATATAGGCCCGAGCATTGTAACTTGTGCTCTCATACCCTATGTAATGTCTCCAAAAACTCTCTTTTTTTTTTTTTCCTCCAGACATTAACCAACTTCACGTATTAGTAATATAAACCATCTCAAATATGCATACTTCATGTTTATCTATAGAACTCACTTCAATATAAAATGATACTACAAGGTGGATGCTTTATGCTATTCAACATAGTATTGAACATGCTCCAATATAATTAATTAAAAACCATATTCATACATAAATGATTTCCTCGAATCTTATACAATAACTTAATATTAATAACTCTCAAGTAGTAACTCTCCCACCCTTATTCCACCCTTATTTGAATGAAAAGAATATGCACTAACATCCTTTAAAATGCACTAATACATCAACGAAGCATATTATTCTTTACTAGCTAAGAAAAAGAGAATAATTCTGCCATACTCTTATCATCATATTCTTACCCATTGATTTACAAACACCTTTGCATATAAAAGAAGTTGAAAATAGGTACAACAAAAATCAACAATGCACACATAAGATGAGGCAAGAATATACACGTGGTTCACCCATAGATCTATGGGCTACGTCCACCAAAGCAGAGTCACGACTTGCATTAGTTATGAAGTAGGGATTACATTCTGCAACTCAATAGTTGTGACACTTACTTTCTCGAGTCGTTGCAATCTTCACTTCTCACAACCTTTACTCATATAGACCATTTGTAGTCGATACTATCTTCTACATAATTACAAAGATTTAACTTTAACACAAAGACAGGCTTTCTTGCTGGCACAACCTTAACCGAGGCAGAAATCGAAAAGGGGTCAACTGTTATGTTACAACTATAAGAGTAGAGTTCGGCAACTGGATCGCAGAACAAGATTATGTAATGGAATTCCAATCTGAACCCAAATTATTTCGCCATAGCAAATACATATATTTATATATATATCCAGGGATATAAACCGGATCCTACAAATTCGATCTAATATAATTTATGAGGAGCGATCGATTTACACTTCAATTCCAACATAATCAAATAAGCAAATTCTAATATGATTTCAGTATAACTGAACAAGTAGAGATCCTACCACGAATTTCAATTCAGTAAGTGATGGGCAGCGATCGAATTCTACTTCTATTCCATCCTAATCAAATGGCAACAATACGATTTCAGCATAGTGGAAATAGGAAAAATCATAACACGATTTTGCATGATCACACAAACCAAGATCTATTCTTGTCAAAGACTCAAAGATGTTATTTTTCCTATTATACAGATATCCATGCTGCAAAAACGCAGAGCTTTTCTTTACCAACGTAGATGCTTCCTTTCCTATTACTCGGAGATCTATGCAGCAAAAACGCAGAGTCTTTCTTTAACAACGTAGAGATGCTACCGGGAATAGGATCAGCCAACATATATTTATCAATAGGATTTTCATGGGATTAGGCTTAAATACTTGAAAAAATAGTATGCACAACAGCCAAAAATACGGAGGTATAAACAAAAAATGGAGCATCCAGCATGTATGATAGAGATCTACCACGAGATCGAAACGGCCAGCATGTATCCATCAAAGCGATGTTTGTGGATCTACGCCTAAGTATTGAAAACATTGAACATAGTATGCTCAGCAACCAGAAATATAGATGTGTAACTCTCTCTACACGTTTTATACCGAGATAAACATTTGTATCATAATATAAAGCAAAGAATATATATATCTACAGATACCCAGCACCCCCTCTATCCCTTTGTACCACAACGAAACCGCAGAGGTAACATACACACATCAAAAAAATAGCAAGAAGAAGGTTATTGTAATGTCCCCATTTTGACCCCCTTTGTATTAAACCGTAAATGATGTAAATATTGTAATTTAATCATGGTGAGGAGCTCAAGGCCAAGGCCCCACCATTGATCCAGCGTTTCATGAATCGGCAATTAAAAATAGATGCCCATGGTTCTTGTGCGAGATGGGCACAATGTAAATAAGACACCATGTAAATACGAATTTTAATGGAAAAACCCACAACCGGCTATGCAATGCAACAAAAGAGATGGGGCATGACTCTACAAGGAAAAGGGAGGAAAATTATTCAAACCTTGAGCCAATGGTATTAATCCATGTGTCAATGGGGAAACCCATAAACCACCAACTACCCATTTTGTCTCATGTACCCAATCATTTAATTTTTTTTCCAAGAAATTGGTTAAGGCAGTTAATGCCTTGGGAATGAAAGAGTATGGGCAAGCCATTTTCGTGCATGGGCAAGCCATCAACTTGGAAAAACGTGTTTTGTCTCCTTGGGCAAGAAACCACCCACGAAATGGTGCCCAAAAGCCATTCTGTACAGGCATCCTTTGATCATTCACGCAGGGGGAGTTAGCTGGGGTCTTCCATTTACGTTTTTCATCTAAATACTGCATTTTTCCATGCTTGGGAGTCGTTTTTGCAGTATATAACAGTTGGGAGAGGGAGGGCCACGTTTTGAGGACTGTAGTGAGGTCGTTTTTGCCCCTGAATGTCCAAGGACGTTTTTCTAAAAATGGATTTGGCTTCCTGGGTTGTTCACCAACTTCCCATTTCGTTTTTGTGGGGTTCTGCTGTTATGTGCATCCTTGTTCTTGGTTTGAGCCTGTGAGCTGAAGTGTTGGAGTGGTAGTGGATAGAAGTGGCTTGATAAACCTAGTGGGGGAGACAACCTCTCAAAAAGATCAAGAGGGCTTTGGTTACTCTTCTATGCATACCCTGAGAGCACTGGATAGGGAAGGTATGGCTTGAGGGACTGCACAGCAGTGAAAAGAATACTTCCTTGTGCTGGGTGTGTAGGTATTGTGGGTGCCAAGCTAGATAGATCTTGCAAGGTTATCCCTGGCTCTGTGCTGGAGCTCACTAGCTTAGCAACTCTTCCTTTCCATCTCCTAGTAGCCTGATAAACCCAATTGTAGATTGGCTTGGCTCATCTTGGTGTATGCTTAGCTATGCGTGAGTCTGTTGTTCCCTGGTTCCTTGTAGAGATCATGCCCAGCTCGGGGGTGGCAGTGGTGCTGAGAGATTGAGGAGCACACTGGCCTATGGTTGGGTGGAACGTTGCAGTTGCATAGCCAGTTGCTTGGGACTGCCTTATTGAGATAAGTATTCTCTTGTGTAAATTGGCAATTATCATTTGATGAATGTTATGAATGTATGTGGATGTATTAAACGAATTTGCCTCTGCTGTGTTTTTAAAAGTTTAGGCATTTCCATATGATCTTGTCACAGAATCTTGAATGTGTGTTAGAGATCAACAACATTTATTTGATTACCATCGTTTTTCCATAGCATGCTCAGATACAGTTCTTTGCATCAATGTTTTTAATTCAAACGTATTGGGGCTAATTGCCCGGATTGAGCACTGTGATCCTCTCTATCACGCTGGTATGATAGAGGGGACATTACAGTTATACGGGGATCCATCATTCCAGATGTCCCTTCCCCATATGGCATACCGTTTTCTGATAGCAGAGACATAATATGAATACAAAACTACTAACCCTTTGCTAAGCACACTTCCAAGAATGGGAGGTAGCGTTTAAAATATATAAACTAAAAACAAGTTTAAATACTATTCCTCCCTATATCTACCTTACGATGTAGAGAGAATAGATACATAAAAATCTGGATACTAACTCGTAATGTCAGGACTATATATGATAGAGACCATCCATCTATAGAGTAATTCAATCTTCCGCCCAGAATCTTTATACAAGAATTATAGCTTCTTCAGAGCTATCTCTTCACATCCGCGCAAGCCAAGACAAAAGAACAACACGGAAATCCAGGGAGCCCTAAAGAAACAAAAATTTGTCAGATTCTAAAACCAAAAGGGAAGTCCATAGGTCATATCCATAAGCTTCTCTGCTTTCGGCCTTCTTCCCGCTAGACATGGGTGGGAAATATAAGTGTACTCCAAAAACCCCTCTCTTTTCCTCGAGGTTACCATAAACAATATATATATACTCTACAAAGATCTACCCCCGATGAAACACATGGCTTGTAGTATGGAGACAAATGGCGGTAGAAGGTGAAAGGCGCTCCACTAACCCCCATGTGGTCATGTTCGGTGTCACGCCACAGGTCATCTTTTCTTTAAAGGATAAATCTGTCGGATCATATTTAACGGCTCTCATTACACCGTTAATGAGATGTTTGGGAGTATCCGCATTAAAATTTAAAAGTTGTTTTCATTCTATCTAGAAGACTCTTCTTTCCATACCCCTCCAATACAAGTTCCCACCTTCCCTTAAGGCGAAACCCACTATTTTAATAGTCACTCAACACTATAACTCTATTGTATTCACCTATAGCATTACTTTGTTTGTATCACATCCATTATATAAATCTCTTATAATATATAACACACATGTCTATATAACATAGGTATATATTTATATAACGTATATATACAAATAGATACTCATCTCGTATTTATAGTTATCACGACTAATTTGTAACTCCTTCATTTATATACATGTATTCCATATATGTATAAAAGAAATACATAGTTTATAAGTTTAAATATTTTATAATATAACTTAGTCAAACATCATAGTATAACTGACCATTAATTATACTAGTAAGAACTAGTCAAGTACCATCTAATTTACATTTACAAAATAACATGGCATAAAGAGGGATATCACAATTAAGCTCTTTTCATTAATGGTGTAATCTGTTATTAAATTTTCAGATAAATTTTCAGCAACTTTATCATGCAATTTTTGATCATTTTCATCTTGCTTAATTCCTTTTTCGATCTGATTTTCCAGATCTGTCTAAAATGTGCTGATTGCTGCCACAAAACTTAATTTGGCATTTCTGCTCAAGGCATCAACAACCTTGTTTTCTTTACCCTTAATGTGTTGAATTTCGAAATCGTACTCGCTAAGGAAAGCTATCCACCTAGCTTGCCTTGCGTTAATACTTGTTTGATCCAACAAGTATTTTAAGCCTTTATTATCTATAATTAGTGTAAACTTTCTACAAACCAAGTGATGGCACCACATTTTTACTGCATGTATCACGGCTGCCAGCTCTAGATCATAAGTTGCGTAGTTCTTTTCGTGAATTTTTAACTTCCTTGACTCATAAGCAATAACATGACCTTCTTGGGTTCAGACCCCACCAAGTCCATCGTTACATGCATCGGTGCATACAACGAAGTCCTTATTAGGATCAACAATTTTTAATATAGGTGCTGTTGTTAATAACTCTTTTAACTTCTTAAAACTTTCTTCGCATTTTTTATCCTAGACGAATTTCTTTCCCTTCTTTTGTAATGAAGTTATGGGATTCACAATTCTATAGAATCCTTCAATAAACTTTCTGTAGTAACTTGTTATTCCCATAAAGGACCATACATCAGTTACGTCTTTAGGGATAGGCCATTCGTTAATTGCTCTTATTTTATCTCGGTCGACATAAATTCCATCTTTAGATATTATGTGACCTACGTACTGTATTTTATATTTATAAAAGTCACATTTACTAAACTTAGCATAAAGCTGATGTTCTCTCAAAATTTGCAGAATTATTCTTAAGTGTTCGTCGTGCTCTTCTTTAGTTTTTGAATAAATTAGAATATCATCAATGAACACAATTACAAACTTATCTAGGTACTTATGCAAAATGTTATTCATTAAATACATGAAGACTACCGTTGTGCTAGTTAGCCCAAAAGGCATAACTACGAACTCGTAGTGTCCATAACGAGTTTTGAAAGTAGTTTTGAATATGTCTTCATACTTTATTCTAACTTGATGATATCCAGACCTTAAGACAATTTTAGTGAATATCTCTGCTCTACGTACCTGATCGAATAGATCGTCAATGCAGGGCAAGGGATATCGATTTTTAATAATAATTTTATTAAGTTGACGGTAATCTATGCATAGTTGCAAAGTACCGTCTTTCTTTTTAACAAAGATAACTGATGCTCCCTAAGGAGACACACTTGGCCTTATGTAGTTCTTATCTATTAATTCTTCCAGCTGAGATTTTAGTTCATTAAACTCCAGAATATTCATTCTGTAAGGAGCCTTTGAATTTGGTACTGCACTCGGTACTAACTCAATGGTGAAATCAAGTTCCCTTTTCGGAGGTAGTCCTAGAATTTCTTCCGGGAATACATAAGAAAAGTCCTTAAGAATAGATATGTCTTTTAGTCTTATCTTATCTTCTTTAGATGAACATTGGTCATTAATCACATTCACGACAAACATTTTACATCCCTTTCTTACAGCTGCCTTTACTTGTAAAGCAAAAATTTCTCTTACAAATGTTTTCCTAAGAATTCTTTTTACTGTTTCAGTATTACCTTCATTATTCAAACAAGTGAAAGACTTTTCTTAACAGTTAAGTACTACTCTATCATGTTCAAGCCATTCCATGCCAATTAACACATCATATGACCCTAATGGAAAAACATTCAAATTAACTTGCATTTTTAGTTGACTCATAAGTAAATCACAACTTTTGACAAATTCTATAACTTTTCTTTTAGTGCCTATTGCTAGCTGAACTAACCATGAATTATCAAAATTTTCTATCTTTAACTTGCAAATTTTCACTAAATCAGGTGAAATGTAACTCAAACTTGCACCTGGATCTATTAAAATTGAAATAGATTTTTTTTATATAATACCTTTGATCTCGACCATAGAAGTTTGATGGTCTGCTTGTTGATTTTCCAACGCTGCATTAATCCTGGGCATTTCTCTTGCTACATCACCAACTGTCGGTTCCACTTGTATGCTATGAATTTTGTTGACTGTCTTTCTTCCGAGTGGGAAGTTCGCTCTGGTATGTGGTCCATTGCATTCAAAACACTTCAAAGGTGGCCTCTGTTCAGTATTTATGGTGTTGTTGTTATTATTGTTGTTGTTATTATTATTAGGCACATTCCTTGCAGCAATAAAATTTTGCGGTGGCGCATTACCTCTGTAATTATTATTATTCTGAAAATTTTTGTTAATAAAATTTTTATTATTTCCATAATTCTTAACATTAAAATTTTTCTTCTTATGCTTGTAATTACTTGATTTATTATTCCTCCAACTCGATACACCTTCTCTTTTCTTGTTCTGTTCAAAACAAAAATTAGCCTTCCTCGTAGCTTCTTCAAGAGTTGAAGGATTATCATATTCTATTCTGTCCTTTATGTGGAAGGGTAAGTAGCTTAAAAACCTTTGTATCTTTGGTTTTTCTTCAACTAGGTAAGGTACATACCTTAACAAGCTGAGAAATTTGCTACATAACTCCTTCATGGTCATAGAACCCATCTTTAAATCATAAAATTTCTTTGACTTATCTTCGTAATATAGTTCAGATAAAAACTTTTTCGTAAACATTTTCTTAAATATACTCCATTTTTTGTTCTTGTCCTTAAAATTTTTAACTCTTTTGATATCTTGCCACCATATGTCTGCCCTTCCGGTCAGATTGTATATGGCCATCTTAGCTTTTAATTGATATGAGTAGTTATAAATATGAAAATACTTCTTCATTTCAGACAACCATGTTTCAACTACCTCTCCCTTTTCACTTTTGCCATTAAAAGTTGGAGGTTTTATCTTTTTAAACTCTCCTAAAATTTGTTCATAATTTTTACATCTTTTCTTAGGACCACAGTCACTATCATTGCTGTCCTGATCAGAATTATATTTTCTGCAATAAATTTTATCATCAGATTCAGAAGAAGAAGAGTTACTTTCAGTTTTATAGTATTTCACTTTCTTATCTCTGTATTTGCAGGACATTGTTCCAGATTCAGTCTTTACTTGTGTTCTCTTATCATTTCCATATTGATGGTACTTATCCAATAAAATCTGATTTAATTCCTCTTGTTCTTTTAAAATTCTTTCATTTTCTTCCTTAACACTTTTTATTTTAGTTTTGAAATCCTTAACATTATGTAATAATTTAGATGATTGATCATTAAGTTCTACGTATATTTCTTCATTAATATTTTCATGTTCATTATTATTATGTTCATTATGAGGAGATCTGTCCTCTGTTGATTCCTTCGGTATGTCCATACCTGCAAATTAAATGTCAGGCTGTTCTATACAGAAACAAATTTAAATAAAGGTTAGTAACTAAATTTTTCTGTTTTTACGCGTGTGAGCCTATTTAAGGCCTAGAGTTTGAACTCGTGCTCTGATACCACATGTAATTTCCAAAAAAATCACAAAAATTTAAAAACATTTCAGCGTAGCATTAATTGCTATGCTTACTGTGCAGAAATATAATAAATGGTTATTTGCACTTTTAAACAACATATTGAAATAAAATCTTATAATGAGCATGTCTGTGTATTGTTTTACGATGTGCGTAAAATGTATTTATGTCTTCATTATAATGTTGTTGGATGTTTTCTTACCTCAATCGTGCATCCTAGATTACTTATGATTACTAGAATTTGATGTCGATGCTTTAAATATTTACTTGGTATTGTTTATATGTGCTAAATGTTGTTCTTCTTATTGATGATGAAGGGGTCCTATGGGTACCCCGAGGCTTACTTAGCTATTATCTAAAGCATTTGAACGTTCTTGTCGTAGATCACAAGTAAGAGAAAAATAGTGTTTTTGAAAGTGAAATACGGAGGCCCTATATATCCCCAGTTAGCTTTCAAGTTTAAAAAGAGAAAATAGAATAGCTTGCAGGGTGAGATCCATACTAGTTTGATCTTGCAGTTACTCAAGTTGTTTATGTAACATTTAATTATAATTTGGAAACTCAGAATGTAGTAATTATTATTATTACATTTTTCTGGTATTATGAAATCGTGAGAAGTATTATAACCTTAATTATCATGGCTAGGAAATCAGACCCTACACATAACAAATTACAACGTGAAATCGAATATTTATATGAATAGTATAATGTTCTCATGCTCAAATGTTTCTATTGTAATTCTATGCTAATATCTGATCCTATGTAATTATACACATCACCTATAATAAAATTTTATTATGGCGACTTTGTCAAAAGTCGATAGTTGTAAACTTTACACTTTTATGCGCTTTTCTCTATTAAAAATACCATGGATATTATAATACTAGTGTCTTGTAGTAATAACCATACAATAGTGTGGATATGATCTTTATAGTCTTTATACCAAGCATAAGGGTTTGATTAAAGGTGATCTACGTAATATATAAACAAGGGTTGGCAATATACCATAATGGTTTGACTTAAACATAGTGTAACCATAATATATGATGGTGGTAAGTATCCTTATAAAGGATGACCAAACCTTAACCTAAGTTATAATGTAGTGGAAGATTACACATAATACTTGAATATATAATGGCAATTTGACTTTTGATTAATTCCTATCCATACTATGGTATGCTTGTAACCCTTACAAGATTGGACCATAACTTTGTTATCATGCAATGGCAGGTAACATATATGGTAGATATGGAAATTAAAGTGCATTTAAAGTGTTGGAGTGGAGAGTCTAGTTGCGTCCTCCATGGCAAGCCTTCACGTGGTTTCCTTGGTAATGATGCTAACCCTATCTGCTACGGGCTTACCTTGTCGACAAAATAGTCATGGCATTCATTTGGTAAGGAGTGGTGTTTGGAGAGGCCGACAGGCCTGCGGGTCTTTACAGTTTTGCAGAATAATGTAACGGAGGTCCTCCCTAGGGTTCGATACCTCGACCTGTGACTTGCATACTTTCCATAGTGGATTCTCTGAGCTGCATATTTCCTTCGTTGAGCTGCTAGTAGGGTGTTGGCTCTGGCTCTCGTCAGATGTGGGCGTCTCTTGTTCAAAAGCAAAGTTTCAAAGGTAATGTCTCAATTCTTATCTTACTACCCACGATAGTTTAAAATGTTGCAAATGTCTGCAATTTGTTTTGAAGCTTCATAATACCTCTTTTAACCATACTGTGTGTCAATGGAAGGTACTCTTCAGTTTTGGGTTCTATGTTCGAAGTTACGTGGGAAAATGCTTGAAAACCAGTAATCCTCGGCAGTTTCCCTGTAGGTTTCAACTTGGAAAATTGTTGGTCGTTGTTTGGTTTTAGCCAAAACTTCTGTTTTGAGGTCTGGCTAAGGATGTTGCCACCGTTGTAATGTTTTGAGAGCCAAATGGCAAGCGTAGGGAATTTGAGGTCCTCGACTTACTTCAGTGTTAACTCTACAATGTTTTACTATGTAGTAACTTGTTGAAAAATGTAACAACTGTGTAATAGGGGATTCAAGTCTCGATTGTTTGATTAATGAAGACGGTTTTAATATATTTGGTACTATATGTTGTGTTATGAAATCCATTCCTGTGAGCGATGCTCCTGGCTGCCTGCATTTTTTTTGTTTAAACGATCTTTATAAAATGATAATGGAAACAAGCCACTCTTGAATACTTATAAAAATGATGTGTTTGTTAAAGGTTGATAGCTAGAAATGGCTAACGCCTAGTTTTGCAGTTTTGACCCAAAACTTGTTTTGTAAAAAGATAATTTCAAAAGGCCGTGTACTTGATGTGTGTAAGTGCCGAGACCTAGTCTCGTATGTAGCCCTTCGTTTCGTCGATTGATGGGTTACTATCTTTCATTCGTTTTGCAAATATTAAGCTATTTTAAAGTCAAAGGCCTTGAGCACTTTTGTTGAATGTAATTTTCTGTGTTGATGTTGCGATGGTACAGGATGTGACTGTGTTCCAAATTAAAAGATAAATAAGGCATAATGCCTTAGTTCGAAACCCTGTTTAAATGAATCCTTTGTCCTTAAAGGGTTTCAGTTATAAGTTTTGTAAAACCCTAACCACACTAGTGTTAATATGTTTTACTTAACTATAGATATTATGAGGGTTTTGAATCCAAGAAATGTTTTGTACTCTGAAATGGAAAGGTCTTCGTGAAATCTGTTGAAATATTATAACTTCTAAGAATATTATATTTGTACTTTATTATTCTGGAGATGTTTCATTCCTTTGTGAAGACCTTATTGTATATTCGGAGATGTTTTATTCCTCCATGGAGAATGTGGTAACTTGGGTTATTAGACTTCCCTAGTGGGGGCCGGCCCTGTATGAGTCATATGGGTTAAAGGGTTATTAGACCACCCTAGTGGGGTCGGCCCTAGCACATTATGTTAAGTGGTTAAGTTGGGGCCGACCTAGTTAGTGTAAAAGTCAAGTCGGAGTTGTGTATAAATAGAGGAGGTGTGTTCCTCATTTAACACACATTCACTCACTTGTGAGTGGCGCATAAGTGAGAGAGAGATCTGCTATGGAGGAAAAGGAGCTCATGTTTGGGATTACATCTTTTGTATTTGCTGGTCATCTATATTGAGGAAGCTTTACTGGGTTTTCTACCCCATGAGGGTTTCCGAGGATAAATCTGTGTCTCTTGTGTTTATGCTGTGCTTGTTGTTCTTTCAGTGATCCTGTATATGCTATTGTTGTGAAATGGAATGTAATACTGATATTTTCTATATTATCATATTAAATATTAACATGGTATCAGAGCTAGCCTGAAGGAAGGAAATGTATGGCACTTACGACACTTGTCTCACTTGCGACAATTTCAAGTTAGGGTTTTGTATAGAAAAAACCAGTCGTCGTGAAACTTTCGCTATAAATCCATTTTGGAGAAGGGTCAGGATCTGAAACTTTTACAAGTGATAGATAACATCCCCCTGTACCTTGTGTCCAAAGGAAAACCTTAGATTCTTTGTAATTCATGATTTATGATCCGTACAAGTTATGGTTTCTGCCTATTCCAAATCTCAGTCATAAATAGGTGACCTAGGAAAAAAGGTCATATCTCAGGATAGGAAGCTCCAAATGAAATTTCATAAAACATGACAGGTAGGGAATGGAATTTACTTTCATAGGTCCACTTTTTAGAGGCCGAAGTTTAACCAGTGGCACATGGCACGCCATACAAGTTCGCTCCCATGTTTTATCCCATAAACAGGTAATGTTGTGACACTTGGAATAACTCTCTCTCAGAGTTCCCAATTGAGGTTAGACCCATTTGGTTAGAAAGATGACAAGTCAGGCTACCATAGGACAAAGTTTCAGACCCTATGGATTTGTAATTTCAGAGATGCACTAGAAACAATCAGGTGCATATTTCTGTCAAAACAGAATTGGATTCTGAGCACCTTCATTCTTGGCTTGTCACTACTGTGGGAATTTAGGGCTTCGGAGAAAGTTGTAATTTTTGGAATTGGTGTCCACAGCTGAATGCTCCTCATTAAAATCAAAATTTAGAGACCAAGATCGAATTTTTTGGTTGGGCAGAAGTCTGGGCTTGATCAAACCCTAGTTCTGGATTTTGATTAGAAAGGTGGAAAATTAGGGCTTATGCAAAAGTTGGAATTTTTTAAATTTGTGACCACGGCTGGAAGCTCCTCATAAAAATTGAAGTTTAGAGTACAAGATCAAACCTTTTGGTTGGACAGAAGACTAGGCTTTATCAAACCCTAGTTCAGGATCCTGTCCAGAAGATTCAGAAGTTTCAAAGGCAATTTTGGGGGGTGAACATTTTGTAGATTTCAAAATTGAAGTATACCAACTTGATCAGCTCAGCAAGGCACATATTTTCATCCAATCCGAAGTTTGAAATTCAAAGTTTGAATTTTTAGGGTTTCTCTGAAAAACCCTAATCCATCTCAAGATCCAGTTTCAGTAAATCAAATTGGATTGGGTTAATCCTAGAAGAGAATGAATTGGACACCTCCATAAGTGAAGAAGTTCTAGTTCCAAAGGGAGATGATGCTAAGGCCTTAAATAAAAATACTACAAGCAATCCTGATAGGTATGACTTGAGGAAATACAGATATCTTTTGAAAATCTAATTCTTGATTAAGTTCATAATATGTTTGTTTTCATGTTATTAAGGTTAGTACAATTATGATTTTTTGATAATGAATGCATGTGAATGATAGAAGACATTCATTGATTAGGGTTATGACACTTATGATTGTACTAATGCACTTGTGGTGTTGTATGATGATGATGTTGTCTGCTAACAAGATACAGGTACATCAAGAAAGACAAATCAAGTTCTATGACCATGATGGCATAAAGACAAAGAGTCATCCATAGTCTTTGACCACATAGAAGCTCTACTTACGAGCTATGTATGACTTTGTTCTACTATGCTTAACTTATGAAATATGTAGGTTCTAGCACAAGGTCTCTAAATCATTGAAGAGAACAAAGAAGATATTGTTTGGGTATGTTAAGACATAACCAAGCATGATAATCCAGGTATGTTTTCCTATATCAAGTTAGAATCTTACTTTGTGTTAGGATCTTAGGTAAGTATACCTATGTATGAAATGATGATGACCATACATACTTAAGATTATTTAGAATCATAATGTTTTGATAGTATTGAGACTCTACTAATGAATGTATGATTATGTATGAGATCATGAGGATGACACTAGTGCACACTTGAGCATGCATAGTGGTCCAGGATGGATAGAAATTCAAAGACTTACAATTATGATGCTATCATAGAGATCAAGCATGAGGAAACCACAAAAGCATAAAAGAGAAGTATTTGAGTTGTTATTTGAATTACTGAATGGTCAATGATATTGCTTCTAATAGTTGTATGCATATTTGTATTCCTAGAATATATCATGCATAGTGTAAGCATTCATATAGCATTAAACAGTATACTACTAATATGCATATGATGGGTAAGTTGGACAAACATTCCATTATTGTTTATCTAGAATGAAACCTCTTTGCTGACATGTTGAGAGCTGTGCATGCTCTTGATAGGTTGTTCTGGTAGAGATGGAAGGCATCTAGATAGCCACTATATGCATACAGGATATGGAAAAGAGTTGTGCCAAAGTATTGGTCAAGATAGTTGCATAACTATGTGAATCATATCTGTATGCATAATAGGTTATCATGATTTGATGATTATGAAGTATTACTAATCATGTAATTAACTTTGATTTGTAGGAAAGATCATGAAGAATGATGAACATCGAACAAGTGATGGATGTTCCACAAGAAGACTTACAAATCAAACATGCGATAGAAGGATCGTGGCTAGAAGATTCTCTTAAAAAGAGGAAGAGGATCATGACGAGATGTTTTCTCCAAGTGTCTAGATAAGACCATTATCTTAAATGGTGTAATTGAAGAAGAAGTGTGATTCAAGAAAACTCCTAGGATTCAATTGAAGAAAGCTCTATATGGGTACCCATGATCGATAGTCATTTGATGAGTTTAATGATCACCATGGGTGATGCAGATTTCAACCTTTGCTACAAGGTTGAAGATGGTGTATGTATACAGATGACATTCTTCTCTCAGATGGATGCAAGAAGGAACTCACCACAGAGTTCGAATAATATTGAGGCTCATATCAGTAGACCCATCTGACAAGAGATGACATAGATAGATATGCAGAAGATCACTCAATGCAGAGTGTGAATGATGTTCAGTCACAGAGGGAGAATTTATAGCTTCTTGACAAGTTTGGGGTTTACCATAAGTAAATATATCCTAACCTTTACCTTAAGGTTATGGATGATGAACCTGTCATACTATTACTGTATGAGGATGATCTCTTTTTGACAGGGAATGAGAAACAGATCATGGAAAGCAAGAAGAAGCTGGCTACAGAATTTGAGATGAAATATCTAGGATTGATAGAAAGGCCCAGAAGGAATCTTTCTCAACTAGGGAAAGTATTTGATATGTTGGAATGCAAAAGCCATGGCCACTCCCATGGATTCCAATTTGAAGATATTAGTTGATGACTCATCAAAGTTAGTGCATGTGACTCTGTATAGACATATTATTGGGTCATTGGTGTATCTAACGAATACCAGGTTAGATATATGCTTTGCTGTGAACACCTTGAGTCAGTATCTAGTGGAATCTAGGAATGTTCACATGATAGCTGGCATGTGATGAGGTACCTAAAGGGCACGATAGAATTTGGTCTATGTTTTCTTGGAGATCATGAATTCAGATTATATGTCTACATAGATGCTGATGGGGAAGGAAGTGTATTAGACAAGAACAACACATCAGGCAGATGTTATTGTCTGGGATCTGCCATGATTTCATGGTTTAGCAGGAAGCAGTCTAGTGTGGCTCTCAGCATAGCCGAAGCGTATATATATAGCTGCTTTCTCTACTAGTTGTGAAGCGATATGGCATCAGAAGTTGTTATCAGGATTGTTTGACTTAGAGATGGACCCCACTGTGATCCTGTGTGACAACCAGTGTTGTATCAAGATGTCAAAGAAGCCAGTGTTCCATGATAAATCAAGGCACATAGAGATCTCATATGTTTATATACGAGATATGGTGCAGAAAAAAGCTATCAAGCTCGAGTATGTGAGCACTGATGAGGAAGTTGCTGATGTATTAACCAAACCTCTGTCTTGAGTAAAGTTTGAGTATTTTCGAGACAAGCCTGCTATAGTTTAGAAGGACCCTCCTTGAAAGCGGGAGTGATATGGTCGATGATGATACTTGGATACTAGTATCGATGTGGATACCTATATCGATGATATCGATAGTTGTATTGATTATGAGGATACTTGTGTCAATGATGTGGATACTATATCAATGATGAGGATATTGTGTCGATGATGAGGATACTGTATTGATGATGTGGATACTTGTATCGATGATGAGGTTACCTACTCTGACGATGAGTTTAATGATGAGGTTACCGGTTCCGACAATGAGGTCGATATATGGTCCTTAGACTTTGTCTAAGTGGACGAGGAGGGATTGTATCATCCCTAGACTTTGGTCCCTGAATTGATCGATAGACATATGTCTCCGAGAAGTGGTCCCTAGTGGACGTGATAGGACTGCATCGTCCCTGAACAGTAGGTTCAAAATGTACGTGATAAGACTGCATCATCCCTAAATGTTTAGTTCAAAATAAACGTGTTGGGATTGCATCGTCCTTGGACCTATGTCCTAAATTGAGAGGGATTGATCATCCCATAAGTGGATCAAGATTGTATCATCCTTGGACCTATGTCCTAAAGTGAGAGCGATTGATCATCCCGTAATAGGATCTTGTGCATTGCAGAGTATGCTGCTATGTTGATGTTGTTGATCGAGAGGATCCAGATGTTGACCGTGATGATCTAGATGACGATGCTGCTAATCGTGATTGTCTAGATGATGATGCTGTGGATCGTGATGGTCTAGATGATGATGTTGTTGATTGTGATGGTCTAGATGACGATGTTGTTGATCATGATGGTTTAGATGACGATGATGTTGGTCGTGATGATCTAGATGACAATATTGCTGATTGTGATGATCTACATGACGATGTTGTTGATCGTGAGGATTCAGATGATGATGTTGATCAAGTAGATCCAGACGAGGAGGTTGTTGATCGAGTGATCTAGATGATGATGTTGTTGTATCTGATCGAGTGCTGCAGAAGATGAAGACTCAATATTGATAATGTTGATGTTCCAGTATTGATTATGTTCCATTAACTGTTTGAGCTACTGATGATGATGCTAGAAGAAAGCTTCCAATGATTTATAGATGTATCATGTATCATGTAGTCGATGACCCCTTGCTCCTACAGATGTTGTTATAATATCCTTCTCATTAAGGGGGAGTGTTGAAATATTGTAACTTCTAAGAATATTATATTTGTACTTTATTATTCCATAGATGTTTCATTCCTTCGTGAAGACCTTATTGTATATTCGGAAATGTTTTATTCCTCCGTGGAGAATGTGGTAACTTGGGTTATTAGACTTCCCTAGTGGGGCTCAGCCCTGTATGAGTCATGTGGGTTAAAGGGTTATTAGACCACCCTAGTGGGGTTGGCCCTGTCACATTATCTTAAGTGGTTAATCTGGGGCCAACCTAGTTAGTGTAAAAGTCAAGTTGGAGTTGTGTATAAATAGAGGAGGTGTGTTGCTCATTTAACACACATTCACTCACTTGTGAGTGGTGCATAGGTGAGAGAGAGATCTTCTATGGAGGAGAAGGAGCTCATGTTTGGGATTACATATTTTGTATTTGCTGGTCATCTATATTGAGGAAGCTTTGTTGGGTTTTCTACCACATGACGGTTTCCCAGGATAAATCTGTGTCTCTTGTGTTTATGGTATGCTTGTTGTTTTTTCAGTGATCCTGCATATGTTGTTGTTGTGAAATGGAATGTAATACTGATATTTTCTATCTTAGCATATTAAATCTTAACAAAATCGAGTTTCATTTGGAAAGTATAAATAGTTGATGCAATGTTTAACATAGTAATTTATGTTGTTTGCAACATTGGGACAGTCGTCCGAAAATTAGAGTTGTTTTGTATTTCAAAGATTTATAGTATGGATGATAAGATAAAATGTTAATAATTCTACCTACTCAGTATGTTTGTTTTCGATAGTTGTTTTCAAATCATAAATAATGATGGTAACCTACAGTCATTATTTCAATTCTGCTATTATTTATAATACATAATATTCAGATGCTTTTAAATAGAATAAACATATGAAAAGAATATAGTAAGAAAATAATTATATTATTTGTCTTCTATGAAGGCTAGTTAACCTAAAAACTGAACCTTAGGATTTGTGCAGAAAGAAAAATGGAAGATGTTTATGTATTTTTATTTCTATTGTTGCGACTGTAGATGTTTTAAAATATTTAAATAAAAAATATTTACTATGTTTTTCTATGATTGATACATGAGATATATCAATTTCAGTTCGTAAACAAATAAGGAAACTGCAGTAAATAAAAACAGAGTTTGTCTAATTCATTATTCTATCTGTTTGCATATCATTCATCTACCTTTTAAACACCCTTCCCTGTACTAGAGTACGGCACAAGAACAATGTGTGGAAAAATATAGGGAAGTAATCTATTCTAACATTTCATATAATTTCTTCAACAATTTACAGAATCATAATCAGTTCAGAACATCAAACATTTATTTGTACATGATGATAACTATCAACATTCAGCTAATAATTTCTAAATCAACAGTTTAAGAAAATAAATTATAACTGCTTGGGAATTGAAATAACAATAGAAACTGCAAATGTAGATAGGGTGGACAAACACCCAAAGAGGCATGTTCCTCCCAACCTTCTCCAGAAGAAGAAACCAATATCACTTGCTCCTTTGGACCCCCGAGCCCATTTACTGAACCACTAGGTAGAAGACTCTGTGTAGAAGCAAGGCACTCAGGTTGTACTTCCGGCAATCAATAGAGACTTGCAATGCACCTCAAAATAACTCTCTGCACTCAGCATTAAAGTATGCATTCATCAGAAGTGAAACAGACTTACACTACAACTCAAAACATATCTTCCCCTCATCGAATCTCTTGTGTGCATACAACAGAAACACAAGGTAAATTTTCTCGTCCGAAAAAGTGTGAGCCTATGCTAAAATTCGATGTCTTATAAAGTTGCCTAGGTCTTTAGTGGTCAGTTTCCAAATAAATGAGCCTCAAGATCCAGTCCCATCTTTCAGGGAACTTTGACCACAAATCAAGGTAGTTGTCCCATAACAATAGCTAGTTACTGAGTTCCTAATGGTTCCACTTGTCCATTGCATTCTACCCCATATTCCATTCCACCTAGTGGGTTAGTAAACACTCTTTCAACAGTCTCTTTGGGTGAGTGTCTCCTATTTTATTTTATTAAATAATAATGTTGTGCAATTATAGTCATCCTTGGCCACTTGGCCAAATATAAAACTTTACAATAAAAGTTAAGATAATGTTTTCTTCAAACATAAAATGTTTCAGCAAAGGGGTATGTTACAGTAGGAGGGATCATCACTGGCTATCGAAGGCGTGAGGACGGTATGACACTACACACAAAATAAGACATAGTGTCTTATTCGGGACTCACAATTGTGACGTCGACTTAGGAATGTAGTAGTGACCACGTACCCGCACCCTGTTAGGCATTTGCCTCAGTATCAGGTAAAACTCGTTTATGGGTGAAGAAAGAAATAAAACTTCACACTCTAGTAGGTTGGAGTACGAGTTTAATACTGACCTAGTTAAGATGTAAACATATGCTAATTGTCGAATTATTCCATGATACAAGATAAACATGGCAAGGATGCGAGTAGGTCGACAGGGAGTTTGGGCGATGACATTACCTGAACAGAATGTGCCGACACCATCGCCAACGACCGTCCTCATATTGCGCTCTTTGGAGGCAATAAATGACACACTTAGGGAACTTCAAAGGGGAACTATTACATCAGAGGTAGAAGTGGAGGCCCCATCACTAAGGAAAGGAAATCCCAATGTAGCAGTAAACATGGTGCAGAGACCTCCTCATAAGGATATGACGAGGGAGCTTCAGAAAATATGAATTCCAAAGTTTTCAGGGGGTCGTGTAGGGATATGAGAAGAGGCATGGTTGGAAGAGAGGACCGAGTGTTTAAAATTACATAAATACACTTCCACATCCAAATCCAAAATAACCATATTTTAATTGAAGGAAATTGCTTTGAATTGGTGGGGGTACCAAGAAAGATAGTTGCACCTTACCCAGACACTGTTCCATGGGAACTATTTATGGAGAAGTTTAGAGGGAAGTACTTTCCCGTCTCCTACTAGGAAGAAGAGGCATGATCCCTTCATGCCTTGGTACCAAGGCATCTATCCATGGACGATTATGAGGAAAGATTCATGGAACTAGTTAAGTATGTTCCCTACTTGGACAATGGCGAACATCAGGTTGAGTGCTTTGTGTACGGGATTAAAACCAAGATAAGGGCCCAAGCACGGATGTGGAAACCAACATCGGTTTCTGAGGCAATTTATTGTGCCCATGATACTGAATATATGCTGGGTACAAATCCCATCAAGTCATTTAATTCTCAGCAGTCAGGGTTTGTAGGGAAGGCCCCTTGAAGCTACCCTTGGGGGAGGGTATTCAAGGCCACCTCCCTACAGAAACAAGTATACACCCAGAGTTGTGGCAGTATACGAGTCATTGGCATCTAGGAAAGTATCCCAATCAGCAACAGGGACTCACCAAGGTGTAAGGAATTATCGCGGATCAGTCGGCGATGGAAGGGGCCTCAAGGGGAGAAACCCGTCTCATAGCTATGATCGGATCATATCGCCTACCCCGTTTCAGGTTGCTTATTGGGGTTATGGAGGTCCACATTATTATCATGACTGTCCCGAATTACGATTTGGTACAGTGCATCGAGAAGGAAAGGATCCAATGGGCAGTGGGGCCTGTAAGCATCAGATCTCAGCTGCAGTGAATAACCATCAGGCTAAGCACCAATCCATAGTGGGGGAATCATCAGGTAAGGTCAATAATTTTAAACCTAGAATCTTGTTTGATCCCGGTGCTACATATAGTTTTATTTCTCCATATGCATTAGATAAATGTGGGTTGGAAGCCTAAGAGCATGACAATTTCAACTTAGTCGAAATGGCTTCAGGGGTAAAACAAGCAGTAAGATCTAGTCTCAACAAGTGTATAGTGGATCTAGGGTATGTGTTACACAAGTCAAGGTGTATGTCACCACCCTTAGAACTTATGACCTTATCATAGGTATGAATTGGCTTGAGGAACATCTAGCTTTCTTAGACTGTTATGGAAAGAAAGTTCTTTTCTTTGATGAAAAGGGAGAGGCCATTGAGATCTAGGGTAACTATTGGCTTACTCAACTATCTTGAGGTTTTCTATAGAGACCCAGGTTCTTCACTGTTCAAGGAACCAACAAAACCCCTTCTCACCGGCCCTTTTGGAAACAATCTGCGAGCAGAGTGAGGTCTCACCCAAGGAAAAGTAATGGGGGGGGATGTGGAATGAGGTTTCCACAACCACGTCATGAGTGCTTAAACAGATCTGACGAGCAGCGTGCTACGGGCTCACGCTGTGGACTGAGGGTTGCGCAATGATCTCCTTCTTCGCGGTTTGCACTTCCACAAGAATAGACGCTTACATGACTCGCGCATCCAAGGAATGTGCGGTTCGGAAATTACTCAACAACATGATAACGCAACGAATAACTGCGCTTCCTCTTCTGATGTAACCAGTTTCAACAAACTATACTTACTAATTTATCCATTCATCAACTATCTTATGTTATTTATCTCGTGACCTATACAATATGACATAATCACAAAGTATTGCACACTTCCCGTGCTGCACTTCGAGGGAGTCGCATGGTAAGAGCTCTACCTACTTATGTATTTATCCAACTGACTTATGCATTCATTCAGACTTAGAAATACTTATGCATCTAGCATTCATCCATTCATGTGATACTTAACATATTACTCACATATCTTTCCTTATGGTGAATACATATAAAATTAAAACACATAACTGATAAGAAAGATCTTAAGCATTCATTGTAAGGAAATAAACAGATGCAAAAATGTAAAAAATCACATGACATAGGAATTTAACGTGGTTCACCCTCAGCATGGGAGCTACGTCCAAAGGAACTATTGTTGGATTAATCTCTGGGAAGGGTACAACAGTTACAGTCTCCACACTCAGTTGTAGACTCTCTTCTCTCTCAATAGGCCTCTGCACACATTGCTTGCAGAGCCTTTATAATGGCTTTCAACAATACAACACAATATCACTCAGATTCAACAATTACATTTAAAAATTAACCCTTTCCCTTATAAAATGGTTCCTTTTTATAAATCATTCCCATAGGTCATGTCTTTACAAGACATAGGCAAAAACCCTAAGTTTTCACCAAAATTGTCACGGTTTTCCCTTAACCGGACTTGCTGGCTTCTGGTAGCGAATCTTCCATCGTGGCCATCCTCTGCACGTGGTCACGTCACTTTCACCCTATCCTATTAACTGCATGCCAACTGTTACTTTCATTCGATAGTTCCTTCTCTAAAGACCTTATGCGGCCGGTTCATGACATGCTTCCTCCGCGCGTGTGACTGGTCACTTTCCTTCCTCCTTACACCTTACCCACCTGCTTGGTAATCATGGAGTATCCTAACCAAAACTAGGTTGCTTTCACCTAACCGACCTTTCCTTCATTCTTCACCCAAAATGGGCACCCTGCTGGCACATCGGGACGCTACTACTTTGTGGAACCAGTCCTTAGCTGCGCAGTTCCCATCCTACCGATACTGCATTGCGCTCTCATCGCGACTCGCCAAAAACGGTCTTGCCAAAAAGTCTTCATCTGAACTGCACTCGACTTTGCAGTTCCAAAACTTGAATTGCACAAAAATTCCCCACTTGGGCCATGCCCAACAGGCCCCTAACACTGACATGTGGCTCACCATAGAGCCACCTTCAATCTCTACTTCTCCTAGCTGTTCTTCCTCCTGCAGAGCTAACTTCGCAACAAACTCTCGGTATGTTGCAGTCAACTTTACAACTTCTTCCTGTTAAATTTTCAGAATTTACTTCAATCTGATCTAGGATCTTAACTAAGAGAACATGATGTACAACAAATCTACAGCATATCAATCATGGACACAATAATGCAAGCACACAAGAGACACAGAGTTTACTTGGGGAAAATCATAAAGGTGAAAAACCGCAATAACTTCCTCAGAGATAGATAGAGCAATGATACAACCAGAATACAAGAGATAGTCTTCTCCTGCGTCACAAAACCTGGCTGTAGCATCCCAGGCTATTACGAGCACACATCTCTACCTGTCTGATCTCCCAGGAGCACATTACATGTGACCCATCACAAAACCTAGCTGAAGCATCCCAGGCTATTACGAGCACACCACTCTACCTGTCGGATCTCCCAGGAGCACATTACATGTGATCTCACCACAAAACCTGGCTGAAGCATCTCAGGCTGTTACGAGCACATAGCTCTACCTGTCGGATATCCCAGAAGCACATTACATGTGGTCCACCACAAAACCTTGTTGAAGCATCTGAGGCCTTTTTCATCCTATCCAGATCTACCAGGAGCAAATTACATGTGGTCATGGAAAAACCTGGCTGAAGCATCTGAGGCCTTTTTCATCCTGTCCAGATCTCCCAGGAGCAAATTACATGCCATAGGAAAAAACCTTGCAAGAGCATCTGCCAGATATCCTAGGGCCAAATTATATGCCATAGGAAAAACCTTGCAAGACTATCTGCAGATCTCCCATGGACAAATTATATGTCCTCCCAGAGCAAAACCTCGGAAGAGCATTTGCCAGATATCCCAAGGCCAAATTACATGCCATAGGCAAAACCTTGCAATACTATATGCAAATATCCCAGGGAAAAATTGTACGCTCATCTACACAACCTGATCCACGACCATAGAGTATCAACCTAATACTCACCATACATCATCCTGATGTACACATGATCATCCTGATCATCATCACTGCAACATCCTGCTGCATATCATCTGGAGCAACATCTTGATCATACAATGCATCTACCTGATGCATACCAAGTATCTACTTGATACATATCATCATACATGATCCACCTGATCATATAGTGTATCCACCTGATACAAATGCAAATACATGATACATATCACCATACATGATCCACCTGATCATACAATGTTTCCACCTGATACATATACTGATACATGGTCCAAGCATCCAACATGATGCATATACAAAATACATAGAAATGATCTAACTGATCATATCCAGCATCCAACATGATGCATACATACATAAAAATGATCCAATTGATCATATCTAGCATCCAACATGATACATACATACATATACATATAAATGATCCAATTGATCATATCCAGCATCCTCCTGATGCATATACAGAGCAGTAACTGGAGCATCGTCCTGATGCTCATCATCCAGCGCTTACATCCACAGCCATGTGAAGGATCCTCCTTCAACATGCTTGGAATGCCTTCTGCAAATGTGTCCATCAATTCTTCCTCGAAGTGTCATCAATGTGAAGAACACCAAGCCTCTCCCTGAAGTACTCGAACTTCACCCTGGCTAGTGGCTTCGTCAGTACATCTGCAACCTGCTCATCCATCGCAACATACTCTGCTTCGGCTGTACTCAGTGTTACGCAGGACTGCTTCCTGCTAAACCAAGAGATCACACCTGATCCCTATCTGCAGCACTGCCTGCCCAATGTGAATCAACATAACCCTGTAGGTTAAAATTTTGATTCGCATCATACTTGAGCCCATAATCAACTGTACCCCTCAGAATATGCTTTACAACAACCAGGTGAACACTCCTCGGATCCATCAGGAACTGGCTCAATGTGTTCACCGCAAAGCAAATATCTGGTCTTGTGTTCGTCAGGTACATCAAGGACCCAATCATCTGACGATACATAGTGATATCAACTGGCTCAGATGAAGCATCACATAGAAGCTTCAGGTTCGATGCCATAGGTGTGGCCATGGCCTTGCAATCTATCATCCCGAACCTCTTCAGGATATCTACTGCATACTTCCCTTGTCCAAGGAAGATTCCATCTGCACTCTGCCACACTTCCATGCCAAAAAAACAAATAGTGCATCATCCCCAAGTTCTTCATCTCGAACTCGGCAGCAAGCTTCCGCTATGTGTCGGCAATCAATCTGTCATCTCTTGTTACAAACAGGTCATCCACACACAGGAGTAGAATCACAGTATTCCCTTCCTCAACCTTGTAGTAAAGGTTGGAATCCACTTTGCTCTTGGTAAATCCCAAACTGGATAGAAAGCTGTCTATCCTACCAAGTTCTGCACACATATATGACTACACCATTCAGGAAGGCTGTCTTGAAATCCATCTGGTGTATCTTCTATTTCATCACTTTTATATTTCTCTATGCTGCCATCTGCAGCATGCTTGATCTGATAGTTCCATTTGGAAGTCAAATAGACTTCCCTTCAGCTCTTGGGACCGCATCCCAAACATCGTTCTTCAGGATCGACGGATCATGGAATTCTTCCCGTATCCTGGGAACTTCAATATCTTCAATAGATAATTTTGTTGCTTGAACAAATGTTGTAGACCTTCTTTTGTAGGTGATGGTATACGATATTTCCTACACAACAAGTTAAATTGCATGATTAGAAAACATCTCATAGTTTTTAGAACAAATTCTTACACATAAAGAAATATGTCATATAGTCGTGCAATTATCTTAGCCAACGCTTCAATACAACATTTATCCATATTCCGAAACTTTCTAGTTGCCTTCCAATCTCTACGAGAACATTGTTAAGAGTGTGCACAACTCCTAACATGTCAGCAAAGAGGTTTCATTCTAGATAAGTAGCAAGGGAATGTTGTACAATGCCATAGGCCACTTACCCATCACATGCATATTAGTAGTATATTGTTCATTAATGCAATTATTCTAATATGCATACTACACAACCTAAGTCTAGGAACATAAGAATATACATCATTGAATAGCATTATTTAAACAAACAAATATGTAAGAAATGATAATTCAAATACTTATCCTTGTTTGGTTGCTGGGTGGACTCCCTCTGAATCTTTGCAACTCCATTTTGATGTGGATTGTGAGAAGTGGTCAACTCCCTCTGAATATTTGCATCCTTGCAGAAACTACTGAAGTGTGCTCCTTTACTTTCTTGCAGGAACGACTGGAGTGTGCTCCCTCTTGATATTTGCTTCCTGGATTACATGTCCTTGAACTTATATCCATCCTTAATCACTATGCATGCTTATGAGTATCATCATTGTGTTATCCTTGAGGACTCATACATAATCACACATTTATTAGTATAATCTTAATACTATCAAAACACAATAATCTTAAACATGTATAGTCATGATCATTCACAGATAATAAACATTAGTATTCAAGGTTTCAGGGAAGTCTTCTTTTACTCATGCATATTCTTATTTGATCATAGGTCTCTTCTGATTAGTTAAATCATCAATGCATAAACCCGTGATTACTCAAACCTATACCTTCATGATTCTTCTGGTTAGTCATATCATCAATTATGGTAAGAAACATAATATGAATACAACCATGACTATTCAAACCTATGACTTCATGAATAATCATTATCAACAACACAACAGTATAAGATCCTAACACAAGGTAGGATTCTAGCTTGATATAGGAAAACATACCTGGATTAACATGCTAGCTAGTTATGTCTAACATACATGCATAAAGTCTTCTAGTTCTCTTCAGTGACTTGTGCTAGTAACCTGCATGTCTCATATGTTAACCATTGTAGAACCAAGTTATACATACCTCAAAAGTAGATCTTCTATGTGATCCATGACAATGGATGAATATTTGTCTTCATGTCACCATGATCATATGTTCTTGAAGTAGAACATGATTTGACTTTCTTGGTGTACCTTTTGTGTTAGCGAACAACATAAACCTCATACAACATCACAATGCATTAGTACAATCATAAGTTTCAAACCTTAATCAATGAATATCTTCTATTAAGGTGATACGACAGGTCTAGTAATTAATCAAGATTGTATTGTAATGATATGAAGACAAACATATCATAAAATTAACCATGAACATAATTCGAAACATACCTGTAAGCCATACCTGTCAAGATTGCTTGTAATCTTCTTATGGAAGGCCTTAGCCTCATCTCCCTCTGAGATAGGAACTTCTTCACTTATGAAGGTGACCAATCCATCTTCTTCTAGGATTAACCCAATCCACTTGATTTGTAAGAAGTGGACCTAGAGCTGGATTAGAGTTTGTCAGAGAAACCCCAAAAATTCAAACTTTGAATTTCAAACTTTCGAAAGGATAGAAATATGCACCTTAATGAGCTGATCAAGCTGGTATATTCAGAATTTGAAAACTGCAAAGTTTCACCCCTCGAAATTGCCTTTTAGATTTCTGGATTCACTAGGGAGGACCCTGAATTAGGGTTTGAGTTTCCCAGAGCTTCACTCAACCAAAATATTTGATTCAAAACTCTAATCTTCGAATTTTTTGAGGAGCTTCCAGCCGTGGTCACAGATTTCCAAAATTCCAACTTTTGCAGAAGCCCTAATTTTCCATCTTTTCGATCAAAGTCCCGAACTGGAGTTTGATCAAGCCCGGCCTTTTGCCCAACCAAAAAATCTGATCTTGGTCTCTAAATTTCAATTTTGATGAGTAGCATCCATCCGTGGTCTCTGATTACAAAAATTTCAACTTTCTCCGAATCCCTAAATTCTGGAAGCCATGAATGAAGGTACTCAAAAATAATTATGTTTTGACAAAAATATTCACCTGATTTTTTCTGGTGCAACTCCGAACTTTTTGATCCACGGGGTCTGAAATTTTTTCCTGAGATAGCCCGACCTATTATCTTTTCATCCCGATAGGTCTGACCTCCATTGGATTCTCTGAGAGAGAGTTATGCCAAGTGTCGCAACATGACCTGTTTATGGGGTAATACAGGAGAGCAAACTTGTACGGCGTGCCGTGTGTCACTGGCTCAACTTCGGCCTTTGAAAAGTCTTCCTGAGATAGCCCGACCTGTTACCTTTCCATCCCAATCAGTCTGAACTCAATTAGATTCTCTCAGAGAGAGTTATTCAAAGTGTCGCAATGTGACCTGTTTATGGTGTACGGTGTACAAGAGAGCAAACGTGTACGGTGTGCCACGTGTCATTGGTTCAACTTCGGCCTCTGAAAACGTTTCCTGAGATAGTACAGTCTGTGTACTACTTGTCACATTTTATGAAATTTCATTTGGAGCTTCCTAGCGCAAGTTATGACCTTTTTCCCAAGATCACCTGATTTTGACTCAGATCTGGAATAGGCAAAAACCCTATATTGTACAGATCATAAATCACAAAGTACAACGAATTAGAGGTTTTCCTTTGGACACAAGGTACACGGGGATCTGATCTTTGACCTGCAAAAGTTTTCGATCCGAAAACTTCGCCAAAACAGATTTATAGTGAAAGTGCTACGATGACTGGTTTTTGCTATATCAAGCCCTAGCATCATAAGTGCAACAAGTGTCATACATGCCATATCATGCCTTCTTTTAGGCTAGCTCTGATACCATGTTAAATTTGTAGAATTTACTTCAATCTAATCTAGGATCTTAACTGAGAGAACAACACGTACAACAAATCTACAGCATATCAATCATGGACACAATAATGCAAGCACACAAGAGACACAGAGTTTACTTGGGGAAAACCATAAAGGTGAAAAACCCCAATAACTTCCTCAGAGATAGATAGAGCAATGATACAACCAGAATACAAGAGATAGTCTTCTCCTAGCAGCAGAGCCTCCTCCTCAACAAGTGTGCCACTATCCCAAGTGTGAGTGAGAGAATAGAATGTGTAAAATGAGAGAGACACACTCTCTATTTATACACTAACTTGACTTGACCTTTAATCAACTAGGTCGGCCTCAACTTAACCACTTATCATAATGCTGACTGGGATGACCCCCACTAGGGTGTTCTAATAACCCTTTGACCCACATGGCCGACCCCCAATAGGGTGGTCTAATAACCCTTTGACCCACATGACTTATATAGGGCTGACCCCAACAAGGTGGTCTAATAACCCATCAAGTATAAGTTACGACACTTACAATATAAATGACGACACTTCCGTATAGAGGAATAGTAACATCTCTATAGGAATACAACCACTTCCGTATAGAGGAATAATAACATCTCTATAGGAATACAATATACATATATGTGAAATACATTCCGAAGTTACATATACATCAACACTTCCTTGGTGTCCTGCTCAATTTGCTTGATGGTCTCCTACACATCAACTATTGTTTCATCATCGGCTTGATCTTGCATGGATTCTTCTCCTTCGCGGAGCTCCCTTAGCTTTTCCTCAATTTTCTGTGTGAGTTCATGGGTTTCCTCCTATAGTGACTGTGACTTATCTCCGACTTCAGTCTCCCTATCTCGGAGTACTTGCAGTTGTTTCTTCAATCCCCTAAATTCTGGACATCTGCGGATTCAGTCCCTTGGCAGCAAGGCCTTGACCTCTGCATCCAGCAGTTCCAATGCTTCCTTCCTATCCTTCAAAGAAATTTTGATTTCCAGCAACTCTATATCCTATTCCAGGGCAGTGAATGTTTTTGTTTCCTCATCTAACAAAGTCTGGCACTTAGCCACTTCACTGGCTATACTTTCTGCTGCAACTTTCACTTCTTTTGCTCGAAGTTGTTGCTGATCAGGTGGTGTGTTCAACTTATTCTGCACTTCCAAGGAAACAATATTTGTTGCGTAACTAATCTCCATATCTTTCATTTCGTGCTTAAGATAGCTGACCACCTTGGCGATCTTAATGACACTATCCTCAGTTTCTGGCTTCTCATCACATTCAGGTATCTCCACGACTACCACAGCGACTATAGCCTATAATATCCGTCGTCAGTTGTGCTCGTCTTGAAGTTGCATGGAACTCTGCGAGCTGGATTCCTGCCACTGCTTATAGCTTGCAACTAACTCATGGTGTTGGTTCCGAGCAACTACATCTCTCTCATGGACCTCCTCCACAACCTTTAGGTGCAAATTATGTAGACCCTCCATTGGAGGCATCGAAATGTCAATCTCCACACGTTGTATGTTGCTCGAAGCTAACTGTTCACGCGGCGGTAATCTTACACTTAGCGGGTCGAGGTGGACTATGCGTGGTTTTGACGACAAAATTAGGGCTAGAGGTGCTTTCTTCGGCTGTGAAGTGCCTCCTGAATTTCCTTCTGATTCTGAGTCTCATGGCAAGGGTAAGTTGCATTGTACTTGCTCAATCTTTTATGTAATGCCTTGCAGCGTGGTCAGATTCTTCTGCAAACTCTTTTGAATTGCCTCATTCTTTTTATCTTTGGCGGTCATCAGGTCTTCCATATGTGTTTTTACTGTAGATGCGATAATCTCATAATCATCATTGTGGAACTTTGCTTTTGAGGGGCCCTTAATAGCTTTCTTCTTCTTCTTCTGTACCTTTTGTTGTACAGGGCTTTCGGCTTCCTTCCTTTTTCCCGTCCACGGCTCTTCAATAATGGGTGCAAGGATAGGATTACTCTCTTCAGAGTCACTCTCAATTTACACAATTCCTTCGACTTTGAACTCAGGGATCCATTCCTTCATAATTGTGTCGATGTCTTCTTCATTCATATAGTAGCTTCCTTGGAACCATTTAGGGTTCTTCATCTGATCCTTTGCTAAAATAAAGACAGAATGCATATCAACTTTAAAATTGACGGTCTGAATATACTTAGCCGTTACCTCTTTTGATATTCGCGGCGTGGTGAGAATGGATTCATGCAGCTACTCATAGTAAGTGTAGAAGACTTCAACTGACGCATGTTGTCTTTCTTATATTGAATTCTCCCAAAGGTTTGCATAACGGGCTCCTCTACAATCACTGCTATCGGTGTTTAGGCCAATGTAATTTTTTAGGTCCTTCCACCCTATAAAGGCAATCAACACTATCACCCATGTATAGTGGAAGTTGCTACCATGTGTCTGCGTTTCATTAAGCTCTTCCCGGAACTCATTTAGCAGGTACTAACACCAGTAAACCTTCCTCCTATCGCGGCCTTTTCCCCAAGGAGCACTGCGCCCGCGGGTACTTCCAATGGTCTTGCTTTTCTCAGAATTTTTCCTGCTAGCAGTTGTGTGACAAACCGTGTGGCTTCATCATCTATATCATCTGGGACAAATCCTCTTTTTCTTTTAACGACGGGCTGTGTCTTCTTCATCTTCGCGGTGACCTTTTTATCCCATTTCTTGCCTAGGAAAAATTGCTTGGGGTCCTCACCTCTCTTGCTTAACCCAGTAATCTAGTGGATCAAATCAATATTTAGGTCAAGATTATGACCAATCCAAATATATCCTTAGTGCATGCACGACATAAGAGTGCACACCACCGCATTCAATTTTGGCATTCGGTCAAAGTATGGGAGTCTCAGCAGGTTGAGCAACCCCGACTAGACTACTCCGGTTAGCCAGTTATGCACGACTAGCACATTGTTTCCTTTTACGTCCTTCTTCCAACACATATACTGATCTGGCTGAAGCTTTGGGAACTTTGGTTCAACCAGGTCTTTCTAAATCTGAAGCAGGTCGAAGTCTTCAAACTTGCATTCTGAAATTTTTCCCAACAAATTTCCTTTGACTTGTACATGCTTCGACATACGTGGAATCAGAATCTCATAGCTAGCATTCTTGAGTAGTTTAATGGATGATGCATATGGTGTTAACTTTAACGCAATTTATTTGTCGCTCAGCAAAATTTTTGGTACTGTGGAGCTCACAACATTTGGCTTCATCTTCTTTGTTGCTAGTTCTTTGCCATTATCTTGCATAACTATAGAATGCCTTGGAGATCTTTGGGAGCTCTGACCTTGCATTGTAACCAGTTTCTTGGTAGGGGTTCTCATCAACGCTTCAATCCCTCCATATTTAAACACCTTCACAGTCTCCCTGACTATGAATTCTTCCTCTATCAATGAGATTTTGGACATTCACTGGATGCTCGTTACAGAATTACAAGATCACTGCTCGCTCACTATAAACAATTTCAAAGTATGGCTCACAAGAAAATTCTAGAATCTCGGTAACGCCCGCGAGTCCAAATACATGAGTACTTATAGGCGTAGCAAGGCCCAGTCATGCCTCTCAACGGCTAGAAAATCATTAAATGACATGCTTGTTAACCAAATCCTCCATAGATTTTGGTTTCTTCCCTCATTAACTCATTCATAATGACTATTTCTGTGTTAAATGCGCAAGAGGTCGTCGACAAAAGTACTGTATAAAGGCTATATTTGTGACCGACATTCTAATGACTAGTTTCCTGGATTGTTGCATCGAACTGCATGGTGGGTCGTCACTACTCCAGTGCAGTTACTTCATTGTGTCAAGATTCTCGGTTCTGAACTTGAACATTCTTTGCTTCATTGGATCTGCACAGCTACCTTTTTGAGCTTCGAGCTATGCGGTTCTTCTTTTCTTTTCTTTTTTTTTCTTCCGGATTCACTCTACAGAGGGTTCTGCGAAGCAGGGCTATCCCGATAGGGTTTTAGCCTACTTCCATTGACTAATCCAGGTAGATTATGTCTAGATAACCTGGCTAACTAAACTGCACCACCATTAGTAACATGTACAAAAGTATATGGACCAATCCAATGCATCTTAAACTTTCTAGGAAATTTCATGAATTTTCTATCATACAAGAGGACTAGATAACCTACCTGAAAAGACCTGTTCTTGATGTGGCGATAGTGCCATGATTTTTCTCTATCTTTCTGCACTTGCTGGTGAAAGCCTGCAATGAAACGATCTTCCTCCAACCCAACCAAGTGTAGAATCCTTTCTTCTAGTGCCTCTTGATCTTCCATGCCTGTAAATGCAGCTATTCTCAAGCTGGGAACAATATACTCCATAGAAATCACTACTTCCTATCCATAGACCAACCTAAAAGGTGTGTGTCCAGTCAGTTTCTTGCAAGTAGTTCTGTATGCCCATAATATAGATGGAATGCACAAATCCCAGTCATCCCAATTCAGATTACATATCTTAGTTGGCACATTCTCCAGTACCTTATTGAAAGCTTCCACAGTTCCATTTGCTTGTGGATGATATGGCGTACTCCTCTGATGATGAATGTGGAATTATTCCGTCAAGGCCTCAATAGTTTTGTTTAGAAAATGAGTGCCTTGATCACTCATCAAAATCTTCGGGCATCCAAACCTAGTAAGGATGTTCTCAAACATGAAATGCGTGGCAGTGACTATGCTACAGTGCTTCATTGGCTTCGCTTCTACCCATCGGCTAAGATAATCGGTAGCAGTAATAATATATCTTGCACCAGTCCTTTTCCCTGGTGGGTTTATAAGACATCCCACGAAATCAATTGCCCATTTCTCAAATTCCAGGAGTGTCAATTGTGGATTCAAAGGCATGTCATCTCTTCCCGATGGCTTTCCTGTCCTTTGATAGACATCATAGTTTTGGCAATGTTCCTTTGCATCTTTGTGGATAGAAGGCCACC
The DNA here is from genome assembly GCA_027924585.1 of Larix kaempferi. Taxonomy (NCBI): domain Eukaryota; kingdom Viridiplantae; phylum Streptophyta; class Pinopsida; order Pinales; family Pinaceae; genus Larix; species Larix kaempferi. Next base: position 546,984 of record BSBM01001562.1, on the reverse strand, counting down.
ATAGCCCTGCTCGCAATATTTTCTGCGCAGTGGCTCTTCCTGCGTAGTGGCTTCCAGATACACCTGAATGTGCTTCAGCCAAAATAAATGGATTTTCATGCTCTAGTACACATCTGCGCAACACTTCATCTGGTCCCAATTTGTATAGTTGTTCCGCGATTATGGTGAAGTCTACTACTCTTACTCTAGCTGCTTCTTCTGCTGCATAGTAAAATCTGTCGGTGCTAACCTAGTAGTAAAGAAATCAACAATGTCTTTGTAGTAGTCATCTGCAATCTGTATAACAAATAGCTGCGCGTCAGGTAGGCTGTCTTCTAAATTGGTGCGTGTAACATCCCGAAATTTACAAAAATTTAAAATTTTTCGATATAGCTTTTAATGCGTAATCTAACTGTGTGGAAATATAATAAATGTTTAAAGGTCATCTTGCTGTACTAAATGCTGTGTTGGTCGAAAGTGTAATGTTTGCGACAATATGATTAATATCTATGTTTCGAAGCTATTCTTACTCAACTGTAATTTCACAATTCTTTTGTTGTTGATCCAATGATATAAGTTTATATGTGTTAACTATTGTTCTTCTATTTGATGATGAAGGGGTCCCACGGATGCCCCGAGGCTTACTTAGCATTCATGCTAAAGCATTTGAATCGTCCTTTTTCACAGATTACAGGTAAGAGATTTAGTGTTTACGACATGTGACCGAAGAGTTTCTAACCAGTTTCCGTAATCTCCAAGGTCTTAATGGTTTAAGAGAAAAAAAAGTTGAAAATGCTGTCGGTGAGATCTTTAGTTAGCCTAGCTTATAGAACAGAAGTATGTCAATTGTAATATAATACTATACTAACCTATTTATTACTTTGTAACAACAATGGATAGGATCAATATATCATTATTGTGAGAATTCTACTTCATGCAAACTATAAGGATAATAATTTCTATATGAAATGGCTAATTACAATTAGCGTACAAATAAAATGCAATATCTATATGCAATTCTTTTGTATGCTCTTGAGCCTAAGAATTACATGCAATATTTATTTGAATTCTAACCTAGGAACTATTGCAATTCATAGTCAAATGCTAGCCTATGAACTATATACAAATTTCTATTTAATTTTTATACTATATTGAAATATATATATGCCAAGTCCTATACATAGTCCTATGAACAATAATTATATGGTATTGTGTGTGCATCTATGTGACCGTTTATGACATTATGGATTCCTAGCAATGAATCCGACACCACCTTGACTTACCACAAGGTGTTATTACATAACCGAGTTGTGCATTTTATCAACGAATCGATACATTATAAGAATGGGTGACATTAACACTATGAAGGTTTCGTGTTGGCAGGCACTTTGGTTTCCCTTTGCATTTAATACTCCCAACTGCCGAGACAGTGGAATGTCTCTGTGGACATCGTCGTGGTGCTAGTCACTTGATGGTGTGGTGATGTTTCAAACATCGTGAAGAGCTGTAAGTGTTTTGGTTCGAAGTTTAACTGAGCTGTCCTCCTTGGTGGCTATGGTATTGATGGTGTCTTTAATATGGTTGTTGCTTGGGTTTACGTGAAAATCCTTCGGTCTTCTCCACCGTTGATCTAGCAAGGGTTTGGGCTTTGGTATCTAACCCTAACCACCACTATGTTCTACAAAGTTATTGTTTCCTTGGCATTCGGTGTAGTGCCTCTGAGGAGAGGCTGATAGGCTGAGAGCCTTCAGGGTTTTGTTAGAAGGTGTTTGTCAAGTGCCCACGGTTCGAAACCATGACCTATTGATAACTTAAGAGCCGATACTCTCATGGTGTTTTATAGTGGCAACTTGTAATCAAAGTTCCATAATGAGCGTTAGATTCTTCATGGAAGTTGGTTCGATACTTGGATTTTTTGTCTGTTAGGTGATAGTTTTCAGAGTTGATTTTCCACCCTTCTTCGCATTTGATGATGGAGTAATGGGTACAGTTTGCATTGTCTTGGTGTTTTGCTCTAGTGATAATTTTTTTTAAAAGGTAATGGTTCTCAGTTCGAACCTTGTATCTTCCATTCTATTTTGAGAGTTTCAGTTATTGTTATTTCACCTGTAATGACTTCTGTCAAATGCTTGTTTTAACCACACTCGTGTTCAAATGACATGTATCTTCGTCGATGGCTTCCCAACTTAGGTTTTGATAACTGGAAACTGCAAATAGACCGGTAAGCCTCAGTGGTTACCTTGTTACTCCAATTAGATGAATATTGGGCCTTCATGTGTGTTTTTCCGAGACTTCATGTTTTCTTGGGATTTGAGGATTGGTCTTCGTCGAAAGCCTGTGAGTTGTTGGTAGCTTAGGGAGGATAAAATCCTCGACCCTTTCGTCATTTTTTTAGTAGTATTTGTTTTCCATTGTATAATCCGTAAAAGAAAATACTAAGGAGAGGGTTTTACCCTTCTACTATTCTCGGTAAATAAAAGGATTTGTGTTTTCATTCAACCTGTGTTAGTGTGGATGATACTGTGAGTGTTTCTCTATTTTGTGTAAAGAAAGCAAAGCTTATCGTTTGCAATCTACTGTGTTTTGTGGAATAATGGCAGCCAAGGGTTTAGCCTTGTGCTGAGAAGTCAAACCCTAACACGTTGTTCATTGATAGTAGTCTTCTTTTGTTGTACCGATAGTCAAATGTTTAATTCTGGAGGTGGATAATCATATGGTTTTACTGTTAATGGTTTTCAATTGAAAGAGTGATACTGTAGTCTTAAGTGAATGCCGAGATGCTCTTTGTTTTAGTCTTAAGGGAATGTGATTGATAATCATTTTTGTACCTAAGCTTATGGTATTGAAAGTGTTCTTGTCGTTCATGTCTGTTGATTTTAAGTGTTGGAAGAGAGGCAATGTTTTATGTTCATATCTATGTAATGAAGCTGTAACTAGTTTTCTTATTCTGTTGTTAACTGATGGTATTTGAACCTTAACTAAACTCTAAATCTGAGAGATAGATGTTGAAAGGATTTGTATATGTGTAAGCTATTTGTCCAGATGACTCATGCTATGTTTTCTCTATTTGATTTATTAGTTGAAAAACACAATAGAAAAACAATACTCGTTCTGTTATTGAAATAGGGCATGATGCAGATGAAATATGAGTCCTTTTGGAAAACTTAGAAGAACCTAGATTCTAGATTTTACTATTCCTATCCAAGTAGAAATGAAATAAAAATGTTGTAGTTTATGTTACATGTATCCTTGCAGCTATTTAAAATGTAATTATTAACAAAAGTAGCTAAAAATAAAGTGTAATAATATACTATTTTTGACAGAGAAAACAATCAAAGAATACCTATCAAGTGTATCCTATAATACGACTGCTACAATGTCTACTTTAGGAATACTGTGCATAAAAATTTAGTGTTAAATAATTAGGCATTTGTTTGAAATAGAAAGAGTTCTGTTTTTTCTCATGATATATATACTTGTTAGCATAAATGGATAACAGTACTGTGTTCTTAGGAAATAAATATTTTACAGCTGTTATTTCACTAAAAATTTGTGAAATAAAAATACAGTGAACCTTAAACATTTAACTTATGAAAGTAATGATAAGAGAAAGACATAATTATATTATTTATTACAGAATATTATTGGTAAGAAAAACCAATGAAATACAACAGTATTGGTGTTCTCATTCATTTGGCAATCTGCCTATCAATTTATCTACCTTAATCTCTTCTCTATACTAGAGTACGATGCAAAACCATTAGCATGGGGAAAAATGCAGAGAAATATTTTATTCAATCCATCTTATATAATCATTACTATACAGAATCCTAATTAGGTCAGAAACTAAAATAAATGCATTTGTTTAATTATATCCTTGAAAACAGTAAATCAATAATTGTAGATAGAAATTTTAACTACTTAGAATTAGAAAAGACAAGTAGAACCTATAAATGAAGATAGGGCCGACAAACACCCAAGGAGGCCTGTTCCTACCAACCTTTTCAAGAAGAAGAAGCCAAACTACTTGCTTCCTTTCGACCCCCGAGCTTACTTACTGAACCACTAAGTAGAAGGAACCTGTGTAGAAGCAAGGCACTCTATAATATAACTTCTGCACTCAGTAGTATAACTTCTGCACTCAAAATATTCCTTCTGCACTCCGCAATGTAACTTCTGCACTCAATAGTATAATAGGAAGACTTACACCATGATCATAAACTCGGCATAACCCCTCATCGAATCTCTTGGGTGCAAGCACAGCAAAACCCCAAGGTAAATTTCCTCGTCAGGAAAAGTGATGAACCTCAGTTCATAATTCGATGGCTCTTATATAGAATGCCTAGGTTTTTAGTGGTCAGTTTTGAATAAATTAGCCTCAAGCTCCAGTCCCACCTTCCAGGGCACTATGACCACATTTCAAGGGAGTTGTCCCATACCAACAACTAGTTAGTTGCATCATGATGCTACCACTTGTCCATTGCCTTCTACCCCAGATTCCATTCCACCTAGTGGGTCAGTAAACACTCTTTCAACAGTCCCCTTAGGTGTTTGTCTCCTATTTAATTTATTAAATAATAAAATATTATGCAATTACAGTAATCCTTGGACACTTGTCCAATATAAAATTTTACAATAAAAGTTAACATAATGTTTCCAACATAAAATGTTTTTCAGCAAAAAGGGTATGTTACAGTGCGTTATTCTCATGACTCAATTCTTGACAGATGGTCGGGTCCTAAGTTCAATCTGCTTGGCTTAACTACAATTTCAAAGTCATACTCCTAAAAGAGTAACAACCATCTATAGATTCCCCCCCTAACACTGGCTTATTGACCAGATACTTCAAAGCTGAATGGTTAGTGTACATAGAGAAGTGTGCATCGAGTAAATAGTGCCGAAATTTCTGCAGTGTGTAGACCATGGCTAGACCCTCTTTCTTAGTGGTCATATAATTCTTTTATGCAGATGAGAGCTTCCTAGTCGAAAATGCAATGGGATGGTCAATACCTCCCTTTGCTGGTTGCGCTAGTACAACACCCAATGTTACACATGAAGCATCAACATGTACATGAAACAACTTCTCCCAGTCTGGAAAAACTAGGATCAACGCAATTACCATTTTATCTTTTAATGTGTCAAAGCCTTGTTCACATTCTGCGTTCCAGATGAACTGCACGTCTTTTTTCAACAGATTCTCCATCAACGTGGTTATCTGAGCATAACCTTTTACAAACTTTCGATAATAACCTGTATGGACGAATGTCGTGCGAAGCTGCTTCACTGAGGTGGGTGTAGGTAAGTTCACAATCACTGCGATCTTCGCAGGATCAACCATCAAGCCTTGTCTGCACACAACGTGTCCTAAGATAATACCATAAGGTACACAAAACACACACTTCTTTAGATTTAATGAAATTTGATGTTGCCTGCATTTGGCTAACATCATTCTCATGCTTTCAAAGTGGTTTTTTTGAAAACCAATGACAATCTAGTCATCAAAATATGCTTCCAAAAATTTATGCATGCAACCTTTAAATGCTGCAAAAACAACTCTAGAGAAGATGGCAGGTGTGTTCTTTAGACCAAAGGGCATTACTGTGTACTGGAACGACCCCCATTCAGTAGAAAATGTTGTCGTGTTTCTATCTGCAGGATCAATTCTTATCTGATGGCATCTAGAAAATCCATCAGTAAAAGAGTATGCCTTATTTCCTCCAACATTATCTAAGACTTCATATGTAAAAGGAGTGGGAAATGGGTCATGTAGAGAAGCATTATTCAGCTTCTTGAGATCCATGTAGATCCTGATCTCACCCTTAGATTTCTTGTCCTGGATAACCATCGGGATTATCCACTTAGATTCTTCAACCGGCTCAATGATCCCCGCATCGAGCATCTTATGATGTTTTACCTTGACTCTTTCTTTGTATCGAGGATTCAATCTATAAGACCTTTTCTTAACAGGCTTCGTGCCTGGCTTGAGAGGTATCTTCATAACCCCCAATTCTCCTATAATACCTTTCATTTTTGTGAACTTTGTTGGAAATAAATCCTAATATTCATGTAGCAGGTTTGTGATCTTCGCGACCGTCTGATCATCCCAGTAATCCCTAATAGATGTGAACTTCAGCTCTTCGCTTGTGCCATTGTTCACTTTCCTTGTTTTCATAGGTTCGCTCATGTCTGGAATTTCTAGTGGAGGTCCCTCTACCTTGCGCGCACCTTCGGACTCAGTTATATTTACATTGCACAGATCCTCCTCGTCGCTTTCCTCTTTATCTTCAAACTCTTCAGCTAGATTATAGCATCCAAGGACATGCTCTGTCTATTTTGACCATTCAGGATGTAGGTTCAGTGGTACATTTACATCCTCAAAGAATTTCTCTTTGAGTTCCTCGAATTCCTCATTTGTACTTGGGCATTCTGCTTTGAATAATCTTTCCTTAATAACTTGCAAAGCTTCATTAATGCTTGGGATTTCATCTTCAAAACTGAAATCTCTCTGGAAGTTTGCAGTCAGGATAGGGAAATCTGTGCTTCCTCTATGCAACTTCGTGCCTAGGCACCAATTTTTTGGAGTCTGCTCCTCCAATGTGTGCACAAACAAATTCACCCATTCTGTCTGTGGTATCTCCTCCCATGCTTGTGAACAGATTTCAATATGATCCCTTGGGTCGATCTATCCATTATATTTTTCAAAGGTCAGCACAACCTTCTCAGCGAACCTGATCTGCATCATGCATCTGCACTGATCCCATGTGGTCAATTTCTCCTTATGCATAGCCCACCATCTGGCAGGTGTCTCTCGCAGTGCCATATCTAGTGCTGGCAAGTGATGCTCAGCTGCAATTGATACAGTATATTCCTGGATAAACGAATAAACATTAGATGAACCATCATAGGTGGGGATTGGAATTACCTCTTTTCCAATCCAGTATAGTGATTTTTTTATCTTCGCGCATCTCCTTGCAGATACTTCATGCATATGGCCTTGCAAGTTCTCCAATCCTGCATCGGAATCTGAAATGCAAGAGATATCACATCACCAACTAAATATTCCATCCGCAGTAGGGTTAATATAGTCAACATCATTCATAGTAATTTTGTAGATGCGGTCTAGGTCTTGAGCTCTGGATTCTTCCTGAATCAGATCATTGTATCTTTCTCCGAATGAAGGGTGCAATGGTGCGATGACCCTTATATGTTGTCCTTCGAAGATCATATTCTTTGTTTTCAAGTTTATGATGGAGAGGTTATCCATTTCCCATTATGTACCCAATAGTGCTGGATAAGGATGACTATCATCCACAATCTCGATAACCTCGAAGTCTGCATGACTTTACATTCCATCAATGTCAACAACAACATTGGCTAATCTTCCAAAAGGTATGACTTTCTCTTGGTTGGCCATTCTCAATTGCATAGGTGACCATAGCAAATTTGGTCTCCCCATATGCTGCCATGTCTGTTTAGTTAAGACATTTACTTCAGATCCCAGATCAAGGATGATCTCATCCATTTCATAGTCTCCTATCTACGCACTGAGCCTCATTTCTCTTCATGTTCTTTTGTGTTTCTTGATGTGATGAACTACACTCTCAGCAGTTTCCATCTCACTGCATGGTTCATATTGATTTAACAGTTTTTGCAATTCCGCTATAGCATCTGGGCTCTTCAATAGTTTCATGCAGCTCTGTAGGAACTGTGCAACAGAGGTTCCTGTCTCTGCTGCATGGCAGATTTTGTCATAAACCGCCGGCATATCCTCTATATGTGGTATTTCACTATGCAATGGGATTCTTGATGACCTAGGTGCTTTTTCTTTGAAAATGTCCCGTGCTTCTTCAAACACTTCTTTATTTTTCTCAAGATTGAAGGTAGGTTCCTTCCCAGTAGCTTTTCTGATCTAGATTGTTTCAACAAGAGTCTTCTTAGTATCGAAGTCTCCAGAAGTCGAAGCTTCTACTCCTCCATCTCTTCCTATTGTAGCACCACTTCGCGTCACACTACATTGATACTTGGATCTGCAAGCCTTCTTCACGGCAATAAACCATTCCTGGTGTTGTTGCGGTGCTATGACAAAGCTTACCTGGTCCAATAGTGTCTTAAATTTTTGGTCAAATTCCCAAACCGTCTCATTAGGTTTCTGCTTAATTTCCTTTAGTTTTGTGACACATTGGGATTCTAACTTCGGTTTCTTGAACTCACTCAATAATGCAACATTAATTTATGCTAAGGTTCTTTGATGTCCAACAGAATACTTCATGAAACAATTCAAGGCTCTATCTCTAAATGTGGTGATGAGTTGCGCTTGCTTCACAACATCATCTTGAATTTGCTTAACACTCCATACGGCTTCACATAAAAAATAGTGTTGCTCAGGGTCTTCTAGACCCATTCCTTTGAATATCGGCAGCTTAGAATCATCAATCATCCTTCTTCTAGGCGGTACTAGTTCTACGCAGGGTTCTGAGGGGCAATAGTAAAATTGGTACTGCGCGGAATGTTCTGAAGTGGAATATTTTACGATGGGATAGTCGGATTTGGAAGGGTTTGAGTCAAGATGGTATGAGTACTCACTCCGGCAGTGTTACTGGTATCAATGCTCTAAGGATGAGGAATATTAACAGTAGGAGGGTTCTGAACTAATGGATTCTAAGAGATAGGGGGCACAGTACTTACAACCGGTGGATTCTGCAGTGTAATAGGATGATAGGTAGTGGATAGGTGTGCGGTTTGGCTATCAGGTGTGGTTTGTAAATCAATATCTACGCGGAGTCCAGTCTTCTTAGTGGTATACTTATATATTTTTCCACTTCTCAAATTATGTCTCTCTTCGTCAGAATCACTGTAGATGCTATTGACCATTACATATTCAAAACTTCTAGGAACCTTTATTGCATTCTTAAAACACCTTTTTCAGCTAAAAACATTTTAATGTATAAACTCAAATTGTTGAGGTACTTACCTCTGAAACCTTTGAAAAACTCTGCTTCGGCTGCGTTGTAGGACTTCAGGGGGTCCACATCGAACTCTATCATGAATCCTTCTAATATACTGTCAACCCAAAAGTCAACTTCTCTCGAGAATGGGCTATCTACTGCTTTGAGTCTCGCAATGAGCTATGGAATCCACTCGGTCAGTACTTCTGGTGATAAACAATTCTTGCACTCTGCAAGCTGCGATAACCACTCGTGCAACTCGTTTCCAAAAGATGCCCAAAAATTTTTGTGAATATCTTTCCATAGGTATTTGTTCAACCAATCTATTCAGAGAGATGCGGATTTCTATTTTCTTTCCTCATGAAATCTCTTTCTGTCTTATCGCACCAAGGCAAGATTTCTTTCTTTTCTGGACGCCAAATTTCTACAATCAACGGAACCTTTTCTTCTGGGCACATCACTTCTTTCAAGTGCGGAAACTCATCACAGATTCTTAGCGTGGAAATAGAACCATTTTTTGGCTTAATTAACTGTCTTGAGGTTTTCTATAGAGACCCAGGTTCTTCATGGTTCAAGGAACCAACAAAACCCCTCTTCACCGGCCCTTTCGAAAACAATCTACGAGCAGACTGAGGTCTCACTTGAGGCGAAGTCATGGGGGGGTTGTGAAATGAGGTTTCCACAACCACATGATGAGTTCTTAAATATATCTGATGACCAACGCGCTACGGACTCGTGCTATGGACTGATGGATGCACGAAGATCACCTTCTTCGCTGTTAGCACTTCTGCAAGCACAGACGCTTGCATGACTTGCGTATCCAAGGACTGCATGGTTCAAACATTGCTCAACAATAGGACAATGCAACGGATAACTATGCTTCCTCTTCAGATGTAACCATTTTGAACAAACTATACTCAGTGTTTTATCCCTTCATCAACTGTCTTATGTTATTTATCTCATGACTTATACAATACGACATAATAAGAAAATACTGTGCACTTCCGGTGTTGCGCTTCGAGGGAGTCGAACGACACGAGCTCTACCTACTTAAGTATTTATCCAACTGACTTATGCATTCATTCAGACTTAGAAATACTTATGCATCTAACATTCATCCATTCATGCGATACTTAACATATTACTCGCATCTCATTCCTTATGGCGAATACATATAAACATGAAACACATAACTGAGAAGCAAGATCTTAATCATTCATTGTAAGCAAATAAACAGGCGCAAGCATGTAAACAATCACACAACACAATAATTTAATGTTGTTCACCCCCAGGATGGGAGCTACATCCACAGGAACTGTTGTTGTATTAATCTCTGGGAAGGGTACAATAGTTCCAGTCTGTGCACTCAGCTGCAGACTCTCTTCTCTCTCAATCTGCCTCTATGCACACAGCTTGCAGAGACTTTATAATGGCTTTCAACAATACAACATAGTATCACTCAGATTCAGCAATTACATTTTAACATTAACCCTTTCCCTTACAAAATGGTTCCTTCTTGTAGATCATGTGCATAGGTCATGTCTTTACAATACACAGGCAAAAACCCTAAGGTTTCCCCAAACTTTTCGCGGTTTTCCTGTAACCGGACTTGCTATCTTCTAGTATCTAATCTTCCATCATGGCCATCCTCTATGCATGGTCACGCCACTTTCATCCTACCCTACCAACCGCATGTCGACTATCGCTTTCATCCGGTCGTTTATTCTCTAACGCCCTTATGCAGCCGGTTCACGCCGTGCTTCCTCCGCACGTGTGACCGGTTGCTTTCCTTCCTCCTTACTCCTTACCCACCTGCTTGGTAAACATGGAGTATCCTAACCAAAAATAGGTCGCTTTCACCCAACTGACCTTGCCTTCATTCTTCACCCAAAATGGGTGCCCTATTGGCACATCGCGGCGCTACTACTTCGCAGAATTGGTCCTTAGCTGCACGGTTCCCATCTTGCCGATACGGCACTGCACTCTCATCACAACTTCCCAAAAGCTGCCTTGCCAAAATGTCTTCATCTGAACTGCGATCGACTTCGCAGTTCCAAAACTTGACTTGCACAAAAATGCCCCAATTGGGCCAGGCCCAATAGTAACAAACGGAAGGTGTCCGTATGTTTCATATCAACAATGAATGTAAAACAATGTATGCAACAAGGACGTCAGTTGTATATTGTTGAAGCAGTAAACAATGAGAAGGGACCCTCCTTTGATCAATACCCAGTTTTAGCCAAATTCAGTGACGTATTTCCAAAGGAATTGCCTGGGCTACCTACTTAGAGAGAACTTGATTTTACCATTGAGTTTCAACCTGGTTCGGATCTAACATCAAGGAAAACATATAGGATGACGGCCCCGAAACTTTGCGAGTTACAAATGCAGTTGAAGGAACTGCTATACGTAGGGTTCATCAGACCAAGTATTTCACCGTGGGGTGCACCAGTAATTTTTGTGAAGAATAGGGATTGCTCCTTCCATCTTTACATAGATTATTGATATTTAAACAGAGGCACAATGAAGAATAGGTACCCAATACCACGACTTGTTGATTTCTTTGATCAAATTAAAGGGGTGACAGTATTCTCAAAGATCGCCTTGCGATGAGCTTACCACCAACTTCGAAATAAGGAAGGTGATATGCCTAAGACTTCTTTTCGAGGTTGGTTTGGGCACTATGAGTTTGTAGTGGTACCCTTTCGTTTGACCAATGCCCCAACTATATTTATGAGCCTCATGAATAGCATGTTTCGAAAGTAATTAGATTTGATTGTGCAAGTCTTCTTCAATGATATCCTTATCTATTCCAAGAAGGAAAGGGAGCATGAGGAAGACTTGTGAATGGTGTTGTCATGCTTAAGAGAGAACAAGTTGTATGGTAAGTTGTCCAAATGCTCTTTTTATCAGAAAGATATCCATTATCTAGGGCATATAATTTCCAAAGAAGGAATTCGAGTAGACCTTGAAAATATTAAGGCCATAATCGATTGGCCCATGCCAAGAAATGTGCATGAAGTGATAAGATTCATGGGGTTAGCGAGGTAGTATAGAAGGTTTTTTTAGGGTTTCTAAAAAATCAAAAAACCCATAACTACCCTACACCATAAAGGAATTAGGTATGAATGGATGGATCAATGCAATGTTGCATTCACTGAGCTGAAAAGAATATTGACAAGTGCACTGATCCTATGAGTGTAGGATATGGATAAGGACTTCACAGTTTGCACAGATGCCTCGAGGCAGGGCTTGGGTGTAGTGTTGATGTAGGAATGTGTGGTAATAGCTTATGCGTCGAGGAATTTAAAATCACATGAAGAGAATTACCCCACCCATGACCTAGAATTGGCTGCCATGGTGTTAGCTTTAAAACTTTGGAGACATTACCTTGTTGGACAAATATTTGAGCTCAAATCTGATCACCAAAGCTTGAGGTATATCTTCACTCAGAGAGACCTAAATGCTAGGAAAACGCAATGGAGTGAATTCATCAATGATTATTATTTTGTGATTTTGTACATCAAAGGGAAGGAGAATGTGGTAGCCGACGCCTTAACCAGAAAGCCAAGGATTTTCTCTCTCATACCTTTAAAGGTTGATTTGAAGAAGAATGAGTATTATGACATCTAGTTGGAGATAGTTGGTACCTAAAGGTCACGTTGGCACTCTAGAATGGGAAACAGGTGGAACCTAAGTTTGAAGGAAATGAGTTGGAAGTTGATGGATGGTTACGATATCAAGGGAGGATGTATATTCCCCAGGAGGGAGATATTAGAGGAACTATACTTAAGGAATCCCATAGAGAATTATATTGTTGACACCTAGGTGTAAAGAAGACGTATACAGACATGAATAAACTCTTCCTTTGGGTAGGAATGAAACGTGACATGGTCAAATTCGTCGCTAAGTGCCTTGAGTGTCAGTAGGTAAAAGTTGATCATCACCACCCAACAGGAGTATGGAAATTGCATGACATTCCTATTTCAAAATGGGAGGTTATCTCCATGGACTTTGTGGTTGGATTTCCTCTTACCTCTCATAAGCATGATGCCATCATGGTCATCGTTGACAAACTGACCAGAACTGTTCACTTCATTCCAGTTAAGGAGACCTATGACGTCACATATGTAACTTGTGTATTCATAAGTGAAGTAGTTCGTTTCCATGGGTTTCCCAAGAAGATTATCTCAGATAGGGATTTCAGGTTTACGTCCAGGTTTTGGAAAAGCCTGTAGTTTTTTGATGTATTTGTAACTTCGAAATATATTCACTTGTGTATTGTATATATTAAATTTGTACTTTATTGTATCTCCAACGGAGATGTATTATTCCTCCGATTGGAAGTGTCATCAGTTGTACTTGCAAGTGTCGCAAGTTATATTGTAAGTGTCATAACTTATACTTGATGGGTTATTAGACCACCTTGATGGGGTCGGCCCTGTATGAGTCCTGTGGGTTAAAGGGTTATTAGACCACCCTAGTGGGGGTCGGGCTAGTAAGCATTATGTTAAGTGGTTAAGTTGAGGCTGACCTAGTTGAGTAAAGGTCAAGTGAAAGTTAGTGTATAAATAGAGAGTGTGTCTCTCTCATTTTACACATCTCTCTCATTCACTCACTTCGCATTAGTGAGAGAGAGGAGGAGTGAGGGATGCTGAATATATCTATCTCTTGGGTTTGATCATGGTGATCCTTGTATTGATGCTTATTCTCTTTAAGGAAGTTGCAGGGTTTTTCACCTTCTTGGTTTTCCCCGGTGAAATGTTTTGTGTCTCTTATCTCTTGTCTCTTATGCTTGATATGCTGTACATGTTGTTCTTTTAGTTAAGATCCTAGATCTATTGAATTAAATGATGAAAATATAACATGGTATTAGAGCTAGACTGAAGGAAGGCATTCTATGGCATTTATGACACTTGTTGCACTTGCGACAAATCGAAAGCTAGGGCTTGATATAGAAAAACCAGTCATTGTAGAAATTTCACTATAAATCCATTTTAGCAAAGGTTCAAGATCTGAAACTTTTACAAGTAACAGGTGACATCCCCATGTACCTTGTGTCTGAAGAATAGAATCTGATTCATTGTACTTTGTGAGATATGATCCGTACAATATAGGGTTTCTGCCTCTTCCAAATCTCAGTCATAAACATGTGACCTAGGAAAAAAGGTCACAACTTGGGCTAGGAAGCTCCAAATGAAATTCTGTAAAAAGTGATAGTAAGAGCACGGACTACAGTTTCTCAGGTAATGTTTTAGGCCGAAGTTGAGCCAGTGACACATGGCATGCCGTACAAGGTCGCTCTCTTGTTTTATACCATAAACACGTCACGTTGTGACACTTGGCATAAATCTCTCTCAAAATATCCAATTGAGGTCAAAACTGTGAGGTTGGAAAGATGAAAGGTCAGGCTACCACAGCACAATGTTTCAGACCCTATGGATTCGTAATTTCAGATATGTACCAGAAAAAATAAGGCACATATTTCTGTCAAAACAAAATTGTTTTCTAAGCACCTTCATTCTTGGCTTGTCACTGCTGCGGAAATTTAGGGCTTCGGAGAAAGTTGGAATTTTTTGAATCGAAGACCACAGCTGAATGCTCCTCATCAAAATTGAAATTTAGAGACCAAGATTGAATTTTTTGGTTGGGAAGAAGGCCGGGCTTGATCAAACCCTAGTTCGGGATTTTGATCGGAAAGTTGGAAAATTAGGGCTTTTGCAAAAAATGGATTTTTTGAAATCTGTGACCACGGTTGGAAGTTCCTCAGAAAATTCAAAGTTTAGAACCCAATATCGGATCTTTTGGATGGGAAGAAGACCGAGATTTATCAAACCCTAGTTCGGGATCCTGTTTAGAAGATCCAGAAGTTTCAAAGGCAATTTTGAGGGGTCAAATTTTGCAGTTTTAAAAATTGAAGTATACGAGCTTGATCATCTCAACAAGACACATCTTTCCATCCATTCAGAAGTTTGAAATTCAAAATTTTAATTTTTTAGGGTTTCTCTGAGAAACCCTAATCCAGCTCCAAATCTAGTCTTAGCAAATCAAAGTGGATTGGGTTGATCCTAGAAGAGAATGAATTGGACACCTGCATAAGTGAAGAATTTCTAGTTCCAGAGGGAGATAAGGCTAAGGGCTTACATAAGAAGACTCCAAGCAATCCCGACAGGTATGACTTGAAGAGATACAGGTATGTTTGTGAAATTTGTTCATGATTAAGTTTATGATATGTTTGTCTTCATATTATTAGTACAATCTTGATTCATCTTAGACTTGTCTTATCACCTTAGTAAAAGTATGAATGCTTGTAGACATTCATTGATTAGGGTTATGACACTTATGATTGTACTAATGCACCATGATGTTGTATGAGGTTGATGTTGTCTACTAACATGAAAGGTACATCAAGAAAGGTAGATCAAGTTCTAGATCAAGAACATATGACCATGGTGCCATGAAGACAAAGAATCATCCATAGTCATGGATCACATAGAAGCTCTACTTACGAGGTATGTACAATTTTTGTTCTACAATGATTAACTTATGAGTTATGTAGGCTACTAAGCATAAGTCATTGAAGAGAACAAGAAGACATTGTTTGAATATTGTTAGACATAACTAGCTAACATTGCTTAAATGATGTTGTTCAGTCATGTACATACTTATGTTCCTAGATTTAGGATGTATATTATGCATATTAGAAAATTTGCATTAATGAACAAGATACTACTAATATGCAAGTAATGGGTAAGTGGCCTATGGTACTGTACAACATTCCATTGCTACGTATCTAGAATGAAACCTCTTTGCTGACATGTTGGGATTTGTGCACACTCTTAACAATGTTTTGGTAGAGATGGAAGGCATCTAGAAAGTTACAGGATATGGATAAATGTTGTATTGAAGCATTGGCTAAGATAATTGCATGACTATATGACATATGTCTTTATGAGTAAGAATTTGTTTTGAAATATATAAGATGTTTCTAATCATGCAATTGAACTTGTCTTGTAGGAAAGACTGTATACCATCACCTACAAAAGGACTACAACATTTATTCTAGCAATGAAGTTCAAAGAAAACTATCTATTGAAGATATTGAAGAATCTGAAGTTCCTAAGATCAGGGATGCAGTAATGGAAGGATGACATGATCAAGAAGTACCAGTCGATCATGAAGAATGATGTTTGGGATGTGGTCCCAATACCAGAAGGGAAGTCTATTGTGACTTCCAAGTGGATCTATAAGATCAAGCATGCTGCAGATGGTAGCATAGAGAAATACAAGGCGAGGTTTGTAGCTCGTGGCTTCTCCCAGAAAGAGGGATAGATTATGAAGAGACTTTTGCACCTGTAGCAAGATACACTACCATCAGATTAGTACTTTCCTTGGCTGCAGTAATGAAGTGGAAGATACACCAGATAGATGTCAAGAAAACTTTCTTGAATGGTGTAGTAGAAGAGGAAGTGTATGTGGAGAAACCACTTGATTTTGAGTCATGTGTGCAGGTTGAAGAAAGCCTTGTATGGCTTGAAGCAAGCTCCTAGGACTTGGTATTGTAGGATAGACATCTTTCTATCTAGTTGGGGATTTACCAAGAGTAAAGAGGATTCCAACCTTTACTACAAGGTTGAGGAGGCAATCCAGTGATACTACTATTGTATGTGGATGACCTGTTTGTTACAGGTGAAGATAGATTTATTGCCAATATAAAGAGGAAGCTTGTTGCCGAGTTCGAGATGAAGGACTTGGGGATGATGCATTACTTTCTAGGCATGGAGGTGTGGTAGAGTGTAGATGGAATCTTCCTTGGAAAAGGGAAGTATGCAGTAGAGATCTTGAAGTGGTTCGGGATAACGAATTGGAAGACCATAGCCACACCTATGGCATCGAACCTGAAGCTTCTGTGTGATGCTTCATCTGGTCCGGTTGATGGAATGGTGTATCGTCAAATGATTGGGTCCTTGATGTACCTGACGAACACACGACCAGATATTTGCTTTGGGGTGAACACATTGAGCCAGTTGTTGACGGATCCTATAGGTGTTCACCTGTTTGTTGTAAAGCATATTCTGAGGTACCTGAAGGCTACGGTTGATTATGGGATCGTGTATGATGCGAATCAAAGGTTTAACCTAGAGAGTTATGTTGATTCGGATTGGGCTCGCAGTTCTATCAGGTGTGATCTCCTGGTTTAGCAGGAAGCAATCCTGCATAGCAATGAGTATAGTCAAAGCAGAGTATGTTACAGTTTGTTTGGGTAGTTGTGAAGCAGTATGGCTTAGGAAGCTACTATCTGAGTTATTTGATCTTCCGTTGGAGTCTACTGGTATCTTTTGTGACAACTAGAGTTGTGTGAAGCTGTCTGAGAACCCGGTGTTCCATGACAGGTCGAAGCACATAGAGATCAAATATCACTATATCAAGGATATGGTGTAGAGAGGAGCAGTGAAGCTCGTGTATGTTGTGACAGATGAGCAAGTTGCAGATGTGTTGATGAAACCACTAGCCAGAGTGAAGTTCGAGTACTTCATAGAGAGGCTTAGTGTTCTTCATATTGAAGATAGTTCTTGGAAGAAGTGATGGGACACATTTGTAGGAGCCATTCAAAGCATGGTGAGAGGAGGATCCTTCCCATGGATGTGGATGTAAGCACTGTGTGATGAGCATCAGGACTATGCTCCAGTTACTGCTCTGTATATGCATCAGTTGGATGCTTTGTATGATCCGTTGGATCATGTATATGTATATGCATCAGTTGGATGCTTTGTACGATCTGTTGTATCATGTATATGTATATGCATCAGGTGGATGCTTTGTATGATCAGTTGGATCATGTATGATGAAATCCATTAGGACGATGCAGTGACGATGATCAAGATGATCATGTGTGATGAGCATCAGGACAATGCTTCAGATAACTTGCGTCGGGATGATGCAATGACAATGATCAGGATGATCAAGTGTGATGAGTATCAGGATGCTCTGGATGATATGCATCAGGGCGATGCTATGATGATGATAAGGATGATCATGCACATCAGTATGACGTATGGTGAGTATCAGGTTGATACTCTGTGGCCGTGGACAAGTTTTGCAGATGAGCATGTAAGTTGACCTGGGAGATCTTTCTGGTCATGATGCGGCACATAAAGGATCTTGGGATACTCTTTCGAGGCATTTATCTGGGATGACATGTAACTAGATCTGGGAGATCCGATAGGTTGAGCAGTACACTCGTAATTAGTCTTGGGATGCTCTTTCGAGGCTTTGTCCTATGGCATGTAACTAGAACTAGGAGATCCGATAGGTTGAGCAATACGCTTGTAATCAGTCCTGGGATGCTATTTCAAGGCTTTTCCATGACCACATGTAACTAGACTTGGGAGATCCGATAGATTGAGCAGTACACTCGTAATCAATCCTTGGATACTCTTTCGAGGCATTGTGGGGGGGGATCACATGTAATATGTCCTGGAGATCCGGACAAGTTGTGCTAGTCATGTAAAAGGCCTCATATATCTTTAGAGATCTTGGTAGGAAAGACACTCTTTTAAGGTTTTGTGACGGTCATATGTAAGTAGACCTGGGAGATCTTGCCGGTCATGCTTCAACACATAAAGTATCTTGGGATACTCTTTCGAGGCATTTTGACACACGTAATAAGTCCCGAGGATTCCATAGTATGGCCAATGTTGATGAAGACCTACAGGTGGTGCGCCAACATCTAGCATGAAAAAGGGTTGTCTCTGTAGAACTTCCTATGATGAGAAGAATTCAGAGATAGCCCAGTGATTGAGATGTCGGGTACAACAACAGTGATGATGATGATGCTCCATGATCCAGTGACGATGATCCAACTCCAGAATTGAAGACTTGTGCCTATATGTATTGATGACGTGTGTCAAGAAAATACCTTCCTAGTTAAGAGGGAGTGTTGATGTATTTGTAACTTCGGAAGATATTCACTTGTGTATTGTATGTATTACATTTGTACTTTATTATATCCCCAACGGAGATGTATTATTCCTCTGATTGGAAGTGTTGTTAGTTGTTCTTGCAAGTGTCGCAAGCTATATTGTAAGTGTTGTAACTTATACCTAATGGGTTATTAGACCACCTTGATGGGGCAAGCCCTGTATGAGTCTTATGGGTTAAAGGGTTATTAGAGCACCCTAGTGGGGGTCAGCACATTCAACATTATGTTAATTGGTTAAGTTGAGGCCGACCTAGTTGAGTAAAGGTCAAGTGAAAGTTAGTGTATAAATAGAGAGTGTGTCTCTCTCATTTTACACATCTCTCTCATTCACTCACTTCGCATTAGTGAGAGAGAGGAGGAGTGTGAACAAGTGGAGGAGGAGCATGCTACTGAAGATATCTATCTCTTGGGTTTAATCATTATGATCCTTGTATTGATGCTTATTCTATCTCTGAGGAAGTTGTGGGATTTTTCACCTCCTTGGTTTTCCCCGGTGAAATGTTTTGTGTCTCTTGTCTCTTGTCTCTTATGCTTGATACGCTGTACATGTTGTTCTTTCAGTTAAGATCCTAGATCTATTGAATAAAATAATTAAAATCTAACATAGTTGGCCTTGAACCTAAGCACAACTTACCATCCAGAGATAGATGGGAAAACATAAAGAGTGAATAAGGTTATGGAGGATATGCTTAGAATGTATTTTATGGATCAATAGACCCATTGCGAAAAGCACTTACCTTTCATAGAATTTACGTACAACAATCTTTAGCATATCTCAATCAGGATGACTCCATATGAAGCATTATATGGAAGGCCATGCAGAACACCATTGAGTTGGGAAAGGTTAGATGGTCGAGTAATTATAGGACCTGAGTTGATTGAGGAGATGGAAGAACAGGTTATTCATATTAGACAACGGTTAAAGGAAGCTCAAGATAGGCGAAAGAGCTATGTCGATGTGCATAGGGTTGAATGAAACTACAAGGTCGGGGATGTAGTATTCATACGCATTAGGCCTAATAAAAGTACCATCTGGTTTGGGAAAGGGACAAAATTGTCGCCACGATTCAAAGGACCCTTTGAAATTTTGGAGAAATTTGGACCCGTTGCATATCATCTTGCACTGCCACCCCATTTGCATAACACTCATAATGTTTCACATGTATTTGCTTGAATACATTATATAACCGATGAGTCTCATAAAATAAATTTGAAGGAACTGCAGGTTTCAGACGAGGGGACCATCAGGGTTGAACCATTACATATATTGGACCACGGGGTTAGAAAACTTAGACACCATTTGGTGGAGCATGCTAAGGTCCATTGGGACAGATATAGCCCAGGTTCTACTACTTGGGAGGATGCAGAGATCATCCGTTGTAATGTTCCCACACTATTTTGACCATAACTTCAGGAAGAAGTTTCCCGAAGGGTGGGTGTATGTAATGCCACATTTTGAACTTACTACCTAAACTATCATTATATGTTGTAATTGCTTATTATTGTGAGACTTTGTTAGTTTGATGACACTGTGGACATATGGTTCTATTATTTTTTCGAGATATATATGTGTGTGCGATGTTAATGTTATGATATGTATTCATGTTTTGATATATATTCATGTTTTAATAATGTCTCTTGCATGAAAAATTACTGAATGATGGGTATGTGGATACCGAGTTGAAAGTTATATGTTAAATCGATAGATGTGATACCAGGTGCATGGTACATAGAAATGATTTTCATTATTGTTCTTCATAATAAAATGTATATACATATCAATGATTGCATGATATTCTCGATCGTATGTTGGAGACTAACCTACAGGTTAAAATGGGTAAGTGGTAGCTAGATCCTATAAGGTGATGCAGGAGCATCAAGGACTAGGAAGAGTTGTCGAGGTTGATCGAAATAAAGGAGGTCGACTAGAGGGAGTGTCGGCGACCATTGGTGTGGGAGAGAAGATTTACTGTCGAAGTCAATAAGTTGAGCATGGGAAGTTGATTGCATATCGACAGAAAGTGTGATAGGTTGAGAGTCGACATGTCGAGGGTCAACATGTTGTCAAACCGTGACTCCGATGGGTTCAGATGAAGGCCAAGTGGCGAGGAAGGGGCAGACTAGCAGTCGGATGAGCAAAGGAATTTGATGGATATGTCGAAGATGACGGAAGACAATTGTTCAAGGCAGTGATAAGACCGACTACTGTAGCAGTTTTAGAAGGATGTGCATAAGTCAAGAAGAAGTACTTGGAAGTTGTTCGGGGTTGCTAAGGAAGTTATGAGAAATTATTGAAGGTGGTTGATGACATGATAGATGTTGCCATAGGTGGAGGCTATGTAGTATGGTAGAAGCACTGACAGTTGTGGGTCTACAAGATCAGGGAGCTTGGAGGACAGAGGAAGCGTGTCTCGGGAAAAGCAACAACAGAGTAGAATGCCAGGGAGCTTGGATCAATTGGAGCACTTGAGTCGATGGCGGCAGAGTTCAGTCATTCACAAGAGAGTTGGAATAGAGCAGAGCTCAAGAGAAGATTTGTAGATTGGATAGGAGAGTCACATATCTACAGAGTGAGAGAAGATCAAACCATAGCTCAGAGTTCCTTAGCGAACGACAAGAGGGTGAATATCGACACATGGAGATAGCACAAAGTTACTTTTGTATTGTAATAGGCTAAGGCCGACAATAGTTAGTTATTCACATTTTTTGCACTTTGCATTGTAATCATTTTCGGTAGAAGTAATATAAGCCAGCTTTTGGCATCCTATTTACATCATGTTATGTGAACGCATGTGTTGTGTGTAATTGTTAAGTAAGAACCCTTGTCAGGGTGACCTTGGGTCAATTGGTATTAGAGCCCGGAGTAGAATCTAGTTTTGAGAGTGTTTACAGCTCCAGCTATAGTTGGGTAGAGTTGTGCATGACTTGTGAAAGTCTGGTTGTGATTGGACAAGTGGGAGTTTCAGCCGAGGTTGAAAATGGCTCACATAGGCGTTAACGTTCGAGGTGTTGGGCGAAGAGAACGTGTTGCAGCAGTCACAGTTGATCGTGAGATGTTTGACGAGTGCATCTGAACAACGCAGAATTTGATGAATGAAGTCGCATCAATCAAAGAAATCCAAAGGCATGGTTGTATTCCTTATGTGTTAGAACACAACGATGAGGAGGTCGAAGAAGTGGAAGCACGAGAAGCAGCAGGAGAAGAACCAGAAGACAAAATGATCAAACTTCTGTCAAAGATGAGAGGTTGGACAAAGATAGACGTTCGTACCTACTCAAGAAGTCTGGATTCAGAAGAGTTGATCGACTGGTTCAAAGAAATGGAGAACTGTACTTCGACATAGAGAAGATCGAGGATCCTAAGTGGGTTAAGACTACATGTCTAAGGTTGAAGGGTCATGCCTCATTGTGGTGGGACAATGTGCAAGCTAACAGAGTCAAGAAAGGAAAGGATAAAATCAAGTCTTAGGATAGGATGGTCGCCAAGATGAAAGGGAAGTTCTTGCGAATGACTATGTGATTTCGTTGTTACAGAAATTGTAGAAATTTTGAGAAAAAGAGATGACTGTGAAGGAATACACAGAAGAGTTCTACAAATTGTCGATAAGGTCAGGACAAACCGACGAAGGGGAAGAAGCTGTCGTGAGATATGTCAACAGCTTGAAATATGCCATTCAAGATGTGTTGAGCATGTCAAGATTCAGAGCGAGCGATGAATCCTACTAGTTAGCTCTGAAGGAAAAGAGAAACCGTTGAGGAAATCCGCATCGACCAAAGGTAGGATTACTTGTCAGGGTGCGAATATTGTTTCCGCGAATAGGAAAAGTAGTGGGACCAGAAGAGAAACTGTTGAAGATAGTCGACATGCGGAAGGGACATCGACTAGGGATAAACTGCAAGAAATTCGACACGATGGTCGAGGGACACATTCGAGGTGTGTATGATCCAATTGTTCTATCCGACAGAAAAGGAGCTGACAGACCAGCCATAGTATTTTACAAGTGTCAAGGAGTCGGACACAAGGCATATGAATTCCCAGATAAACTAAATGTTGCAAAGGAGTCGAAACCCAGAGGTTGAAGAGATGAGGAAGTCGACGAGAGGGCGGAGTCGATATCCGACAACAGTGAATATAGTAAGAAGAAAAGTCTAAACCTGACGATCAGGTGAACATTGGTTCAGGAAGACCGATGTGAAGAGAAAGAGCCACCACAACGAAAGGATACCTTTCGAACCAAGGTGTGAATCAGCGAATGAAGTTGCAAGACCATATTTGATGGTGGAAGCACTGAGAATCTTTTTTCGATAGAGGTCATCGACAAGATAGGGTTGAAGTGTCAAGAACATCGACAATCTTACACGATCTCATGGTTGCAAAAATGACACCATGTGAAGGTGCCCAGACAATGCCTCATTAACTTCAAGGTCAGAAAGCTTGAAGAGAGTGTACTGTGCAATGTAATCCCAATGGATGCATGCCATATGTTGTTAGGGAGACCATGGCAATATGATTAGAAGATGATCTATGATGGTCGAGCCAACATCATCACAGTGTGGATGAATGGCATGCAAAGAACTCTTAAGCCAAAGCAGGAGGATCAAGACGACTGTAAGTAGGGTGAGAGAAACTTTTGGGAGAAGCGAGTGTTGATGTGTTCAGTGAAAGAATTCCTCACGGAAGAGGAAAGGCAGTCGAGATGTTTTTCCATCATTCTGAAGGCACCATGTGTCGAGATGACAACAATGCATAAGATTCCAATTGAAGTCGGAAAGATGCTTGACGAGTTTCGAAGCATAGTAGTCGATGAGGCACTAATGGGATTGCCACCGACAAGAAGCATATCCCATCAGATTGACTTGATTCCAAGATCAAGTCTGCCAAACAAGGAAATGCATAGGATGAGTCCAACAGAAGGTCAAGAACTCAACTGACAGGTCTAGGAGTTGTTCTACACGGGATTGATCAGAGAAAGTCTAAGTGCGTGCACAGTACCAGCAGTATTAGTGCCAAAGAAAGGCGGATAATGGAGGATGTGTACAGACTCTAGAGCTATAAATAAGATCTCGACCAAGTACCAGTTTCCATTTCCAAGGATGGATGACTTGATGAATTGTTTGAGTGGAGTGAAGTACTTCACAAAGATAGACCTGAAGGGCGGTTATCACCAGATTTGGGTTAGAGAAGGAGATGAATGGAAAACATAATTCAAGACTAAAGAAGGGATGTATGAGTGGTAAGTCATGACATTCGGATTGACTAACGCACCCGGTACATTCATGCGGTTGATTAATGAGGTATTGAAACCATTCTTGGGTAAGTTTGTCGTATTATACCTATACAACATCTTGGCATTTAGTCGAACCAAGACAAAACACTTAGGGAACATTCGACAAGTATTGCAAAAGTTGCAGGAAGAGAAGCTGATGGTGAACCTACAAAAGTGTTTCTTCATGAAAGAAGTACTGGTGTACTTGGGATTATGTAACACCCCTCCTTTTTTGACCTAATAAAGTATACGAACATAAATATTATTGTAATCGTTTATGGTGAGGAGCTCAAGGCCAAGGCCCCGTCAGTAAACTTTGTATGTAAATGTATTTATTTCTTAAGGTGATAGACCTAGGTCACTGAAAGTTGTGATTGCAACTACATGAAGGGGAATTGAAATACACTAGGTTAGAGATGTCGACAAGGACCTTTGTAACCTTCGTGCCCATAGTGCGGTCTAAATGACCCAAAATATACATGATGCTGTCCAAATGACCCAAAATATACATGACGCTGTCGAAATGACCCAAAACTACAAAAATACTTGTCGCATTACTCGCTTCTTTCCTCCTTTCATGGTACCTTTGGCCTTGCACAACATCCACGATGCTGACTCACCAAACCACCTTCCAACAAATAGTACTTTCAAATCCATTGATCACAGGTGTTCTACTCTACTACTTTCTTGCAATATGTAGGATTTCAGGACATGCATATGCCATATGTGTAGGTGTCTGAAATTTGTAGTAGACAATGGAAGGTCTACCTATTCCCTTGCCTCTATAATTTCTTCATCTACTAGAATTTTATCTACCTCTGTAGGATTCATTACTCCTTCTTAACTCCTATGTTTGATTACTAGAGTTGATGCCTTCCTCCTTCTTTGTGCCATTACTCTATTCTCTGCCAGATGTGGTTCTCCCTTTTCTGGTGACTACTTCTCATCCTCTATTGCTGGGAATCCTCCTTGATAACTTCACTTCTTCCTTAAGGGATAACTGCTAGCCTTATCCTACTTATTATTCCTCACAACACCCAATTCATATTCAATAGGATACTTCAACACGTTAATGTACCTCACTACATCTTCTTCCCCTTCATCAACATATCGAGATCTTATGGACCTCCTATAAAATTATTTGGTGTATTCTTTCACAATCATCTTCTTTTGTCTTAAATTTTGTAATTTTATGTACATGTTCAACATGTAATCATTATGAAGAAACTTTGCTTTAATTTTATCCACAATTATTTCCCATTTCTTAACTTTATCTTTTCCTTTATTCATGTTATCTAATTGAACAAAGTTTCACCACATGGATGCATGACCTTTCATCTTAAGGAAATCCATATTCACTCTCTTGGGGTCCTCAAGATGTTCCATATCAAGTAATTTCTCCATATCCCTAATCCAATCAATTAACTCTTTTGGGTTCAAACTTCCAGAATGTGTAGCCACTTCCACCTTAGATTTCCCTATCAAAGATGCAAGGGGTTTTATAATTCTTTCCTTAGGGTCTTCATCTCCTTCATCCTCTTCTTAGGGATGTTTATTTTTTTTTTCATTATGACTAACATCACGAGCCTCAACTGCACCATCATTCCTCTTAGTAGTCTCAATAGCCTCAACCCTTGCTTGCATAGTCATTAATACATAAGCTATTCCATCCAACCTTTTTTCACCTAGATGTTCTCTTCTTACCCTTCCTCATACATGTACTTGTCTGTCAACCATACTTTCTTTGCTTAGATTTATACCTGTAATACTCCACTGGAACTGTAATTTCTCAGAGCAATTATACTCAACACTCGTACTCATTTGGAATTGGTCACTTGCAAGATATTTCCTCTTCTAATACCAATTGACGCAAACATCCTACTGATACAAGTTCTACCAATAAGAATGCACACAACAAAAACACAAAATGGGCAACCAAACTCCGATAATGGAAAACATAAAAAAGAAATAGAAGTCTCTCAACTTCTCTATCAATTCGTTAAATCAGAAAAAAAATTAATTACAAGTTGCAAATAACATCCATGCCCCTAGTCTAAGTCTTAGGTGGCTTACAATACAAAATTCTAGCCATTTACAAGTTTTCAACTTTGTTTCCTTTATTTGGCTCTCTTTTTGTTGTCAGATGGATTGCTTTTCTTCTTCTTCTTCTTCTTCTTTTCTTCTTCTCCAACTTTTTCGAGCATTCCCCACCGCTTCATCTAGAACCTTATGTAGGATTTGTGGTCCTTCCACATTAAATTTGTGTCTCTTCGTAGTAATTTTTCCTACAAAAAATATTATGGACTCTTTGAAAACAACCTCCAAATTATATGCTGGAGAAATCTTCTAGATCCTCCATTAAATCATATACTTCCTGTAATAACTAGTACATTAATTCCCATATCCTTCGGCTCTCCATTATCCAGCTTAAAGTTCACCACTCTGGGATTATCTCTATAATTCCTTGGTGCTTCTTTCTCCTTTATCCAAAGCACAACTCTAATGGTTTCATGCTAATGTTGTGTAGATGGTCTTTTCGGCCCCCTCCATTTTCTTCCTATAATGGTGATTCTTATTTCGTTCCTTGATGTTGATCATCATCATTTCCCTTCCATCAACCTCTTGTCGTCGCTCTGTCCCTCGCAAACCCGACATATATTTCCAATGGTTAACCATTGATTCTCTCATGGTGATCACCGTTTGCTTGTCATCCTTCCCGAAGTGTGCACTTTTCAAAATACGATGTGAATCATCGATATATTATCAACACTGCTCCCATGATGTCACCCTTTGCTTGTCATTTTGTCCAAACAATGCACTCTTTTGCAACTCTAAAACGCATTATCGATGCCCCGATCCATTGGGCCTAGCACTATGACATTTTTGACTTTGATCTAACAACTAAGATTCATCCTGATACTTGATTGGATGTCCCTAATGCTCCTACATCAATATGAATAATATAGGAGTAATGAAATAAATCTTGGGCATGGAATTACGTAGAGACAGGGAAGACCATCAACTTTGGTTGTTGCAATAGGACTATGTGGACAAGATACTTAGGAAATTTTGTATGAATAATTTGGAACTAGTGGATTGGCCTTGGCTTTTCATTTTAAGCTTTCTTTAGTTTTATGTCCTACTAATAAGGAAATAAAGGATTATATGTCTTATGTATCATATGTTAGTAGGAAGTTAATGTATACAATGGTATGATCAAGATCAGATATTTCACATGTAGTTTGTGTAGTTGGTGTTCTGAGTAGATACATGAAAATCTAGGTAGAGAGTAGTGAAATAAGTGCTTCCATATTTGATAGGAACAAGTAATTATTTATCACCTATAGTGGTTAAAATGGTTTAGTTTTTGGTTATATTTATTTAGATTTTGTGAGAGATTTTGACGATAAGAGGTCTACTTCATATTATGTCTTGCTAGAATGCAGGGGTCTATTGGGACAAGGGATATTGCTATAAAGCACCACTTTGTTAGACAAGTTATTGATAGAGGTGTAGTAGTCTTGAAGAAAGTCTATACAATGAGAAAATTGAAGAAAGTCTATACAATGAGAAAATTGTACATACATGTTTACAAAAGTAGTACCCTTAGAGAAGTAGAGGTGTTGTTTGGATTATCTTGGCTTGAAGGAAAGGTGATAAATGAACTAGAGTGGTATCAAGTAAATTGTTGTAAAGGTGGAGATTGTTGGAATGTGACAACCAATTAACCAATTTAGGTTAAGGTCATTTTCAATCATTAATACAGGTTTTTTAACAACTATCTATTCTTGAATTTTGTCGAAACAAAGTTACACAAATAGGTTCTAGCAATTAATGAATTAGTTGAACATGTAAATGTTGAAGTTGGGTTATATATTTGTTGTATCCCCAAGAGGACGTGTATGTCTCCTTGATGCTTCCTTGACTAAATGTTGTTGTGTCTCCTATGAGATTGAAACTTTGTGTCTCTTGTTTCTCTGTTATGTAAATTTGTCTCTATGGATTCATGAGTTCCCAGCAAGATGTCCTAAGTACACTGACATTAGAATGCAATTTCAAAATATTTGGTACAATATTCACCTTCTTATCTTTTAAAGATATCACAATTATGGTAATCTATAAATACTTATGTTAAAACTTTTCAAACACAAAAAAAAAATTATAAAAGAAAAAAACAACTAATTCTTTAGTATTTTGAAAGTCTAGAAGTGGCTAATAATCAACATCATAACATAAAGAAAATACAACACAAATCAATATTTAAATTGTTATTTCATTCACTTTTATATAAAAGAAAAAGTTACTTGATAATTTCCAATCCTTCAAAAATTACCTTATAGTTGATCAAACATGCATAAAACACACCTAGTTTACAATTTTATAAACCCATAAAGCTCTAAAGAGCGGATATTCTCTAAACATGCATAAAAATTCTATAAAGCCATAAAGCTCTAAAGAGCGGATATTCTTGGATTGCATAGTGATAAAAAGGTTTGTAATGCTATTATAATAAAACTCTGAAGCTCTAGAAAGCCGTAAGGAGGTTAAGCGTAACTATAATGGTATTATAATAAAGCATTATAAAAAAGCTCTAAAGCTTTGGAAAGTCCTAAGTAGATTAACCCTAAACTGTCATGATATTATAAAAAAATTCTTAAGCTCTAGAAAATCGTTAGGATGTTAAACCTATTTAGTAAGTAGTTAAAACTGTGTGTATATATAAATCAGACAGATACTTGTGTCCCTTTGAAGTATGTACTGTGAGCAATTCTCTTGATTTATTAATCAGACAGATACTTGTGTCTCTTTGAATCAGTTTGTGAAACAATGGCCGCCTTCAGCAGTCGTAGTCATGGATGGTTTCATTTGCATTCGCTGTTGTTTGCTGTCTGCATATTCGTTACTTTTATTTCGTTGCAGGTTGATGCTGTGAAAGCAGGAGGAGAATTGACTATTCAGACATGCTCTAAGGGAGACATTTCAATAAACCAGAAGAACACTGGATTGTCAACAGGCATCCCTGTATTTAACGTGGAAATTCTCAACCAATGCAGATCTAGCTGCGCAATATCAAACATCCACGTCAACTGTGGTGATTTCGCATCAGCAATAGAAGTAGACCCTAAATTATTCCGAAGATTGGCAATAGGGGATTGCTTGGTCAATGACGGCAAAAAGTTGGCCGCTGGAAAAATTGTCTCCTTCCGCTATGCCAACAGCTTCAGTTATCCGCTTACAGTCACCTCTGTCACCTGTGCTGCTTAATTATTTACATCTTTTTCTTTCTATATTGATAAATAATAATAATGTTAAACAAGTTTTTGATATATAATACTAATGTTGTGAAAGTTTTTACCTGCATTTCCTTTATCATTGTCGTTTCTTGAAATGTGAGTGCTCTCTTAGAAAATACTTAAACAAGTGAGTGATTTTAGTATATGGTATTTGTCTTCCAGAAAACACTTCAAGAAAACACTTAAACAACGGAGTGATTTTATTATATGGTATTCGCTTTTTTATAGTGATTCCACTATGGAAGTCCGGGAGTAAAGTTTCTCATCAGCAATAGTGGTAATTTCACATCAGCAATAGAAGTAGACCCTAAATTATTCAGAAGATTGGCAATAGAGGATTGCTTGGTCAACAGCTTATATCCTTTTCTTTCTATATTGATAAATAATAATAATGTTACACAAGTTTTTGATATATAATACTAATGTTGTGAACGTTTTTACGTGCATTTCCTTTATCATTGTCGTTTCTTGAAAGGTGAGTGCAGAGTTGTATAAATCCAGAATGATTAAAATCGTAGTACTCTCTTAGAAAATACTTAAACAAGTGAGTGATTTTAGTATATGGTATTTGTCTTCAAGAAAACACTTAAACAACAGAGTGATTTTATTATATGGTATTCGCTTTTTTAGTATTGATTCCACTATGCAAGTCCGGGAGTAAAGTTTCTCGCAGTTGAACATCTAATTAAAAATGAATTGGCATTCTGGATTTATTGTATGGCATTCGTTAAGATCGTTTGAATCTACAGCTCTTTCTCCATTATCAACAGGTGTTTATTGTGAAATATAATTTGGCATATATATTTGGCATTCCACTTTTATTCAAAGTGTGGTATAGGGATTATATCTGAGAGGTTAGATTTTGTAACTAAACAATTATGCTGTACTGTTTGTTGTCAAATATAATTTGGTATTTTTCTTTTATTCCAAATATGGTATAGGGATTATATCTGAGAGGTTAGATTTTGTAACTAAATCATTATGCTGCACTCCTTATATTTAGATAATTGACATGCTCATTAATAAATAAAAATAAAGAATATTTTTACTTGATTGTATATAATTTTTTAAACTTTTATTACTTATATTTAATGTCAATATTAAAAGATTTATCATCTATTATTTCTAAAAATATAATTTCATATCCTTCCACAATTATTTACGAAGTTACACTTCCACAACCATTGAAATCAGTTGTGGAAACTTGTGGATAACATCAAGAGAATCAAATATAATTCCATATCCTTCTACAATTGTGTCTAAAACTACACTTCCACGAACATTGAAATCAGTTGTTAAAATTATGGCTAACATCAAAAGAATCAAATTTGTGTTTAAAATTTAGATAACACAAGTTGTTCAAGCTTATGGGTAACATGAAGAGCATCAAATTTGATAACACAAGTTTTGAAGGCCATTGTTTGAGTTCAAAGCCCATTTTTTCGTCATACTAATATAATTTCTACATATACAAAAGAGAAAAATTAATTAGAATAATTATAACATTTTAATAATTGCATATTAATGACAAATATTTGTTCATATTTTATATTAATCATATTAATGAATTATCTCACATGCATTTTGCATTATTGTTTCATTATACTTGTGTCACAATTATAGTATGTTTATAATTATAATTATAGTATGTTTATGATGTGATAACATACAAAGAATTTTATAGGATGTTTATGATGTGATAACATACAAAGAATTTTATGTATGAAAACCAAAATCATGGAGATAAAACAAGATAAGAGTAGAAAATCTAGAACATTTAGCTTGATCTTTTAATTATGTGTTCTTTGTTTGCTTTAGAGATGGAAACTTAAAGATGATGTGTATGCACTTGCCAACCTAGACTAGCCATGGAGAAGAAGAGGGCGATCTCTCCTATGGGAGACTCGACCCATGATCACTAGTTACGCATGCAAGAAGGGCGATCTCCCCCATGACAGACTCGACCCATAACTGCTTAATACTATTTTGGTTGCTCCTTGTCGCATAAAGGAAGGGTGATCTCCCCTATGGAAGACTCGACCCTAATTGTTTGATGTTTGTTTTTTTATGTGTGAGTGCTTGTGTTATAAGTAATTTTGAGAAGAAGAGATAATTGAATTTATTTTATGTACTATATTTCCTTGTTTAGTTAAAGTTGTGGACTCGTTTTTGTTTGCAGTTAAGTATGGATTGGTTTTCATTCTTTGGAATAATTACCAATTTGTAAATTAAAATGTAAATTAAAAGTTTTATGAATGTAGAATGATTTTTGGAATGAAAATAGTTTAGTAATAACAAGAGATATATAATATGGTCAAGTATGAATTTCTAATTATGGGAAAACAATTCTGAAAACAATTTTTATTAAACAAAAATTGTTGAACTGTTTTTCAAAGTTATTATTGTATTTAAGAGACGTGTTAATAACCTTTGTTGAAAGATAATAAATGTTATTGTTACATAGGTATAAGTAAATCAAAATAGAAATTATGTTATAATCATTACATACCAAGAAAATAAATTATTACCATTAGAAAATAAATACTTTTGTAAGTCCTTGTAACCATTTATAAACTTACAAACAGTGTAACAAAAAGAAGTTAATCATTTCATATGAATATCATATCATTGAAGTATATGATTACTAATTATTTAGGCTATTATGAATGAATAAACCATTAAAAAACATAAAAAAAATACAATTATATAGATACACCAAAATAAATATGGCAGTCCTAAGCCATGTTGACTCAAGGATTCCTAGCCTTTGAGTCCTTAAACCATTACACATTGAGCAACATAGAACAAGAATAATAGTGAGGCTTTTTAATAATCCCTATGTAACTAAGTGCAATGGTTTTATGGTCAATATTGTTTACATAGTGTTAAGTCGAATCAAACTTATGAAATGATGACTCAAACGAATATAAAATTGAAGTTTGACTCTAGAAAAACCATAATATCCGTCTATGCAAAGTCATAGCCCTCCTTACAGGACGCGGCGTGCGAGGGGACAAAGTTAGGATTTGAAACGACCCAACAATATTGAATTTAATGGTAAGTATGGCTATGCCTTTCCTATTCGACATTCATTAGGCATTTTTGTAACCCTCCGAGTCCTCAAACCGAACTTGAGAGCGACTACAATACAATACAATAACAAAAGAAGCGTAAGGACCATACGAAATAAAGGTGTTTCAAATAAGCTTCAAGGGGTTAAGGTCATTATATTGATCATAACTATAATACCATGGTAACCATGTATAAATTACCCAACAAAATCACCATTACCTTAGTTGGGTTAAGAAACTCATTGAAAAGATTTCAAGATTTAGACACTAATTGGAATGTTCGAGTTCTAGACATGAGAGTAAGCCCATAATTTCCATGATTGAACCCTTCTAAGCTAAACTATAAATAGAACCAAGTCTTTGACAAAGCTCACGCCACGGGAATGGCCGAGCAAACTCAAGCACTACTGCCCCATATATATACTTAGTTCATGCCAAGCCTAGCAGAGATGGGTAAGGAAGGCTAGATTTGTCTATGACGATAGAGTTTCGAAGTACCTAGTAAGTAGCAAGTACATAGAAAGAAATGAAAAGAAAAGAAGCTTTTACCAATTTCTTGTGTATGTCATGGAAAAAGAACCAAGGAGCTAAGAGTTGAATATTTCACTTTGAGTCTTGGCATTCAGCTATTTTAAAAGGCTTTCATTGTGAAAGATTTAAGTTGAAGGT
The DNA here is from genome assembly GCA_027924585.1 of Larix kaempferi. NCBI lineage: Eukaryota > Viridiplantae > Streptophyta > Pinopsida > Pinales > Pinaceae > Larix > Larix kaempferi. Next base: position 513,777 of record BSBM01001562.1, on the reverse strand, counting down.
TGCCATTAACACTTTGAAGGTAGTTATTGTTGAATTAATTTGGGTTTGAATGGACCCTAAATTGCCTTGGGCGGTGGAGTTTATCTATTTCGAAGAATTTACATTTTGATTTTGAAGAGCTAAGAAGTGTAATGCCCCATTTTGACCTTACTACCTCAACTATCATTATATGTTGTATTTGCTTATTATTGTGAGACTTCGGCAGTTTGATGATACTGTGGAAATATGGTTCTATTATTTTACCTATATATATATGTGTGTGTGATGTTAATGTTATGATATGTATTCATGTTTTGATATATATTCATGTTTTAATAATGTTTGTTGCATACAAAATTACTAAATGGAGGGTAGGTGGATATCGAGTGAAAAGTTATATGATGAATGGATAGATGTCATACGAGATGCATGGTACGTAGAAATGATTTGCATTATTGTTCTTAGTAATGAAATGTATATACATATCAATGATTTAATGATATTCTCGATCGTATGTTGGAGACTAACCTACACGTTAAAATGGCTAACTGGTAGTTGGATCCTAGTAGGTCGGAGTACCTCACGGACATCGACTACGGATGATAAAAGGTATGCAAGTGATGCATTATTTATTTGGCATGATTATTGTATTTATTATCATGATGTATGGGTGGGATAGGGTTTCATGAAACACAACATCCCAAATTTGTTATACGTTGACAAACTGAGTACAAGTCGCAATGCAATCACTATATCGATGTAGACATAGTACCTTGTTCCATTAGGGGGTGGAGGATTTACCCACCGTTTATCCTCGAAACTGGAAGTCATGGGAGGGTTGTGCTATGGAGTGCTCCCCAAGGTGTATGATGATGACTTGTGGCTGCGTGCTGGAGAACCTTGGTCGATGTAGTCGAAACTTTCGCTTACAGGTTCTAACTAGACTCGGTCATGGCATGACACTTCTGCGTAGTCCAACATAGGAATGATAGGATGTGGAACTTAGTTTTGAATTAGATAGATGATCTAGGTAGATAGGTGTATCATGAATTTCAGAAGGAAACTTGATTAATTGTGTATGATTCAGAAACCTTTGTTGAGTCATGTGTCGTAACTCATTAACTTATATAATTGTTCACAATTAATTATATTTAGTAAAGTAAATTATCCAAAATTTCAAACTGTGTCTAAGAATAAGTGAGTAAACAATAAACTTGAGTGATTATGCATGATGTGTGGTTAAGTACTCTTAGTATACCTACGCAATCTATGTAAGCCTTAGCTACACTTACATAGTTCGTCTACTTGAATATATGAATTATCTATTGAAATATTGCTTGGATGTATTGTAAATATAAATTATCATAATGTACTTCAAGCTTGTGCTTAAGTAATAAATTAACTTAATAAGTTATGTTGAAATCATTCAATGAAGGGTTAATCAATGGATATTGGGTTTAATTATTATTGTTAACGATGTTAATAAGATTGGTATTTACTTAGTTATTGAATGAAGCACTTAGTTACGAAATGTTAAATACATGTTAACGATATTAGTTAGTTCAATTACCTCAGGGATAATGGTGTCAATAATATTAATTAAAATATTATTAGCTTGATTCATTAAAATTAGCTATTTTTTAATAATATTAGCTAATATTAATGAGACTATTATTATCTTGTGTAATAATTGTTAATGAGTTTAATTATAAACTAAGGTGTATTTAATATGGTACAAGGTGAATGAGTTTGATTAAGTCTTAAATAATATTATTTAATTAATATAATATATATTGATCAATTTTAATTATAATTATTTATGACTGTGTCAAATGTCATTTAGAATATAGGGTAAATTCATAAATAGTTACCATATTGAAATTATAAAGCAATGTGTTAAAATATGTCTTGGAGTTTATTTAATAAAAATAATAAATTAGATTGTGAAATTTTGAATTGTATAGTCAACGAATGATAAAAAAAAAATTAATGAAGATAAGTCTTATTTAATGATAAGTTATGGTTGGCAGGTGACCCCAACCAACACATTATATAATATATTAATTATTAATAAGGGTCAAATTGTTGGGCTCGGGGAAAACTGGGGAAAAGGGGAAACATTTACTTCGTGGGATAAGGGTAGTAATGGGAGAGGATAGATTTGGTAGAAAAGGGGGGTAAGTTTGAGAAGAGAATTGGGAAAGGTGATCTTTTCTTCTTTTGGAATAGAGAAAGGAGGATTGAAGAGAGGAGAAGGAGGAGAGCAACAAATTATAGCAAGAGGAGGCTAGTAGACTTGAGGGAGAAGCACTCGTTGGTGGAGGTTTGTACTTAGTTTGGGCTCGAGGTTCCAAGAGGAAAATCTTGGAGATGGGTGGTTGACGAGACCTCTCCAGTTGGCAAGATATACCAAGTTCGGCGGTTTTGTAAGGTTTGGAATTTTCAATTACACGTATTTCATTAACTGTGAGAACAAATATGGTGCTTAAATTCTGAATTAGTTTAAATTCTAAATTGAATAGACTATATACCTACAAAAAATGAAATTTCATATTTTATAAGCTTTACTTTTACGCAAGAGAATTTACTTGCTTCTTACCTGCATAGAGAAATGTAGTATTTGAAGAAAATTGAACAAAGGGAAAACCTGACTTTAAAATAGAATATACTTTATTTTACTGGGTACCAAGCATGGCCCTTACACATGGTATCAGATACATGGTTCAAAATATGGTACCAGAGGGCTTACGACAACAGAAATAGGACATACATAAATTAAAAAAAATTACATGTATTTCTTTTGGAACTTAACCTATGGGCTTACGTGCAAAACCACGAGAAAATAGAAAAAATTAACATATTCATAGATGTAAATGAATTAATGCAAAATTTAATAGGATTTCGAAGACTATATGTATATTTTTTTTATATGAATTCTAAATAAATTTTACTATTATGAAGTGCAATCAATGTTGTATATATATATATATATATATATTATTTATTTTATTTTCATTCCTTATCTATATAGAACCCTCGGTTCCTATAATTCAAGCTTGATAAATGAATCAAATTGTATATTTGAACCATTAGCACTCTTTTAAGCTCATTCCATTCAATTGAGGACTATGGATATAACCTTCTTAGTGTAATTCGATTTCACAAAGAAATTGAATTGGTGGACAATGGGGGGTGAATTAAAACTAATTGGAAATAGTTAAAATATATATAGTTATATGAATTCTCTCATAAAATAATATTTAATTCAACTAGTTGGTTCTAAAAAGGAAAATGCATTCTATATAGAACCCTTGAAACATCAAACTATATTAATATATATGGAAAACCTAGGGTTTTGAACAAGGAAAAAAAAATTACAACAAGAAATTTATATATATATATATATATGAACTAAAAATAAAAACAAAAATATTAATTAAAAAAATTATAAAATTAAAAAAAAAAATTATGGCTTGCAGCCCAGTTGCGGCCATGGGCCATCAATCGACGCAACCGAGCTGCGTCCATGGGCTAGTTGCACACAGGGATGAGCTGTGGCCATGGGCCAGCAGCCGACATGGCGTGGGTGGGGCCATGGCCTAACAGCCCAGCCAACGGCCTGGGCGCGACGATGAGCCAGCAGCCCGGCCAGTGACCATGGGCCAGCATTCCAGCCGACGGCCTGGGCGCGACCGTGAGCCAACAACCCGGCCAGAGGCCATGGGCGCGGCCATGAGCGAGTAGCCCGTCCAACGGCCATTAGCCAGCAGCGTGACCACTATCCTCAGCGGGGCCATGAGTTAGCAGCCAGGGCACGGCCATGGAAAAGCATCCTGGCGCATCCATGTGCCAGCGGGTAGGCCTGAGGCCTTGGCGTAGGGGGAAAATCCCTAACTGTGCATAAAATATAAGGAGGGGACGCCTACCTGAGATACCGCCACTCCAAACAGTGTAAGAACACAAAAAAAATGCACAGTGAGGAGCTATACTTGAGCGGGTTGCAATGGCTGAGCTTGCTCGTCGTAGCTAAGGGAGGAGTTGCAAATCTCATCAAGCATCCTCGTAGAGTTGCAAACTAGAGTTCGCCAAAAATTGGAGGAGAAAATGACGTCTCGTGGGAGTGTTTGCTCTTTTAGGTTTTGTGCTTTATTTTAATGATTTATTGCATGAGCGTCACGTTGACGTCATGCATACACCGCATGGGAGTCTCATCCAAGTCATGCAAGGTGCTATGGGCTTGGCGAATATGCCTACTTGCATTTGAAATATATATAGATACATATATAATAATTTATATATATATATATATCGGATTTATGCTCCAAATTATATTTAATTTATATATATTAATAATTTATGCATTCCCAATTTCTTTAAAAAAATTATTATTTTATATAAAAAATTTATATACATATAAATTTCTTTTAAACGAGTATTCATCAAAATTTTAATTTTATGAATAGTTATATATATTTGAAATTGAAATTGTTAAATATGTTAAAATTCAATGTTATAATTTGCTAGATATATTAAAATTAAGTATATATATATATATATATATATATATATAGGCTTAGAATACAAATTTTACGAAATTGCTTATGCCTATGTGCATAATTATATATTTAGGTAAATATTCGATTAGGATTCCATATATATAGGTAATATATGCTGGGTTAAAATAGGATATAAACATGGTTACCGAGTTGAAGGCGACCCGATTTAAACTAAAACTAGGTCAAGTTAGGAAAGTCTCCCGTGGGGATCATGATGACTGCAACCCCTTCATAGGAGTGATCGTCATTACCTACCGAAGGCATGAGGACAGTGTGACACTACACGTAAACTAAGACATAGTGTCTTATTCGCGACTCACAATGGTGACTCCGACTTAGGGATGTCGTAGTGACCACGTACCCGCACCCTGTTAGGAATTCACCTCAGTATCAGGTAAAACTCGTTTACGGGTGAAGAAAGAAATAAACTTTCACACTGTAGTAGGTTTGAGTATGAGTTTAATAGTAACCTGCTTAAGATGTAAACATATGCTAATTGCCGAATTATTCCATGATACAAGATAAACATAGCAAGGATGGAAGTAGTTCGGGGGGAGTTCGAGCGATGACATTACCTGAACAGAATGCATCGGCACCATTGCCAGAGACCATCCTCGTATTGCGCTCTTTGGAGACAATGAATAAACACTTAGGGAACTTCAAAGGGGAAGTGTTACATCATAGGTAGAAGTGGAGGCCCCACCACTAAGGGAAGGAAATCCTGAAGTAGCAGTAAACATGGTGAAGAGACCTCCTCATAAGGATATGATGAGGGAGCTTCAGAAAATATGAATTCCAAAGTTTTCAGGGGGTCGTGTAGTGATACGAGCAGAGGCATGGTTGGAAGAGATGACCGCGTGTTTAAAATTTCATAAATACACTTCCACATCCAAATCCAAAATAACCATCTTTCAACTGAATGAAATCGCTTTGAATTGGTGGGGGCACCAAGAAAAACCGTTCCACCTTGTCCCAGACACTGTTCCATGGGAACTATTGGTGGAGAAGTTTAGAGGGAAGCACTTGCCCACCTCCTACCAGGAAGGAGGCATGAGCCCTTCATGCCTTGGTACAAAGGCATCTATCCGTGGAGGATTATGAGGAAAGATTCATGGAACTAGTTAATTATGTTCCCTACTTGGACAACGACGAACTCCAGGTTGAGAGCTTTGTGTACGGGATTAATACCAACATAAGGGCCCAAGTGCAGATGTGGAAACTGACTTCAATTGATGAGGCAGTTGATTGTGCTCATTATACAAAAGATATGCTGGGTGCAAATACCATCAAGTCATTTAATTCTCAGCCTTCAGGGTTTGTAGGGAAGGCCCCTCAAAGCTACCCTCGGGGGGAGGGTATGCAAGGCCACCTCCCTAAAAAACAAGTATACACCCAAAGTTGTGGCAGTAGACAGGTCAGTGGCAGCTAGGGTAGTATCCCAATCAATAACAGGGACTCACCAGAATGTAAGGAATTATCGAGGATCAATCGGCGATGGAAGGGGCCCTAAGGGGATAAACCCTCTCATAGGTATGATCAGATCAACTCACCTACCTCATTGCAGGTTGCTTGTTGGGGTTGTGGAGTTCCACATTATCAACATGAATGTCCCGAGTTACGATCCGGTATAGTGCATCTAGAAGGAAAGGATCCAATGGGGAGTGGGGGCAATAAGCATCAGATCTCAACTGCAGTGAATAACCATCAGGTTGAGCACCAATCCATTGTGGGGGAATCATCAGGTAAGGTCAATAATTTTAAACTTAGAATCTTGTTTGATCCTAGTGCTACATATAGTTTTATTTCTCCATATGCACTAGATCAATGTGGGTTGGAAGCCTAAGAGCATGAGGATTTCAACTAAGTCGAAATGGCTTCAGGGGTAAAACAAGCAGTAAGACCTAGTGTCAATAAGTGTATAGTGGATCTCGGGGTATGTGTCACACAAGTCAAGGTGTATGTCACCACCCTTGGAACTTATGACCTTATCATAGGTATAAACTGGCTTGAGGAACATCGAGCTTTCTTGGACTGTGATGGGAAGAAAGTTCTTTGGTTTGATGACAAGGGAGAGGCCATTGAGATCCAGGGGAACAAAAGGAAGGTGTCCTTATGTTTCATATCAATGATGAACGTAAAACAATGTATGGAGCAAGGATGTTAGTTGTATATTGTTGAAGCGGTAAATAATGGGAAGGGACCCACTTTTGATCAGTACCCAGTTTTAGCCAAATTCAGTGACGTATTTCCAAAGGAATTGCGTGGGCTACCTCCTCAGAGAGAACCTGATTTTACCATTGAGGTTAAACCCGGTTTGGATCCAACATCAAAGACAACATACAAGATGACGGCCCCGAAACTTTACGAGTTGCAAATGCAGTGTAAGGAACTGCTATACCTAAGGTTCATTAGACCAAGTATTTCACCGTGGGGTGCACTAGTAATTTTTGTGAAGAATAAAGATGGCTGCTTGCGTCTTTGCATATATTATTGATATTTGAACAGAGCCACAGTGAAGAATAGGTACCTGATACCACGATTTGATGACCTCTTCGATCAAATGAAAGGGGTGACAGTATTCTCAAAGATCAACTTGCGATGAGGTTACCACCAACTTCGAATTAAGGAAGGTGATATACCTAAGAATTCTTTTCGAACTCGGTTTGGGCACTATGAGTTTGTAGTGTTACCCTTTGATTTGACCAATGCCCCAACTGTATTTATGAGCCTCATGAATAGCATGTTTCAAAAGTACTTAGATCGGTTTGTGCAAGTGTTCTTGGATGATATACTTATCTATTCCATGAATGAAAGGGAGCATGAGGAAGACTTGTGAATGGTGTTGTCATGATTAAGAGGGCACAAGTTGTATGGTAAGTTGTCCAAATGCTCTTTTTATCAGAAAGATATCCATTATCTATGGCATATAATTTCTAGAGAGGGAATTTCAGTAGACCTTGAAAAGATGAAGGCCATAATGGATTGGCACGTGACAAGAAATGCACATGAAGTGATAAGCTTCATGGGGTTAGTGAGGTACTATAGAAGGCTTTTTTAGGGTTTCTCGAAAATTGCAAAACCCATAACTACCCTACAACGTAAAGGAATTAGGTATGAATGAACGGATGAATGCAATGTCGCATTCATTGAGTTTAAAAGACTATTGACAAGTGCACTGATCCTACGAGTGTTGGATATGGATAAGGACTTCACAGTTTGCACAGATGCCTCGAGGCAACGTTTGGGTGCAGTGTTGATGCAGGAACGTGGGGTAATAGCTTATGTGTCAAGGAATCTAAGAACACATGAAGAGAATTACCCCACCCATGACCTAGAATTGGCTATTGTGGTGTTAGCTTTAAAAATTTGGAGACACTACCTTGTTGGACAAATCTTTGAGCTCAAATCTGATCACCAAAGCTTGAGGTATATTTTCACTTAGAGAGACCTAAATGCTAGGAAAACGGAATGGAGTGAATTCATGAGTGATTATTATTTTTGGATTTTGTACATCAAAGGGGAGGAGAATGTGGTAGCTGATGCCTTAAGCAGAAATCCAAGGATTTTCTCTCTCATACCTTTAAAGGTTGATTTGAAGGAGAGAGAGTATTATGACATCTAGTCAGATATAGTTGGTACTTAAGGGTCACGTCGGCACTCCAGAATGGGAAACAGGTGGAACCTAAGTTTGAAGGAAATGAGCTGGAACCTGATGGACGGTTACGATATCAAGGGAGGATGTATATTCCCAAGGAAGAAGATATTAGAGGAACTATACTTAAGGAATCCCATAGATCATTATATTGTGCACACCTAGGTGTAACGAAGATGTATACAGACATGAAGAAACTGTTCTCTTGGGTAGGAATGAAACATAACATGGTCAAATTCGTCGCTAAGTGCCTTGAGTGTCAGCAGGTAAAAGTTGATCATCACCACCAGACAGGAGTATTTCAACTGCATGAAATTCCTATGTCAAAATGGGAGGTTATCTCCATGGACTTTGTGGTTGGATTTCCTCTTACCTCTCATAGGCATGATGCCATCATGGTCATCATTGAAAAACTGACCAAAACTACTCACTTCATTCTAGTTAACGAGACCTAGGACGTCACAGATGTAACTTGTGTATTCATAATGAAGTAGTTTGTCTCCATGGGTTTCCCAAGAAGATTATCGCAGATAGGGATTCCAGGTTTACATCCAGGTTTTTGACAAGTCTGCAATCGGCCTTAGGAATGCAGTTGAACCTAAGCACAACTTACCATCCAGAGATATATGAGAAAACATAAAGAGTGATTAAGGTGATGGAGGATATGCTTAGAATGTATTCTATGGATCAAAAGACCCATTGGGAAAAGCAGTTACCTTTGGTAGAATTTACTTACAACAATAGTCAACATAGCTCAATCAAGATGCCTCCATATAAAGCATTATATGGAAGGCCATGCAGAACACCATTGAGTTGGGAAAGGTTAGAAGATCGAGTAATTATAGGACCTGAGTTGATTCAAGAGATGGAAGAACAGGTTATTCATATTAGATAGCGGTTAAAGGAAGCTCAAGATAGTCGAAAGAGCTATGTCGATGCACATAGGGTTGAATGAAACTATAAGGTTGGGGATGTAGTATTCATATACATCAGGCCTACTAAAAGCACCATCTGGTTTGGGAAAGGGACAAAGTTGTCGCCATGATTCATAGGACCCTTTGAAATTTTGGAGAAGGTTGGACCCGTTGCGTATCATCTTGCGCTGCCACCCCATTTGCACAAAAATCATAATGTTTTACATGTATCTTCTTTATGGCATTATATAACCGATGAGTCTGATAAAATAACTTCGAACGAACTACAGGTTTCGGACAAGGGGACCATCAGGGTTGAACTGTTACGTATATTGGACCACAAGGTTATACAACTTACACACCATTTGGTGGACCAGGTTAAGGTCCATTGGGACTGGTATAGCCCATTTTATCCTACCTGGGAGGATGCAGAGACCATCCGTCATGATGTTCCCACACTATTTTGACCATAACTTCAGGAAGAACTTTCCCGAAGGGTGGGTGTATGTAATGCCCCGTTTTTAACTTACTACCTGAACTATCATTATATGTTGTATTTGCTTATTATTGTGAGACTTCGTCAGTTTGATGACACTGTGGACATATGGTTCTATTATTTTTCCGAGATATATATGTGTGTGTGATGTTAATGTTATGATATGTATTCATGTTTTGATATATATTCATGTTTTAATAATGTCTCTTGCATGCAAAATTACTGAATGATGGGTATGTGGATATCGAGTTAAAAGTTATATGTTGAATGGATAGATCTAATACCAGGTGCATGGTACATAGAAATTATTTTAATTATTGTTCTTAGTAATGAAATGTATATACATATCAACGATTGCACGATATTCTTGATCGTATGTTGGATACTAACCTAAAGGTTAAAATGGGTAAGTGGTAGGTGGATCCCATGAGGTGATGTAGGAGCATCAGGGCCTAGGTAGAGTTGTCGAAGTTTATTGAAATAAAGGAGGTCGACCAGAGGGAGTGCCGATGAAAACTAGTGTAGGAGAGAAGATTGACTATTGAAGTCAATAAGTCGAGCATGAGTAGTTGATTGCATATCGATAGAAAGTGCGATAGGTAGAGAGTCGACATGTCATGGGTCAAAAGATGACAAGGTGTAGTAGAGACGTAGAGGGTCGACATGTTTTCGAACCATGACTCTGATGGGTTCAGATGAAGGCCAAGTGGTAAGGAAGGGGCATACTTCCAATCGCATGAGCGATGGAAGTCGGTGGATATGTCGAAGATGACAAAAGACAGTATGGTCGAGGAAGTGATGAGACCGACTACTATAGCAATTTCAGAAGGATGCACAGAAGTCAAGAAGAAGTACTTGGAAGTTGTTCGGGGTTGATAAGGAAGTTATGAGAAGTTATTGAAGGTGGAACTGAAGACATGACAGATGTTGCCACAGGTGGAGGTTGTGCAGCATGGCAGAATCGCTGACATTTGCAGGTCTACTGGATCAGGGAGATTGGCGGACAGAGGAAGCGTGTCTTGGGAAGAGTAGCAGCAGAGTAGAAGGTCAGGGAGATTGGATCAGTTGGAGCACTTGACCCGATCTTGGTAGAGTTCAGTCACTCACGAGAGAGTTGGCACAGAGGAAAGCTCAAGAGAATATTTGTAGATTGGATAGGAGAGTCACACATCTACATAGTGAGAGAAGATGGAACGATAGCTCAAAGTTCCGCAACGAACGATGAGAGGGTGAATATTGACACATGGAGATATCACATAGTTACTTCTCTATTGTAATAGGCTAAGGTCGACAATAGTTATTTATTCACATTTCTTTCATTTTGCATTGTAACCATTTTGGTTAGAAGTAATATAAGCCAAATTTTGGCATCCTGTTTACATCATGTCTATGTAAACGCATGTGTTGTGTGTAACTGTTAAGAAAGAACCCTTGTCGAGGTGACCTCGAGTTAGTTGGTATTAGAGCCCGGAGTAGAATCCGATTTTGAGAGTGTTTATAGATCCAGCTATGGTTGGGTAGAGTTGTGCACGACTTGTGAATGTTCGGTTGCGATTCGATGAGTGGGATTTTAGACCGAGGTTGAAAATGGCTCACAGAGGTGTTAACGTTCAAGGTGTTGGACGAAGAGAGCGTGGTGCAGCAGTCATCGTTGATCGTGAGATGTTTGACGAGTGCATCTGAACAATGCGAACATTGATAAATGAAGTCACATCGATCAAAGAAATCCAAAGGCATGATTGTATTCCTGATACGTTAGACCACAACTATGAGGAGGTCGAAGAAGTGGAAGCATGAGAAGCAGCGGGAGAAGAACCAGAATGATTAAACTTCTGTCAGTGATGAGAGGTCAGACAAAGATAGACATTCGTACCTACTCAGGAAGTCTAGATCTAGAAGACTTGATCAACTGGTTCAGAGAAATGGAAAATTGTACTTCGACATAGAGTAGATTGAGGATCCTAAGTGGGTTAAGACTACATATCTGAGGTTGAAGGGTCATGCCTCATTGTGGTGGTACAATCAGTAGGCCAATAGAGTTAAGAAATGCAAGGAGAAAATCAAGTCTTGGGACAAGATGGTCGCAAAGCTAAGAGGGAAGTTCTTTCTGAATGACTATGTGATTTCCTTGTTGAGGAAGTTGCAGAACTTTCGACAAAAAGAGATGACCGTGAAGGAATACACATAAGAGTTCTATATATTGTCGATAAGGTCGGGTCAAACCGACGAATGCGAAGAAGCTGTCGCGAGATATGTCAATGGCTTTAAATATTCCATTCAAGACGAGTTGAGCATGTCAAGATTCAGAGCAGTCGGTGAAGCCTACCAGTTATCTCTGAAGGCAAAAGAGAAACCGTTGAGGAAATCTACATTTACCATAGGTGCGAAAGGGACATCGACTAGGGAGAAAATGAAAGAAATTCGATGCAATGGTTGAGGGACACACGGTCGAGGTGCATATGGTCGAAGTGTTCCATCCCATAGAAAAGGAGCTGACATACCAACCATAGTCTTTTACAAGTGTCGAGGAGTCAGACACAAGGCATATGAATTCCCAGAGAACCTACATGCTGCAAAGGAGTCAAAGACCAGATGTCGAAGAGATGAGGAAGTCGATGACAGGTTGGAGTCAATATCTGATAGCAGTGAAGATAGTAAGAACAAAATTTCAAACCTAACGGTCAGGCGAACATTGGTTCTGGAAGACCGACACGATGAGAAAGAGCCGGCAAAACGAAAGGCTATCTTTCGAACCAAGGTGCAAATCGGCGAATGAAGTTGGAAGACCATAGTTGATGGTAGAAGCACTGAGAATATTGTGTCGATAGAGTTCATTGACAAGATAGGGTTGAAGTTTCAAGAACAGCCGCATCCTTACAAGATCTCATGGTTGCAGAAAGGACACCATGTGAAGGTGACCAGATAGTGCATGATTCACTTTAAGGTTAGCAATCTTGAAGACAATGTACTGTGCAACGTAATGATCCGAAGATGATATATGATGGTCAATCCAACACAGTCACAGTGTGGAAGAATGGTGTGCAAAGAAATATCAAGCCAAAGGAGGAGGGTCAATTCGATTGTAAGTAGGGCGAGAGTAACTTTTGGGAGAAGCGAGTGCTGATGTGTTCAGCGAAAGAATTCCTCCTGGAAGAGGAAAGGCAGTCACGATTTTTTTCCATCATTCCGAAGGGACCATGTGTCGAGAGGTCAACAATGGAGAAGATTCTAGTCGAAGTCAGAAATATGCTTGACAAGTTTGAAGCATAATAGTCGACGAAGCACCCATAGGATTGCCACCGACGAGAAGCATATCCCATCCACTCAACTTGATTATAGGGTCAAGTCTTCAAAAAAAGGAAATGCATTGGATGAGTCCGACAGAAGGTCAGGAACTCAATCGACAAGTCCAGGAGTTATTGGACATGGGATTGATCAGAGAAAGTATTAGTTCATGCGCGGTACGAGTAGTATTAGCACCGAAGAAAGGTGGAGAATGGAGGATGTGCATAGACTCCAGAGCTATAAATAAGATCACAATCAAGTTCCAGTTTCCATTACCGAGGATGGATGACATGATGAATTTTTTGAGTGGAGCGAAGTACTTCACAAAGATAGACCTGAAGAGCGGTTATCACCAGATTCGGGTTAGAGAAGGAGATGAATGGAAAACAACATTCAAGACTAAAGAAGGGTTGTATGAGTGGTTAGTCATGCTATTCGGATTGACTAACGCAACCAGTAAATTCACGCGGTTGATGAATGAGGTACTAAAACCATTCTTGGGTAAGTTCGTCGTAGTATACCTAGACGACATCCTAGTATTTAGTCGAACCAAGACAGAACACTTGGAGCACATTCGACAAGTAGTATAGAAGTTGTAGGAAGAGAAGATGATGGTGAACTTGCAAAAGTGTTTCTTCATGAAAGAAGAACTGGTGTACTTGGGATTCATAATCTCGGGTAAAGGGTTAGTGATGGACCCAGAAAAGATGAAGGCAATATTGGATTGGCTGGAACCGACAAGTATGACTGGAGTAAGGGGTTTCCATGGACTTTCCAGTTTCTACCGGAAGTTCATCAATGGATTTGGTCGGGTTTGTACACCTTTGACATAGTGCATGAGAAAAGGGGACTTCAAGTGGACGGAAGCTGCATAGTGAGCTTTCGACAAGTTGAAGGAAAAGGTCACTGAGAGCCCATTGTTGGCGCTCCTAGATTTTGACAAAGTTTTCCAGGTCGATTACGATGCATGTGGAATGAAAATTGGAGCAGTGTTGAGCTAGGAGGGCCAACCAATTGCATTCTTCAGTGATAAATTGTATGATGCGAAGCGGAAATATTCGGTCTATGACCAAGAATTTTATGCTATTGTCTAGGCTTTGAAGAAGTGGAGGCATTATTTGTTTGTTGAGGAATTTGTGTTGTACACAGATCACCAAGCGTTGATGTATCTGAATACTCATTTGAAGTTGAATCAATGACACATGAAATAGGTTGAATTCCTACAAGGATACACCTTCATGTTGTGACATAAGTCGGGAAAGTCGAAGAAGGTTATCGATGGGTTGAGTCAAAGACTTGCATTGATGAACACAACAACAATTCAGGTAATAGGAATAGAGTCGGTGAGCACAGAGTATGTGACTGATGAGGATTTTGCGAAAGCATGGGAGGCTTCTCGTGAACCGTGGAGTGTTGACACGAATCCATACTTGGATTATTTCATCCAAGAGGGGTACCTATTCTAGGGACAACAGTTTTGTATTCCCATAGGATCTATGAGAGAGAACCTGTGACATCCCTCTTTTATGCTCTTTTATTTTGTAAATAGAAATGTCAAAGGTATACTTGTTTCTGGTGAGGAGCTCAAGGCCAAGGCCCCACCACTAAACCTGGGTTGTGATGACATTTAATTCCTAAATTGTAATTATTGACTTTAGACTTGGGAGACTGAGGTTTCAACTCAACTACAATGACGAGGCAAATAAATCCACTAGGGGGAGAGGTTGATGGCTAGAAGCCATGAGGATCTAGTTATGACAGGTGTTGTCCCAAGTTAGATCAACTGATAAGAAGGAGGAGAAACTGAGTATGAAGTATTTGTGCCTAAAACAAATATTTTACATACCTATTCATGAGGAACTAGTATTTCTGCATTTAACCTTTAGGGTGTAATACACATGTATGTATACATAAATACATCCTAGAAAGGGATACAAGTAACGTAAAAGAGATACCTTGATATATTTATATATATATATATATATATATACATTAACACGTACTAGGAAAGGATGCAAGTAACTGAAAATGATTATTTAAGATAGAACTATCCTTTTGTATATATATATACATATATATAAAGAAGCATAAAGTAATTATGATTTAAAAGGAATTATTACTAATGCTCTCATTCCTAATAAATAACCTAGTACTACTGAGCTTATATAGTCTTTTAATTTGGATTATGGATGCGTTTAATCCCTAGAACACACTCCTTTATATATATAAGTGCATGGCTCTTTTGATAAAGGTGATGTCTCTTGGTATATGCCAGTACCAAACTTTAAGGACTAAAAATTTAGTGTGAAACTAAGCAAGGACTTAGCCTAGCTAGGAAAGACATATAATTGTAATACTTAGGAACTGCTATTCATATGGAGAAGAGAATATAAAGGAATTTCTTGTTAATGTCAATTTATATCTAACTAAAGTTTGACATCTAGTTTAGATATGATGTAGCTAGAGCGAACGCTCAATTGGCAAGCGAGGTGGGGTTAAGTAAAGATTTTGGTAGTTGAGATTTCTTGGAGGCTATATCATGGAGAGCATGTGCCTTCTTGGTGGAGAACTCCGAGTCTATCAGTTCCATTTGTCAAGAGGAGGCACACCAATATTCACCACCGCTAAGTTCCAGGAGGGGGGGGAATACGAGAGTCAGGGGATGCCATGTGGTGTTACCTTATTATTTAAACTATTTCATGTGTTATGGAAAGGGGGAAGGATGGGGATTACGATCTGGTTCTCAGTTAGGCATTAGCTCGGCAACCTGGAATCCATTGAATACTCTGGAAATAACAATAAGTTCTTCTTCTCTGTAATTTCTTTTTGGGGTTTTCAGTTACACACGTTTGTATGGATTAGAATTTTGACTCCGTATGATCGGTAAATGCCCAGATAGGGCAATGAGATCGTAATGTTTGTGTCTCTTATCTTTGGTTAAAGTTTAGAGCTCTGTCAACAAGGAAAAATGCCCAGAAATATATCATCGCTGTAGATAGGGCAGTGAGATCGTATTGTTTATATTCCTTGTCTTTGGTTAAATTTTAGAGCTCTGTCAACAAGGAAAAATGCCCAGAAATATATCATGGCTATAGATAGGGCAGTGAGATCGTATTGTTTATGTTTTCTTGCGTTCGGTTAAAGTTTAGAGCTCTGTCAACAAGGGATAAGGCGCTCAATAAGGTAGGATATCTGTAGAATCAAAGATGGTAACCACTTGCTTACACGGGGTTGGATGCATTAAATACCCAGTTAGGGTAGAGATCGTGTAGATATCCTTTTATATCCTTACATATTTTAGGATTGATCTTTGCCACTAATAGAATAGCGCCCGATGGAACAAGAACTCAGAGTTAGTAGCTACAACATGTTTAGTGGAGACCACGCCGTAAAAATGATTAAGCTTCCAAAAGTAGTAAGATTTCGGTAGAAATAGAGATTGGGGCTTCATTTCTATACTTGGATTTTGTTAAATTGGACCCCTCGGCAGTTGAAATCGTTTTGGTTTCTTGCTGAGACTGACTGAGATTTCTGCTAATAGGAACAATTTTTTCCTGATTTAAATTCGTATTAGATTTTTCTTATTTAAAAGTGTTGGAATGAAACAGTCTAAGATTTCTACTTATAGAAATAAGTTTCTAGATTTGAAATCGTATTTGAGTTACTTATTGAATCCATCTAATATTTTCTGCTTATAGGCATTCAATTTCCGTATTTATATCTTATTAGATTTTGCTTATTAAAATGTTGGAATGAAGCCGTATAAGTTTCTAATTATATAAATATGAATATGAAGTTACAGTACTGAAATCGAATAGAACCATAGGATTTCGTCTTAAACATTAATACTGGACTATAGTCGCATATTGAGTCTCTGTTTATAATTACAATATGAACAGTAGGAATATAGTATTACTGTACACGATTATATTATGTTAAAACGTATTACACATTTGAATACTGAACGTCTTGGATAGTCGCTAATTAATTCCTTGCTATAAAACTGTTGTAATTATTTGATAGATTCTATCTCTGCTGGAAAGGAGATATGAGAATTTGAGAACTTCTCCTTATTAGGCTATGATAATATACTTCGGATTGTTGGAGAAAACCTCCGGGGGAGGGGCTTTAAAGAAGTCCATGTTTTGATGTAAGATGTAACATTCTATCTGATTAATAAAACAAGATTTACCCCTTCTAGTGGATGTAGCCCATTGATTTTGGGTGAACCACATGTTTATCGGCCTCTGTCTTTTATGCATTGTGTATGATTATAATGGCTTTTGTTGAATTATGAGTATATGCCTTTATCAATAAATGCTTGGACAAATATAATTTATGATTAACTATGTCGTGCATGTTTTAGATTTGTTCATGTCACCATGTGATGTTGGCATAGATGTATTCAAGGTTTGAGCTAATGTTTTCTTCTAGAAGTTGGAAGACCCTTGCATAGGTAATTATGGTTTACCAGTTTACTAGTTATGGGAAAGATGAAAGTTACATGATTATGTAAGACGTTTGTTTCCTTTTTATTAATAGTCTTTATCAAGCAAGAATGAAGGACTTTTGGTTCTTATTTCAAATAAAGGTTATTATGGAGAACTCTTATGTTATATAAAGTATCTTTTAACAATCCACTAACTTCTGGGGATGTTACATATGGTATCAGAGTGTGACGGTTACAGCACTCGGGCCTAATTGGTCTCAGCATGGATAAACCCACGATGGAGTCCCCACTTGGTAAAGCGAGCTATAATTTGGAAAAGAAATTTCTGCATTTTTGGTGAGCGGGTTCTTCATGTGGTATGGAAACCTCTGCATTCTCTGTGTTATTCAAATCTTTGTTTTTAAAACCAGTTATGAGATAGATCACTGGAGTATAGGATAAAAAATTTCTATACTTGATATCAAGTAATTGAATTTTTTACTTCTTAAATTGATTTCTCCACCCATTGGTCTCTCCATTTATATAGCCATCTCCACCCTTAAAGAGATTCGAATTGTGGCAATAACTACTGTATATACATTATTTATAGATAGCGTTTTATACCTTAAAGGATCTCAGAAATCCCGCATGGTTGTATTCCTTATGCATTAGAACACAACGACAAGGAGGTCGAAGAACTGGAAGCACGAGAAGCAGTGGGAGCAAAACCATAAGACAAAATGATCAAAATTCTGTCAAAGATGAGAGGTCAGACAGAGATAGATGTTCGTACCTACTCACGAAATCTAGATTCAGAAGACTTGATTGACTGGTTCAGAGAAATGGAAAACTGTACTTCGACATAGAGAAGATTGAGGATCCTAAGTGGGTTAATACTACATGTCTAAGGTTGAAGGGTCATGCCTCATTGTGGTGGGACAATGTGCAGGCTAATAGAGTCAAGAAAGGAAAGGAGAAAATCAAGTCTTGGGACAAGATGGTCGCCAAGCTGAAAGGGAAGTTCTTGCGAATGACTATGTGATTTCCTTGTTCCGAAAGTTGCAAAACTTTCGAGAAAAAGAGATGACCGTGAAGGAATACACAAAAGAGTTCTACAAATTGTCGATAAGGTCAGGACAAACCAACGAAGGCGAAGAAGTTGTCACGAGATATGTCAACGGCTTGAAATATGCCATTCAAGATATGTTGAGCATTTTAAGATTCAGAGCGGTCAGTGAATCCTATCAGTTAGCTCTGAAGGTAGAAGAGAAACCGTTGAGGAAATCCGCATCGACCAAAGGTAGGATTACTTGTCGGGGTGCGAATAATGTTTCCGTGAATAGGAAAAGTAGTGGAACTAGAAGAGAAACTACTGAAGATAGTCGACATGCGGAAGGGACATCGACTAGGGAGAAAATGCAAGAAAGTCGACACGATGGTCGAGGGACACACAGTCGAGGTGTGTATGGTCCAAGTGGTCCATCCGATAGAAAAGGAGCTGATAGACCAGCCATAGTCTTTTACAAGTGTTGAGGAGTCGGACACAAGGCATATGAATGCCCAGATAAACTACATGCTGCAAAGGAGTCGAAACCCAGAGGTTGAAGAGATGAAGAAGTCGATGAGAGGGAATAGTCGATATCCAACAAAAGTGAATATAGTAAGAAGAAAAGTCGAAACGTGACGATCAGGTGAACATTGGTTCAGGAAGACCGACACGAAGAGAAACAACCGACACAATGAAAGGCTATCTTTCGAACCAAGGTGTGAATCAACGAATGATGTTGCAAGACCATATTTGATGGTAGAAGCACTGAGAATCTTTTGTCGATAGAGGTCATCGATAAAGTTCATTGACAAGATAGGGTTGAAGTGTCGAGAAGATCGACAATCTTACATGATCTCATGGTTGCAGAAGGGACACCATGTGAAGGTGACCAGACAGTGCCTGATTAACTTCAAGGTCGGAAAGCTTGAAGACAGTGTATTGTGCGACGCAATCCCAATGGATGCATGCCATATGTTGTTAGGGAGATCATGGCAATATGATCGGAAGATGATCTATTATGTTCGAGCCAACATAGTCACAGTGTGGATGAATGGCATGCGAAGAACTCTTAAGCCAAAGCAGGAGGATCAAGCCTACTGTAAGTAGGGCAAGAGAAACTTTTGGGAGAAGCGAGTGTTGATGTGTTCAGCAAAAGAATTCCTCACGAAAGAGGAAAGGCTGTCGCGATGTTTTTCCATCATTCTGAAGGGACCATATGTCAAGAGGTCAACAATGGAGAAGATTCCAGTTGAAGTCAGAAAGATACTTGATGATTTTCGAAGCATAGTAGTTGACGAGGAACTAACGGGATTGCCACTGACGAGAAGCATATCCCATTAGATCGACTTGATTCCAAGATCAAGTTTTCCAAATAAGGAAATGCATAGGATGAGTCCAACAGAAGGTCAAGAACTCAATCGACAAGTCCAGGAGTTGTTCTACAAGGGATTGATCAGAGAAAATCTGAGTGCGTGTAAGGTACCAGCAATATTAGCGCTAAAGAAAGGCGGATAATGGAGGATTGTACAAACTCCAGAGCTATAAATAAGATCATGATCAAGTATCGGTTTCCATTGCCGAGGATGGATGACTTGATGAATTTTTTGAGTGGAGTGAAGTACTTCACAAAGATAGACCTGAAGAGCGGTTATCACCAGATTCGGGTTAGAGAAGGAGATGAATGGAAAACATAATTCAAGACTAAAGAAGGGATGTATGAGTTGTAAGTCATGACATTCGGATTGACTAACGCACCCAGTACATTCATGCGGTTGATGAATGAGGTACTGAAACCATTCTTGGGTAAGTTCGTCGTAGTATACCTATACAACATCTTGGCATTTAGTCGAACCAAGACAAAACACTTAGGGCACATTCGACAAGTATTGTAGAAGTTGTAGGAAGAGAAGCTGGTGGTGAACCTGTAAAAGTGTTTCTTCATGAAAGAAGCACAGGTGTACTTGGGATTCTGTAACACCCCTCCGTTTTTGACCTAATAAAGTATATGAATGTAAATATTATTGTAATTGTTTCTGGTGAGGAGCTCAAGGCCAAGGCCCCACCAGTAAACTTTGTATGTAAATGTATTTATTTCTTAAGGTGATAGACCTAGGTCACTGAAAGTTACGATTGCAACTACATGAAGGGCAATTGAAATACACTAGGTTAGAGATGTTGACAAGGACCTATGTAACCTTCGTGCCCATAGTGCGGTCTAAATGACCCAAAATATACATGACGCTGTCCAAATGACCCAAAACTAAAAAAATGCTTGTCACCTTACTAGCTACTTTCCTCCTTTCACAGTACCTTTGGCCTTGCGCAACATCCGCGATGCTGACTCACAAAAACGCCTTCCAATAAGTAGTACTTTCAAATCCATTGATGACATGTGTTCTACTCTACTACTTTCTTGCAATATGAAGGATTTCAGGACATTCATATGCCATATGTGTAGGTGTCTGAAATTTGTAGTAGACAATGGAAGGTCTACCTATTCCCTTGCCTCTATAATTTCTTCATCTACTAGAATTTCATCTACCTCTGTAGGATTCATTACTCCTTCTTAACTCCTATGTTTGATTACTAGATTTGGTGCCTTCGTCCTTCTTTGTGCCACTACTCTATTCTCTACCAGATGTGGTTCTCCATTTTCTTGTGACTACTTATCATCCTCTATTGCTAGGGATCCTCCTTGATAACTTCACTTCTTCCTTAAGGGATAACTGATAGCCTTATCCTACTTATTTTTCCTCACAACACCCAATTCATATTCAATAGGATACTTCAACACATTAATGTACCTCACTACATCTTCTTCCCCTTCATGAACATATTGAGATCTTATGGATCTCCTATAAAATTCTTTGGTGTATTCTTTCACAATCATCTTCTTTTGTCTTAAATTTTGTAATTTTATGTACATGTTCAACATGTAATCAATATGAAGAAAATTTGCTTTAATTTTATCCACAATTATTTCCCATTTCTTAACTTTATCTTTTCCTTTATTCATGTTATCTAATTGAACAGAGTTTCACCACATGGATGCATGACCTTTCATCTTAAGGAAATCCATATTCACTCTCTTGGGGTCCTCAAGATGTTCCATATCAAGTAATTTCTCCATATCCCTAATCCAATCAATCAACTCTTTTGGGTTCAAACTTCCAAAATGTGTAGCCACTTCCACCTTAGATTTCCCTATCAAAGATGCAAGGGTTTATATAATTATTTTCGTTGGGTCTTCATCTCCTTCATCCCCTTCTTGGGGATGTTTAATTTTTTATTCATTATGACTAACATCACGAGCCACAACTGCACCATCACTCCTCTTAGTAGTCTCAATAGCCGCAACCCTTGCTTGCATAGTCATTAATACATAAGCTATTCCATCCAACCTTTTTTCACCTAGATGTTCTCTTCTTACCCTTCCTCATACATGTACTTGTCTGTCAACCATACTTTCTTTGCTTACATTTATACCTATAATCCTCCACTGGAACTGTAATTTCTCATAGCAATTATACTCAACACTCGTACGTAGTTGGAATTGGTCACTTGCAAGATATTTCCTCTTCTAATACCAATTGAGGAAAACATCCTACTGATACAAGCTCTACGGATAAGAATGCACACAACAAAAACACAAAATGGGCAACCAAACTCCCACAATGGAAAACATAAAAAAGAAATAGAAGTCTCTCAACTTCTCTATCAATTCGTTAAATAAAAAAAAAAAATTAATTACAAGTTTCAAATAACATCCATGCCCCTAGTCTAAGTCTTAGGTGGCTTACAATACAAAATTCTAGCCATTTACAAGTTTTCAACTTTGTTTCCTTTATTTTGCTCTCTTTTTGTTGTCTAATGGATTGCTTTTCTTCTTCTTCTTCTTCTTTTTTTCTTCTTCTCCAACTTTTTCGAGCATTCCCCACTGCATCATCTAGAACCTTCTGTAGGATTTGTGGTCCTTCAACATTAAATTTGTGTCTCTTCGTAGTAATTTTTCCTACAAAAAAAAATTATGGACTCTTTGAAAAAAACCTCCAAATTATATGGCGGAGCAATCTTCTAGATCCTCCATTAAATCATATACTTCCTATAATAACTAGTGCATTAATAACTAGTGGTTATGTTTATTTAGATTTTGCGGGAGATTTTGACGAGAGGAGGTCTACCTCATATTATGTCTTGCTAGAATGCAGGGGTCTATTGGGACAAGGGATATTGCTATAAAGCACCACTTTGTTAGACAAGTTATCGATAGAGGTGTAGTAGTCTTGAAGAAAATTGTACATACATGTTTACAAAAGTAGTACCCTTAGAGAAGCCGAGGTGTTGTTTGGATTCTCTTGGCTTGAAGGAAAGGTGATAAATGAACTAGAGTGGTATCAAGTAAATTGTTGTCATGGTGGAGATTGTTGGAATGTGAGAACCAATTAACCAATTTAGGTTAAGGTCATTTTCAATCATTAATACAATGAGAAAATTGTACATACATGTTTACAAAAGTAGTACCCTTAGAGAAGCCGAGGTGTTGTTTGGATTCTCTTGGCTTGAAGGAAAGGTGATAAATGAACTAGAGTGGTATCAAGTAAATTGTTGTCATGGTGGATATTGTTGGAATGTGAGAACCAATTAACCAATTTAGGTTAAGGTCATTTTCAATCATTAATACAATGAGAAAATTGTACATACATGTTTACAAAAGTAGTACCCTTAGAGAAGCCGAGGTGTTGTTTGGATTCTCTTGGCTTGAAGGAAAGGTGATAAATGAACTAGAGTGGTATCAAGTAAATTGTTGTCATGGTGGAGATTGTTGGAATGTGAGAACCAATTAACCAATTTAGGTTAAGGTCATTTTCAATCATTAATACAGGCTTTTTAACAACTATCTATTGTTGAATTTTGTCGAAACAAATTTACACAAATAGGTTGTAGCAATTAATGAATTAGTTTCATGTAAATGTTGAAGTTGGGTTATGTATTTGTTGTAGCCCCAAGAGGATGTGTATGTCTTCTTGATGCTTCCTTGACTATATGTTGTTGTGTCTCCTATGGGATTGAAACTTTGTGTCTCTTGTTTCTCTGTTATGTAAATTTGTCTCTATGGATTCATAAGTTCCTAGCAAGATGTCCTAAGTACACTGACATTAAAATGCAATTTCAAAATATTTGGTACAATATTCAGCTTCTTATCTTTTTAAGATATCACAATTATAGTAATCTATAAATACTTATGTTAAAAATTTTCAAACACAAAAAAATTATAAAAGAAAAAAACAACTAATTAGTTAGTATTTTGAAAGTCTAGTAGTGGCTAATAATCAACATCATAACAAAAAAAAATACAACACAAATCAATATTTAAATTGTTATTTTATTTTCACTTTTATATAAAAAAAAAAATTACTTGATAATTTCCAATCCTTCAAAAGTTACCTTATAGTTGATAAAACATGCATAAAACACACCTAGTTTACAATTTTATAAAGCCATAACGCTCTAAAGAGCGGATATTCTCTAAACATGCATAAAAATTCTATAAAGCCATAAAGCTCTAAAGAGCGGATATTCTTGGATTGCATAGTGATAAAAAGGTTTGTAATGCTATTATAATAAAGCTCTGAAGCTCTAGAAATCCGTAAGGAGGTTAATCGTAACTATAATGGTATTATAATAAAGCATCATAAAAAATCTCTAAAGCTTTGGAAAGTCCTATGTAGATTAACCGTAAACTGTAATGATATTATAAAAAAATTCTTAAGCTCTAGAAAGTCGTTAAACCTATTTAGTAAGTAGTTAAAACTGTGTGTATATATAAAGAGTACAAATGCTGTGGAGTTTGTACTGTGAGCAATTCTCTCGATTTATTAATCAGACAGATACTTGTGTCTCTTTGAATCAGTTTGTGAAACAATGGCCGCCTTCAGCCATCGTAGTCACGGAGGGTTTCATTTGCATTCGCTGTTGTTTGCTGTCTGCATATTCTTTACTTTTATTTCGTTGCAGGTTGATGCTGTGAAAGCAGGAGGAGAATTGACCATTCAGACATGCTCTAAGGGAGACATTTCAATAAACCAGAAGAACACTGGATTGTCAACAGGCATCCCTGTATTTAACGTGGAAATTCTCAACCAATGCAGATCTAGCTGCGCAATATCAAACATCCACGTCAACTGTGGTAATTTCGCATCAGCAATAGAAGTAGACCCTAAACTATTCAGAAGATTGGCAATAGGGGATTGCTTGGTCAATGACGGCAAAAAGTTGGCCGCTGGAAAAATTGTCTCCTTCCGCTATGCCAACAGCTTCAGTTATCCGCTTACAGTCACTTCTGTCACCTGTGCTGCTTAATTATTTACGTCTTTTTCTTTCTATATTGATAAATAATAATAATGTTAAACAAGTTTTTGATATATAGTACTAATGTTGTGAAAGTTTTTACCTGCATTTCCTTTATCATTGTCGTTTCTTGAAATGTGAGTGCAGAGTTGTATAAATTTAGAACGATTAAAATCGTAGTACTCTCTTAGAAAATACTTAAACAACTGAGTGATTTTAGTATATGGTATTTGTCTTCAAGAAAACACTTAAACAACGGAGTGATTTTATTATATGGTATTCGCTTTTTTAGTAGTGATTCCACTATGCAAGTCCGGGAGTAAAGTTTCTCGCAGTTGAACATCTAATCAAAAATGAATTGGCAGTAGTGTACGTATTCCAAGATTTATTGTGTGGCATTCGTTAAGATCGTTTGAATCTACAGCTCTTTCTTCATTATGAAAAGGTGTTTATTGTCAAATATAATTTGGCATATATATTTGGCATTCCACTTTTATTGAAAGTGTGGTATAGGGATTATATCTGAGAGGTTAGATTTTGTAACTAAACCATTATGCTGTACTGTTTGTTGTCAAATATAATTTGGCATTCTTCTTTTATTCAAAGTATGGTATATTCAAAGTATGGTATAGGAATTATATATGAGAGGTTAGATTTTGTAACTAAACCATTATGTTGCACTCTTTATATTTAGATAATTGACATGCCTAATAATAAATAAAAATAAAGAATATTTTTATTTGATTGCATATAATTTTGTAAATTTTTATTGGTTATATTTAATGTCAATATTAAAAGATTTATCATCTATTATTTCTAAAAATATAATTTCATATCCTTCCACAATTATTTATGAAGTTACACTTCCACAACCATTGAAATCAGTTGTGAAAACTTATGGATAACATCAAGAGAATCAAATATAATTCCATATCCTTCTACAATTGTGTCTAAAACTACACTTCCACGAACATTGAAATGAGTTGTTAAAACTATGGCTAACATCAAGAGAATCAAATTTGTGTTTAAAATTTAGATAACACAAGTTGTTCAAGCTTATAGGTAACATGAAGAGCATCAAATTTGATAACACAACTTTTGAAGGCCATTGTTTGAGTTCAAAGCCAATTTTTTCATCATACTAATATAATTTCTACATATACAAAGGAGGAAAATTAGTTAGAATAATTATAACTTCTTAATAATTGCATATTAATGACAGAATATTTGTTCATATTTTATATTGGTGATATTAATGAATTATATCACATGCATTTTGCATTATTGTTTCAGTATGCTTGTGTCACAATTATAGTATGTTTATGGTGTGATAACTGTTAAATTTTGAGCATTAATTCACAATACTCTACGATCTTTACTGAGAGAATAAAATGTACAGTATATCAATGCATATCAATCATAACAAGCATGTCAATCATCACAAGAAGCAAAAGCATGAGAGACAAGAGACACGGAGTTTCCATGGGGACAACCCTAAGGTGAAAAACCCCACAACTTCCTCAGAGATAGAGAGAGCAATGGCTCAACCAAAGTACAACCAAAATACACAGAGATAGTCTCCTAGTAGCAGATGATCCTCCTCCTCACTAGTGCACCACTTTCTGAGTGAAGGAAGAATGAGTTTCCGAATGATCCAAATAGAGATATCTCGATCTCTATTTATACTTGTCATGTTTGCCCAATAACCTTATGGGGTCGACTTGTCTAGCTAGGTACATCAACCATATAATATATAAATCAGGGCCGACCCCACACATGGTGTTCTAATAGACCATCAATAAGTTAACATACTTGCGACACTTGTCAATACACATGATGACACTTCCGTATAGAGGAATGACACATCTTTATAGGAGTACAATAATATATAAATGAAATACATGGATGAAATACATTCCAAAGTTACATATTCATCAACACTCCCTCTTATCTAGGAAGGTATTTCTTGACGCAGATCAGCTAGCACAAGTCTTCTTCTCTAGATCATCATCATCGATGCATCGTCCTCGAATCATCGTCATCATCACAGCTGCTGCTATCTCAATCAATCTCTGGATCTACTCGTCATAGGAAGTTCTACAGAGTCAGTCCTTTTTCATACTGGATGTAGGCCCACCACCTGCAGGTCTTCATCATCACTGGACATACTGTGGAATCGTCAGGACTTATTACGTGAGTCAACAAAACCTCGAAAGAGCATCCCAAAACTGATTACGAGCACACAGCTCAAGCTATCGGATCTCTCAAGACCTTTTACATGCTACTGCACAACCTGTCCATGGCCACAGAGTATCATGAAGCACAACCCAAATGCACACACACAACACTTACAGTCACCGGCATGGGAGGACCAACCTACCACCATCCGTGAAAGGCTCACAGCACTTACATCAATGACCATGGGAGAACACATCTACCACCATGTCGAAAAGGCTCTGCACTTACGTCAATACACATGGGAGAACACATCTACCACCATGTCGGAAAGGCTCTACACTTACATCAACGCACATGGGAGAACACATCTACCACCATGTCGGAAAGGTTCTGTGCATCTGTGTCTTCGGAACTCATCACACATAATCCAACTCATTATATAATGTATCCACCTGATACATATGATCATCCTGATGCATATCATCTAGAGTATCGTCCTGATACTCATCACTACATCGTCCTGATGCATATCTGGAGCAACAACCTGGAGCTCGTCATCCATGATCATCCTGATCATACAATGCATCTACCTAATGCATACCAAGTATCTACCTGATACATATCATCATACATGATCCATTTGATCATATAATGTATCCTCCTGATACATACACAAATACATGATCCACACAATGTATCCACCTGATATATATATCAACACACATGATCTACCTGATCATACACAGTATCCACCTGATACATATACAGATACATGGTCCAAGCATCCAACATGATGCATATACAAATACATATAAATGATCATATCCATCATCCAACATGATGCGTACATATATACATATAAATGATCCAACTGATCATATCCAGCATCATCCTGATGCAAATACAGAGCAGTAACTGGAGCATCATCCTGATGTTCATCATCCAACGCTTACATCCATAGCCATGTAAAGGATCCTCCTTCCACCATGCTATGAATAGCTACAGCAAATGTCTCCATCACTTCTTCCTCGAAGTGTCGTTGATCCGAAGAACACCAAGCCTCTCTCTGAAGTACTCGAACTTCACTCTGGCTAGTGACTTCGTCAACACATTTGCAATCTGCTCATTCGTCACAACATACAGGAGCTTCACTGCTCCCCTCTGCACCATATCCCTGATATAGTGATATTTGATCTCTATGTGTTTCGACCTGTCGTGGAACACCGGGTTCTCAAACAACTTCACACAACTCTGGTTGTCACAAAATATACTAGTAGCCTCCAATGGTAGATCAAATAACTCAGACAGTAGCTTCCAAAGCCATGTTGCCTCACAACTAGCCCAACATGCTGCAACATACTCTGCCTCAGCTATACTTAGTGCTACGCAGGACTGCTTCCTGCTAAACCAAGAGATCACACCTGATCCCATACTGAAGCAACACCCAGATGTGCTCTTCCTATCTGCAGCACTACCTGCCCAATCTGAATCAACAGAACCATGCAGGTTAAACTTTTGATTCGCTTCATACTTGATCCCATAATCAACTGTACCCTTCAGGTACCTCAGAATATGCTTTACAACAACCAGGTGAACACTCCTCGGATCTGCCAGAAACTGGCCCAATGTGTTCACCGCAAAGGAAATATCTGGTCTCGTATTCATCAGGTACATCAAGGACCCAATCATTTGACGATACATAGAGACATCAACCGGCTCAGATGAAGCATCACACAGAAGCTTCAAGTTTGATGCCATAGGTGTGGCCATGGCCTTACAATCCATCATCCCGAACCTCTTCAGGATATCTACTGCATACTTCCCTTGTCCAAGGAAGATCCCATCTGCACTTTGCCACACCTCCATACCTATGAAATAATGCATCATCCTTAAGTCCTTCGTATCGAACTTGGCAGCAAGCTTCCTCTTTGTATCGGCAATCAATCTGTCATCTCTTGTTACAAATAGGTCATCTACATATAGAAGTAGTATCACAGGATTGCCTTCCTCAACCTTGTAGTAAAGGTTGGAATCCACTTTACTCTTGGTAAAGCCCAAACTGGATAGGAAGCTGTCTATCATACCATACCAAGTTCTGCACATATATGACTCCCTGTCATGTGTCTTAGAATTAATTGGTTGCTCCACATACACTTCTTCTTCAACTACACCATTCAAGAAAGCTGTCATGAAATCCATCTGGTGTATCTTCTATTTCATCACTTTTATATTTCTCTATGCTGCCATCTGCAGCATGCTTGATCTGATAGATCCATGTGGAATTCATAACAAACTTCCCTTCAGGTCTTGGGACTACATTCCAAACATCATTCTTCATGATCGGCGGATCATGGCATTCTTCCCATATCCTGGGAACTTCAATATCTTCAATAGATAATTTTGTTGTTGAACAAATGTTGTAGTTCTTCTTTTGTAGGTGATGGCATACGATCTTTCCTACAAGACAAATTGCATGATTAGAAACATCTCATAGTTTTCAAAACAAATTCTTATGCATAAAGAAATATGTCATAAAATCATGCAATCATTTTAGCCAATGCTTCAATACAACATTCATCCATATCCTGTAACTTTCTAGATGCCTTCCAATCTCTACGAGAACATTGTTAAGAGTTTGCACTACTCCCAACATGTCAGCAAAGAGGTTTCATTCTAGATAAGTAGCAATGGAATGTTGTACAATGCCATGGGCCACTTACCCATCACATGCATATTAGTAGTATACTTTTCATTAATGCAATCATTCGAATATGCACAATACATATCCTAAGTCTAGGAACATAAGCATATACATCATTGAACAATTTCATTTAAACAAACAAATATGTAAAAAATCTTAATTAAAATACTTATCCTTGTTTGTTTGTTGGGTAGACTCCCTCTGAGTCTTTGCTTCCTTGCAGGAGCTGTTGAAGTAGCTTCTTCTACACCTTTCTGTTGTGGAATGTAGAAAGATGGTAAACTCCCTCTGAATATCTGCATCCTTGCAGAAACTACTAGAGTGTGCTTCTTCTTGATCTTTGCTTCCTTGCAGGGGCAACTGGAGTGTGCTCCCTCTTGATCTTTGCTTCCTGGATTACCTGTTCTTGAACTTATATTCATCCTTGGTCTCTATGCATATCACTATTGTGATATCCTCGAGGTCTCATACATAATCACACATTCATTAGTATAATCTTGATACTATCAAAACACAATAATCTTAAACATGTATAGTCATGATCATTTCAAACAGAAATAATAAGTATTAGTATTCAAGGACTCTTATGGTTAGTCATATCATCAATTAAGGTAAGAAACATAATATGCATACACCCATGATTATTCAAACCTATGACTTCATGAATAATCATTATCAATCATGTCATGCATACTTATATAAGAGATCCTATGATATAAGAAACACATACCTAGTCACCATATTTGCTAGTTATGTTTAGCAATGTTTTCTTATTCTCTTCAATGACCTGCATAACTCACAAGTTAACCTTTGCAAAAACAATTTATACATACCTCTATGTGATTCATGACTATGGATGAATCTTTGTCTTCATGTCACCATGGCATGTTCAGGTTGTCCCTTCAATTTGTACAATCCTCTCTCTTGCTCTCCAATCACAACTGCATCATCAATAGTTTTACCCTTTGGCCACATTAGGACTTGGCCATCTACAAATGCAACCCTCATGCCTTTTGCATCCAATGCAGAAATGGAGAGAAGGTTATTCTTGAGCCCAGGTACATAAAGAACTTCTTTCATCTTCAAATATTTTCCAGAATCTAGGTTGTAGGAGGCTTCACCACTTCCTTTGATGGGGTATTGATAGTCATACCCAAATTTCACTTTATGGGGTGATTCATGTTCAGATAGATTTACAAACGATTCTTTAAACCAAGTCATGTGTTTGGAAGCCCCACTGTCAATAAGCCAATCATTACAACCATGAGAGATAGTACCTGTGAGAGCAGGGATTAGAACATACTCTTCTTCGCTTGATGAGTCATCATCGTCACTTTCTTCTCTAGCCTTCTTCTTGGGTGGTTCATTATCTTCGGCAGCATGATCATGATATCTTTTCATGCTTCCCTTCTTCTTCTTGCTGGAGTTGTTGTTGTTTTTGTTATCCCTTTTTTTCTTGGGACATTCTGAAGCAAAGTGACCCTTCTCATTGCATGTAAAACATCTTAGATCCTTCTTATTCTTTTGTTGGTTATGATAGGATCTCTTGTAGTGAGAGTGCTCCTTCTTAGGCTTGCTTCTTTTGGTGTGAGCTGCGAAAGCTTGATCTTCACTTCCCATCTTTTATTCTCGAGCTACAAGCCTAGCTTCTTCTTGTGAGCACTCCTCTCATAATTTACTAAAAGAGATCAATTTCTTTCTTGCATAGATTCCTTGAATAAAGGAGTCCCATGACCTAGGTAGGCCATTCAGAGTGGCCATAACAACTTCACCATTGTCTACTACTTCATCCACAACTTTAAGTTGTTCCTTGATCTGAAAGACCTTGGAGAAGTAATATTGAATGGTCTCTCCATTCAACATCTTGACCCATTTCAATTGATTCCGCAGAGTCATCTTCTGATTTATGTTCTTCCCTTCAAATAACTTGGTCTGGGAGTCA
Source organism: Larix kaempferi (assembly GCA_027924585.1). Classification (NCBI taxonomy): domain Eukaryota; kingdom Viridiplantae; phylum Streptophyta; class Pinopsida; order Pinales; family Pinaceae; genus Larix; species Larix kaempferi. Next base: position 482,249 of record BSBM01001562.1, on the reverse strand, counting down.
AACATCTCCTTTGGTGTCTTTATAGATGACACATGTGGTATGAGATGGTCTTTGATAGAATCAGCAATGATTCTCTTTGCCTTGACCAAGTTCTTCTTATGCTATACCACACCCTCTTCATCCTCTAGGATAGGGACATGAGGGCTGATGTAGGAGTCCAATTCATTTTCTTCCAAGATTAACCCAATCCTATACTTCCAGGTTTGGAAGTTATCATCCCCTTCAAGCTTACCCTCAAGCTTGGTGTGGTGAGACATCTTAAAGAGTGCTTCAAATGGAAATAGAAGAGATTTAGGTCTTACCACTTGTTTTGCTGAAAACTGGATCTGGTCTTGGATTAGGGTTTGTCGAAAAAATTCAAAAAGTGAATTCCAACTTTCTGAAAGGATAGAAAGATGCGCTTTGATGAGCTGATCAGCCTGGTGTATTCAGAATTGGAGATCTGCAAATCTTCACCATTCAGAAATGCCTTTTAGTCTTCCCGGGTTCACTACGGAGGACCCTGAATTAGGGTTTGAGTTTCCTGGAGATCTACCTAGCCAAAAATCTTGATCCAAAGCTCTAAACTTCAATTTTTGCAAGGCGCTTCCAGCTATGTCTTCAGATTCTAGAAATTCCTATTTTTGTGGAAACCCTAATTGTTAGGGCCAAATCTAAAAATGCTCAGAATTGAATTCTGATTGGATAGATAGATTCTCCTTGATGAGTAGAGTCAATCTACAATACTGCTTTTCCAAAATCGATGGAGAGAAACCCAATAAACAAGAAACCCTTGGTTTCCGTCACTGCACAATGTCTTCTTCTCAAGTTAGCTCTGATACCATGTTAAATTTTGAGCATTAATTCACAATACTCTAGGATCTTTACTGAGAGAATAACATGTACAGTATATCCATGCATATAAATCATAACAAGCATGTCAATCATCACAAGAAGCAAAAGCATGAGAGACATGAGATACACAGTTTCCATGGGGAAAACCCTAAGGTGAAAAAACCCACAAATTCCTAAGAGATAGAGAGAGCAATGGCTCAATCAAAGTACAACCAAAATACACAGAGATAGTCTCCTAGTAGCAGATGATCCTCCTCCCTACTAGTGCACCACTTTCTGAGTGAAGGAAGAATGAGTTTCTGAATGATCCAAATAGAGATCTCCCGATCTCTATTTATACTTGTCCTGTTTTCCCAATAACCTTATGGGGTCGACTTGTCTAGATAGGTACATCAACCATATAATATATAAATCAGGGCCAACCCCACACATGGTGGTCTAATAACCCATCAGCAAGTTAACATACTTGCGACACTTGTCAATACACATGACGACACTTCTGTATAGAGGAATGGCACATCTCTATTGGAGTACAATAATATATAAATGAAATACATGGATGAAATACATTCCGAAGTTACATATACATCAACAATCACATACAAAGAATTTTATGTATGAAAACCAAAATCATGGAGATAAAACAAGATAACAGTAAAAAATCTAGAACATTTAGCTTGATCTTTTAATTATGTGTTATTTGTTTGATTTAGAGCTGGAAACTTAAAGATGATGTGTATGCACTTGCTAACTTAGACTAGCCATGGAGAAGAAGAGAGCGATCTCTCCTATGGGAGACTCGACCCATGATCACTTATGCATGCAAGAAGAGCGATCTCCCCATGACAGACTCAACCCATGCTTAATTGCTTAATACTATTTTGGTTGCTCCTTGTCGCATAAAGGAAGGGTGATCTCCCCTATGGAAGACTCGACCCTGATTGTTTGATGTATGTTGTTTGGATGTGTGAGTTCTTGTGTTATAAGTAATTTTGAGAAGAAGAGATAATTGAATTTATTTTATGTACTATATATCCTTGTTTAGTTAAATTTGTGGACTCGTTTTTGTTTGCAATTAAGTATGGATTGGTTCTCATTCTTTGGAATAATTACCAATTTGTAAATTAAAAGCTTTATGAATGTAGAATGATTTTTGAAATGAAAATAGTTTAGCAATAACAAGAGATATATAATACAGTCAAGTATAAATTTCTAATTATAGGAAAATAATTCTGAAAACAATTCTTATCAAACAAAAATTGTTGAACTGTTTTACAAAGTTATTATTGTATCTAAGAGACGTGTTAATAACCATTGTTGAAAGATAATAAATGTTATTGTTAAAGAGGTATAAGTAAATCAAAATAGAAATTATGTTATAATCATTACATACCAAGAAAAGAAATTATTACCATTAGAAAATAAATGACTTTTGCAAGTCCTTGTAACCATTTATAAACTTAAAAACTGTGTAAGAAAAAGAAGTTAATCATTTCATATGAATATCATATCATTGAAGTATATGATTACTAATTATTTAGGCTATTATGAATGAATAAACCATTAAGCAACATAAAGAAAATACAATTATATAGATGCACCAAAATAAATATGACAGTCCTAAGCCATGTTGACTCAAGGATTGCTAGCCTTTGAGTCTTTAAACCATTACACATTGAGCAACATAGAACAAGAATAAGAGTGAGGCTTTTTAATAATCCCTATATAATTAAGTGCACTAGTTTTATGGTTAATATTGTTTACATAGTGCTAAGTCGAATCAAACTTCTGAAATGATGACTCAAACGAATATAAAATTGAAGTTTGACACTAGAAAAACCATAATATCCGTCTATGCAAAGTCATAGCCTTCCTTACAAGACACAACCTGTGAGGGGACAAAGTTAGGATTTGAAACGACCCAACAATATTGAATTTAATGGTAAGTATGGGTATGCCTTGCGTATTCGACATTCATGAGGCATTTTTGTAACCCTCTGAGTCCTCAAACCGAACTTGAGAGCGACTACAATACAATACAATAACAAAGAAGCGTAAGGACCATACGAAATAAAGGTGTTTCAAATAAGCTTCAAGGGGTTAGGGTCATTATATTGAGCATAACTATAAAACCATGGTAACCATGTATAAAATACCCAACAAAATCACCATTACCCTAGTTGGGTTAACAAACTCAAAGAAAAGATTTCAAGATTTACACACTAATTGGAATGTTCCAGTTCAAGAAATTAGAGTAAGCCCGTAATTTGCATGATTGAACCATTCTAAGCTGTACTATAAATAGAACCAAGTCTTTGACAAAGCTCACGCCATGGGAATGGCCAAGCAAACTCAAGCACTACTTCCCCATATACATACTTAGTTCATGCCAAGCCTAGAAGAGATGGGTAAGGAAGACTAGAGTTGTCTATGATGATATAGTTTCGAAGTACCTAGTAAGTAGCAAGTACATAGAAAAGAAAAGAAAAGAAAAGAAGCTTTTACCAATTGCTTGTGTATGTCATGGAAAAAGAACCAAGGAGCTAAGAGTTGAATCTTTCACTTTGAATCTTGGCATTCAACTATTTTAAAAGGTTTTCATTGTGAAAAATTTAAGTTGAAGGTTGCCATTAACACTTTGAAGGTAGTTATTGTTGAATTAATTTGGGTTTGAATGTACCCTAAATTGCCTTGGGAGGTGGAGTTTATCTATTGCAAAGAATTTACATTTTGATTTTGAAGAGATGAGAAGTGTAATGCCCCGTTTTGACCTTACTACCTCAACTATCATTATATGTTGTATTTGCTTATTATTGTGAGACTTCGCCAGTTTGATGATACTGTGGACATATGGTTCTATTATTTTACCTATATATATGTGTGTGTGATGTTAATATTATGATATGTATTCATGTTTTGATATATATTCATGTTTTAATAATGTCTGTTGCATACAAAATTACTAAATGGTGGTAGGTGGATATCGAGTTAAAAGTTACATGTTAAATGGATAGATGTCATACGAGATGCATGGTACATAGAAATGATTTGCATTATTGTTATTAGTAATGAAATGTATATACATAACAATGATTTCATGATATTCTCGATTGTATGTTGGAGACTAACCTACATGTTAAAATGGATAACTGGTAGCTGGATCCTAGTAGGTGGGAGTATCTCACGGACATCGACTCCGGACGCTAAAAGGTATGCAAGTGATGCATTATTTATTTAGCATGATTATTGTATTTATTATCATGATGTATGGGTGGGATAGGGTTTCACGAAATGCAACATCCCAAATTTGTTATACGTTGACAAACTGAGTGCAAGTCGCAATGCAGTCACTATGTCGATGTAGACATAGTACCTTGTTCCATTAGGGGGTGGAGGATTTACCCACCATTTATCCTCAAAACCCGAAGTCATGGGAGGGTTGTCCTATGGAGTGCTCCCCAAGGTGTATGATGATGACTTGTGGCTGCGTGTTAGAGAATCTTGGTTGATGTAGTCGAAACTTCAGCTTACATGTTCTAACTAGAGTCGGTCATGGCATGACACTTCAGGGTAGTCCAACATAGGAAGGATAGGATGTGGAACTTACTTGTGAATTAGATAGACGATCTAGGTAGATAAGTGTATCACAAATTTCATAAGGAAACTTGATTACCTGTGTATGATTGGGAAACCTCTGTTGAGTCATGTGTCATAACTCATTACCTTATATAATTGTTCACAATTAATTATGTTTAGTAAAGTAAATTATCCAACATTTCAAACTGTGTCTAAGAATAAGTGAGTAAACAATAAACTTGAGTGATTCTGCATGATGTGTGGCTAAGTATTCTTAGAATACCTACGCAATCTATGTAAGCCTTAGCTACATTTACATAGTTCATCTACTTGAATATATGAATTATCTATTGAAATATTGCTTGGATGTATTGTAAATATAAATTATCATCATGTACTGCAAGCTTGTGCTTAAGTAATAAATTAACTGAATAAGTTATGTTGAAATCATTCAATGAATGGTTAATCAATGGAGTTTGGGTTTAATTATTATTGTTAACGATGTTAATAAGATTGCTATTTACTTAATTGTTGAATGAAGCACTTGGTTACGGAATGTTAGATATGTGTTAACGATAATAGTTAGTTCAATTACCTGAGGGATAATGGTGTCAATAATATTAATTAAAATATTATTAACTTGATTCATTAAAATTAGCTATTTTTTAATCATATTAGTTAATATTAATGAGACTATTATTATCTTGAGTAATAATTGTTAATTAGTTCAATTATAAACTAAGGTGTATTTAATATGGTACAAGATGAATGAGTTTGATTAAGTCTTAAATAATATTATTTAATTAATATAATATATATTGATCAATTTTACTGATAATTATTTATGACTGTGTCGAATGTCATTTAGGATATACGGTAAATTCATGAATAGTTACCATATTCAAATTATAAAACAATGTGTTAAAATATGTTTTGGAGTTTATTTAATAAAAAATATAAATTAGATTGTGAAATTTTGAATTGTATAGTCAACGAATGATAAAAAAAAAAATAATGAGGATAAGTCTTATTTAATGATAAGTTATGGTTGGCAGGTGACCCCAACCAACACATTATATGTAATGTCACAAAAATACTAAAAATTTAAAATTTTTCTGGTACTGCAATAAAGCTGAATTAAAGACGATGTTCTATAATTAACTTCATCTTTAGGAAAACTATACAATAGTATACAATCTCGATATTTTAAGAAGTTAAAGTGTCTGAATAAGATAGTCTTAATAGTCGTCTTTCTTTTGAGTTTTCTGCGGAAGCGATGTGTAGAATGAATAGATTTGTAATTGCTGCAAGTGTATGAATGCTAGGAGAACTATGAGAGCTCCCTTGTTACTGTTCAAGAACTGTATGTAGTAATCATAAGGGACTAAATTTGTAACTTCAGGTGAATGGACCTTTGATGAAAGCAATTTTGATGCTCGAGAGGAAATGTTGGTGTTTCAAAGGGAAAATACCCCCGGCAGAGCTGCCAAGAGGTAAGGTGCAGGTGTTGAGACTTTTGACTTACTTAGCAAGTTTCACTAATGCATTTGGTTGTAACTTTGATCTGCAGGTGAGCCTATGAAAGCATCTACCTGGGGTGTCTGCTTCCTATCTCTAAAGTCTTCAAGGTTAAGAATGTAATGGATGAAGAAATATTGCTCCATGAAATACTTATGGGTACTTGGGGTACATATTCAAACTTTATAATGCATCATTTGGACTTTGGTAAAACTTAGTTGGTTAATACCAAGGTGAAGCAAATGGCTCTCCTACTACACATAACAGGGTAATATCGAGTTAAATTTGAGGTGGGTGAAAAAATAAATGTTGAAAGTGATCCTTCGCGTGGTTGGATGCCAGCTAAGTAGTAGGGTTTTCTTTTGGGTTTTTACACCACCAAGCCTTCATCTTCTTTTTTTATTTCACTTGGCTACCATAAATTTTTGCTACATCTGAGAGTTTGTGCTCTTGACCCGAGCTTTGATCGTGGTTAGAGCAGCTATGGTTTGCTTGTTCGAAGGTGCAGTGGAAGGGAACATTAAGGTAAATCCCTCATCTAGATTCCAGTTCTTTTTCCCAATTGATTATATGCAGCACAAAACGTATCTCCATGTATTAACTTGTGATGATAGTTTCAATGGTAGACTTGGTGACGTTTTCTGTTATGTGTGGGCTACTACCATATGGATGACGCCCTTGTCATTGGATGGCTTTGAGAACAACAAAGCAAGTTCATGTTCCCAACCCTTGTTCCTACCTCTCATGTCTCTGGTGTTAATTTTCGAGCATTAACTCAATATACTCTAGGATATTTACTGAGAGAATAACATGTACAGTATATCAATGCATATCAATCATCACAAGATGCAAACATAAGAGACAATAGACACATAGAGTTTCTGTGGGGAAAACCCTAAGGTGAAAAACCCCACAACTTCCTCAGAGATAGATAGAGCAATAGTACAACCAAAGTACATAGAGATAGACTCCTCCTAGAAGCTGATCCTCCTCCTCACATGTGTGCCACTTTCTGAGTGATGGAAGTGTGCATTCTGAAGTGATCCAAATAGAGATCGGGAGATCTCTATTTATACTTGTCCTGAATACCCAATAAAATTATGGGGCCGACTTGTCTAGCTTAGCACAATAACCTCATGTTACATTAATCTGGGCTGACCCCTAACAAGGTGGTCTAATAACCCATCAGCAAGTTAACACACTTGTGACACTTGTCAATACAAATGATGACACTTCCGTATAGAGGAATAATACATCTCTATAGGAGTACAATAAATATATAAATGAAATACATTCCGAAGTTACATATACATCAACACTCCCTCTTAACTAGGAAGGTATTTCTCGACACAGCTCAACTAGCACAAGTCTTCTTCTCTGGATCATCGTCACTGATGCATTGACCTCGAATCATCGTCATCGTCATTGTTGCTGCTATCTCAATCAATCTCTAAATCTACTCATCATAGGAATTTCTACATAGCCAATCCTTTTTCATACTGGATGTAGGCCCACCATCTGTAGGTCTTCATCATCACTGGCCATACTGTGGAATCCTCAGGACTTATTACGTGCGTCACAAAACCTTAAAAGATTCTCTTGGCTAGAAAGAACCCTAAAGAGAATCTGAGGCCTTTTTCATCCTGTCCAGATCTCCAGGACTGATTACATGTGACTCCACCACAAAATCTCGAAAGAGAATCCCAGGACTGATTACGAGCACACGGCTCAACCTAGTGGATCTCCTAGGGCACAAATTACATGTGCTCATGGAAAAACATCGAAAGAGCATCCTAGGACTGATTACGAGCACACAGCTCAACCTATCAGATCTCCCAGGGCACAAATTACATGCCATAGGACAAAACCTCGAAAGAGCATTTGCCAGATATCCCAAGGCACAAATTACATGCCATAGAAAAAACCTTGAAAGACTATCTGCAAATCTCCCAGGGCACAAATTATATGTCCTCCTAAGAAAAACCTCAAAAGAGCATCTGCCAGATATCCCAGGGCACAAACTACATGCCATAGGAAAAACCTTGAAAGACTATCTGCAAATCTCCCAGGGCACAAATTATATCCTTATCTGCACAACCTTTTCCACAGCCACAGAGTATCAAGCTGATACTCACCATACATCATCCTGATGTACACATGATCATCCTAATCATCAACACTGCATCATCCTACTACATGTCATGTGGAGCAACATCCTGAAGCTCGTCATCCATGATCATCCTAATCATACAATGCATCTTCCTGATGCATACCAAGTATCTACCTGATACATATCATCATACATGATCCACTTGATCATACAATGTATCCACCTGATACACATACAAATATATGATCCACCTGATCATACAATGTATCCACCTGATACACATACAAATCCATGATCCACCTAATCACACCTGATACATATCAACATACATGATCTACCTGATCATACAATGTATCCACCTGATACATATATAGATACATGGTCCAAGCATCCAACATGATGCATATACATATACATGATCCAACTGATCATATCCAGCATCCAACATGATGCATACATACATACATATAAATTATCCAACTAATCATATCTAGCATCCAACATGATGCATACATACATACATATAAATGATCCAATTGATCATATCCAGCATCCAACATGATGCATACATACATACATATAAATGATCCAACTGATCATATTCAACATCTAACATGATGCATACATACATACATAAAAATGATCCAACTGATCATAACAAGCATCCAACATGATGCATACATACAGAGCAGTAACTGGAGCATCGTCCTGATGCTCATCATCCAACACTTACATCCATAGCCATGGGAAGGATCCTCCTCTCACCATGCTTGGAATGGCTCTAGCAAATGTCTACATCACTTCTTCCTCGAAGTGTCGTCGATCTGAAGAACACCAAGCCTCTCTCTGAAGTACTCGAACTTCACTCTAGCTTGTGGCTTCGTCAGTACATCTGCAATCTACTCATCTGTCGCAACATACGGGAGATTCACTGCTCCTCTCTGCACCATATCCTTGATATAGTGATATTTTATCTCTATGTGTTTCGACCTGTCGTGGAACACTGGGTTCTCAGACAACTTCACACAACTTTGGTTGTCACAAAATATACCAGTAGCCTCTAGCGGTAGATCAAATAACTCAGACAATATTTTCTGAATCCATACTACCTCACAACTAGCCGAACAGGCTGCAACATACTCTACCTCAGCTGTACTCAGTGCTACACATGACTGCTTCCTGCTAAACCAAGATATCACCCCTGATCCCATACTGAAGCAGCACCTAGAAGTGCTCTTTCTATCTGCATCACTGCCGGCCCAATATGAATCAACATAACCCTCTAGGTTAAACTTTTGATTCGCATCATACTTGAGCCCATAATCAACTGTACCCTTCAGGTACCTTAGAATATGCTTTACAGCAACCAGGTGAAGAGTCCTCAGATCTGTCAGGAACTGGCTCAATGTGTTCACTGCAAAGAAATTATCTGGTCTCGTGTTTGTGAGGTACATCAAGGACCCAGTCATCTGACGATACATAGCGACATCAATCGGATCAAATGAAGCATCACACAGAAGCTTCAGGTTCGATGCCATAGGTGTGGCCATGGCCTTATAGTCCATCATCCCGAACCTCTTCAGGATCTCTATTGCATACTTCCCTTATCCAAGGAAGATTCCATCTGTACTCTACCACACCTCCATACCTAGAAAATAGTGCATCATCCCCAAGTCATTCATCTCCAAATCGACAGCAAGCTTCCTCATTGTATCGGCAATCAATCTATCATCTCTTGTTACAAAGAGGTCATCCACATATAGAAGTAGTATCACAAGATTGCCTTCCTCGACCTTGTAGTAAAGGTTGGAATCCGCTTTACTCTTAGTAAAGCCCAAACTAGATAGGAAACTGTCCATTCTACCATACCAAGTTCTAGGAGCTTGTGTTAAGCCATACAAGGCTTTCTTCAATCTGCACACACATGATTCCCTGTCATGTGTTTCAAAACCGAGTGGTTGTTCTACATACACTTCCTCTTCAACTACACCATTCAAGAAAGTAGTCTTGACATCCATCTGATGTATCTTCCATTTCATCACTGCAGCCAGAGAAAGTACTAATCTGATGGAGGTGTACCTAGCTACAGGAGAAAAAGTTTCTTCATAATATATTCCCTCTTTCTGAGAGAAGCCACGAGCTACGAATCTTGCCTTGTATTTTTCTATGCTGCCATCTGCAGCATGCTTAATCTTGTAGATCCATTTGGAAGTCACAACAGACTTCCCTTCAGGTCTTGGGACTACATCCCAAACATCGTTCTTCATTATTGATTGGTATTCCTCGACCATGGCATCCTTCCATTCTTTCTTTTCCACTACTTCTTCATAACTAGAAGGTTCTTTGTTCATGATATCACAGAGTAAAGCAACATAGCTAGTATGGGATCTAGTTCTCTTCTTTGCTCTGTGTTCTTCTGGAATGCCATATCTTTCTGCATCTTGAATGAGCTCTCTAGCCCATGCACGTTTCCTCTTGTGAGAGTTATTCTCACAAGGTGGATCTACAAGTTCTTACGGATCTTCAATTTCACGATCAACATATGGAATTTCTTCAGTCATAGTAGTGTCTTGAAATCTAGTTTCCTTAGGTTCTTCATAATCTTCAACAGGTGTCTTCCTTGATTTGATGAATGCTGAGTTTTCATCAAATGTCACATCCCTGCTGACATCAATCTTCTTGAACCCTAGAAAGTATATTATGTAAGCCTTCGAGCTTTTATTGTAACCCACAAAGATACCCTTCTTTCCTGAAGGATCTAGCTTAGTCCTCTTTTCCTTTGGGACATGAGTGTATACTGGATAACCAAATATTCTGAGATCGCTGACTTCAGGTTTCTTACCAGAGAAGACCTCTTCTGGTGTCTTGTGGGGTGTTATGTTCTGCACATATATCGCTGTCCTAGCTGCTTCTTCCCATAGATGCATAGGTAGATCCTAGTCATGCATCATTTCCCTTGCTGCTTCCATGATTGTTCGATTCTTCCTTTCTACAACTCCATTCTATTGTGGATTGTAAGGAGTAGTCAACTCCCTCTTAATCCCTGAATCACTACATAACTTCTTGAAATCTCTTGAAGTGAATTCTCCGCCATTATCGGATCTGAAGGTCTTGATCTTCTTATCAGTTTGGTTCTCCATCAAGGTTTTGAATTCCTTCATTAGAGAGATTTTGAGGTCAAAAAAGGGCCTCCTAAGAGATGTACTACAAAATTATGAGATATATTAAAATATTATGAATTGTGGGTTTTATGGGGTAGGTATATATGACAAGTCACCTCCCACACTATTTTCTATGCACAATATAAATAACCATGGTTGAGTTACTTTTCAAAATTCACTAGAAATAAAATTAATAAAATAAGACTACATTGATGTGACTAAGATTCATTGTAAATCCCCAAAAATGTATTGTCCTTTAACATTTATTTCTCTTGAACTTGCAAATGAAATTAAATAATAAAAAACATTTTTAAGAGTTTTTTTTTAATTTTATGTTGACTTTTTATATTTAGTACTTTTCTAATGAATTTAATAATGTAATTTAATTGAGAATTTATTTACATGTAAAATGTCAATAATATTATTATAATTCACATTGCATTATTATTATTATTATTATTATTTATTAAATCTATTATTATTATTTATTAGTTTGACATTATGTTATTAAATAGAATGGAGTGAATATATAATTTAAAATTAAAAATATAAAAATGATAATATATTATTTTATAGAAAAATGTGAAAGGACTTTCTTTATGAATTAAGAGTACTTCACTTGAAAATGACAATAATATTATTTTATGTGAAAGTGTGAAAAGACATTCATTATGAGTACTTTACTTGAAAATGACAATAATATTATTTTATGAAAAGACTATCATTATGAGTACTTTACTTTATGACTTAAAAGTACTTACACCACTACCTTGGTTAACTATGTGTTTTCATCCACCATAGAAAATTTGACAAATAAGCATTCTTAACTCATGCAATGCCACCTCACCAAGGGGGATGATGTCATCTACTAGAATGTGATTGGTTGTATTTTATAGTACATTTTCTTTGTTTTGAGGCCCTTTTTTGACCTCAAAATTTCTCTAATGTGAACTTATCAAACACTTCATCATTGTTCTTCAAGAAGTAAACCCAAGTCTTCCTGGAGAAGTCATCAATGAAAGAGACATAGTAAACATACCCACTCAGAGAACTTGATGACATCAGACTGCATACATCGGAGTGGATAATTTCCAAGATGCCTTTTCCCTTGCTTTCACTGCTTGGAAATGCCTTCTTTATGTTCTTTCCTTTTGCAGATCCTTTGCAAACACCTTCATGCTTGGTCTTGATTTTGAGGAAGACCTTCCACCGCATTACTTGCAATTGTTAATGCTCTGTAGTGCATATGTGCAAGTATTCTATGCCAAAGTTCACTTGGCTCCATAGAATCATGCACCATGGCATGTTTAGGTTGTCCCTTCAATTTATACAATCCTCCATCTTGCTCTCCAATCACTACTGCATCATCAATAGCTTTACATTTTGGCCACATTAGAACTTGGCCATCTACAAATGAAACCCTTCTACCTTTTGCATCCAATGCGGATATGGAGAGTAGGTTTTTCCTGAGTCCAAGTACATAAAGAACTTCTTTCATCTTCAAGGACTTTCCAGAATCTAGGTTGTAGGAGGCTTCACCACTTCCTTTGATGGGGTATTGATAGTCTTCCCCAAGTTTCACTTTATGGGGTGATTCATGTTCATATAGATTTACAAAAGATTATTTAAACCCAATCATGTGTTTGGAAGCCCCACTGTCAATAAGCCAATCATTACAACCATGAGAAATAGTACTTGTGAGAGCAGAAATTAGAACATACTCTTCTTCGCTTGATGAGTCATCATCATCACTTTCTGCTCTAGCCTTCTTCTTTGGAGGCTCATCATCCTCAACATCATGAGCATGATATCTTCTTTTGTTGTTCTTCTTCTTCTTGTTGAAGTTGTTGTTGTTGTCTTTCTTCTTCTTGGGACAATATGAAGCAAAGTGTCCCTTCTCATTGCAATTGTAGCATCTAATATTTTTCTTATCTTTATGATAATGGTGGTGTGAGTATCTCCTATTATGAGATGGCTCCTTCTTAGGATTGCTTCTTTTGGTGTGGGCTGCGAGGGATTGGTCTTCACTTCCCATCTTTTCTTTTCAGGATACGAGCCTAGCCTCTTCTTGTGAACACTCCTCCCACAGTCTACTGAAAGAGATCAATTTCTTTCTTGCACAAATTCCTTGAATAAGAGAGTCCCATGACCTAGGTAGGTCATTTAGAGTGGTCACAACAACTTCACCACTGTCCACTACTTCATCCACAGCTTCAAGTTGTTCCTTGATCGGAGAGACCTTGGAGAAGTAAGATTGAATGGTTTCTCCGTTCAACAGTTTGACCCCTTTCAATTGATTCCGCAGAGTCATCTTCCGATTTATGTTCTTCCCTTCAAATAACTTGGTTAGGGGATAAAACATCTCCTTGGGTGTCTTCAAGGATGATACATGTGGTATGCGACGGTCTTTGATAGAATCAACAATGATTCTCTTTGCCTTGACCAAGTTCTTCTTATGCAATGCTTTAGCTTCTTCATCCTCCGGGACGGGGACTTCAAAACTGATATATGTATCCAATTCATTTTCTGCTAGGATTAACCCAATCCTATAATTCCAGGCTCGGAAGTTATCAACCCCTTCAAGCTTATCCTCAATCTTGGTGTGGTGAGACATCTTTAAATAGTACTTCAAATGGAAATAGAAAAAATTTAGGTCTTACCACTTGATTTGTTGAAAACTAGATCTCGTCCGGGATTAGGGTTTGTAGGAGAAACCCTAGAAATTCAAAATGTGAATTTCAATTTTCTGAAAGGATAGAAAGATGCACCTTGATGAGATGATCAGCCTGGTATACTCAGAATTTGATTTCTGCAAAGTTTCACCCTTCAGAAGTGCCTTTTAGTCTTCCTGGATTCACTGAGGAGGACTCTGAATTAGGGTTTGAGTTTTCCATAGATTTACCGAGCCAAAAATCTCGATCCAAAACTCTAAACTTCAATTTTTCCAAGGAGCCTCCAGCTATGTCTTCAGATTTCAGAAATTCCTATTTTTGTGGAAACCCTAATTTTTAGGGCCAAAACTGAAAGTGCTCAGAATTGAATTCTGACTGGACAGATAGATTCAAGTTGCTAAGGAGAGTCAATCTATCATATTACATTTCCAAAATCTGTGGAGAGAAACTCAGTAAACAAGAAACCCTGGTTTCCACCACTTCACAATGTCTTCTTCTTAGGTTAGCTCTGATACCATGTTAATTTTCGAGCATTAATTCAATATACTCTAGGATCTTTACTGAGAGAATAACATGTACAATATATCAATGCATATCAATCATAGCAAGCATATCAATCATCACAAGATGCAAACATAAGAGACAATAGACACAAAGAGTTTTCGTGGGGAAAACTGTAAGGTGAAAAACCCCACAACTTCCTCAGAGATAGATAGAGCAATAGTACAACCAAAGTACACAGAGATAGACTCCTCCTAGAAGCTGATCCTCCTCCTCACATGTGCGCCACTTTCCGAGTGATGGAAGTGTGAGTTCTGAAGTGATCCAAATAAAGATCAGGAGATCTCTATTTATACTTGTCCTGACTGCCCAATAAAGTTATGGGGCCGACTTGTCTAGCTTAGCACAATAACCTCATGTTACATTAATCTAGGCCGACCCCTTACCAGGTGGTCTAATAAACCATCGGCAAGTTAACACACTTGTGACACTTGTCAATACAAATGACGACACTTCTGTATAGAGGAATAATACATCTCTATAGGAGTACAATAAATATATAAATGAAATACATTCTGAAGTTACATATACATCAACATATGGAGGGCGTATTATTTTATTAATGGGGATTTGGTGTTGCCTCTTGGCTCACTGTGATGTATTTAAGAATCCTGAGGGGTCACCTTTGGATGGATCGGCGAATGTGTTGAGTTTGTTGGGTTATATTGAAAATGATACAGCCTTTGGGAAAAGCTCTGGTTTCCATATAGCGAAAATGTCACGGGTGTTTATGGGATTTCCTTTTTTTGTAAAACAAATAGATAAACTGTTCATATGTAATAATTTTGGGTTTTGGCACCACGCTGCTACCTAAGTTTTCCTATTGGATTTGGAATATATATTAATGAATTTTTTAGAAGAAAAAGGAGCCTTTGTAATTTCTCTATGGGGCTATATGATCAGTGAAATACTTGTCCTCTATACTTGGCTATCGTTGTTCTGGTTTGAAGGCCATTGTTGGAGTATTTTACATTTGCACTTGTGGTTTGTTTATAATTTTGGGGTTTTGAACAGAGTAACCTCTCCTGTACATTGTATGGCTTTCGTAGGTGTGTTTCAGTGTCAATAAAGGACTCTGCATTT
The DNA here is from genome assembly GCA_027924585.1 of Larix kaempferi. NCBI lineage: Eukaryota > Viridiplantae > Streptophyta > Pinopsida > Pinales > Pinaceae > Larix > Larix kaempferi. Next base: position 466,734 of record BSBM01001562.1, on the reverse strand, counting down.
TTAGCTTCTCCCCTATCAGTTTAACTTTTGTCCATTGGAACATTTCATGGCCCATTCGATGGAATCTTATGCTGTTAAAATGAAAATCTTATCTCAGTTTTCGCCCTTATGTTTTCTATCACTGATTTGGTCTGGAAAATAAAACGTGTCAAGGTTTCATAAGGAAATCAAACCCGGGTTTTAACTAGACTTCAATGAGCCTGTTGTTTTTATCCTTGTCTGCGTTGATTGAATACTCATTATATGTTAATATTCTACTGTGGCGATTTATATGAAAAGAATGGAATGGTGGTGCCCAGGTCTACATCCTGCATGTGTTTCCATTGTACTAAATCTTTATGCAGTTGGTTGGGTGACCTGAAAGGTCTCTTAGATTTGTTTGATAGTGATGATGCCTTCTATTCCAATTCTAACCTTGTTTACAAGGATGAACCTGTAGCTTTGAAATTGTGTGTTGATGCGTTATGGGTTTACAAGATTACTAAAAGAATGATAGTGGAGTTCGATCCTTTGAACTGTGGTTTGATATACTAATGAAACATAACTATTGAAGTAATACTTCATTTCTTTCACTGTTTCGATCTACTTTTAACTATGTCTGCATCTGCGCATTTAGAATCAATGGTTTTGGGTTTTGGAAGGATGGTCAAACGAATATAATTCTTTTTGTTTTTAGGTTTGAATAAAGAGCTCTGTAATGAATGCGTTTTTCTATAAAGATTTCCTAGTAAAAGAATAAAAGAGATGAAACAAAAGAAATGGATATAGGGCTGGTAGTAATTGCATAAAGGATGCTGCCAGAAAGAAAGAAACTTTGTTGTTTAACTTTATATAAACACAAGACTCTTAGGTTTTTCGTGGATGTTTAGCATAGGCTAGTAGACTAGCCATGCTAGACATTCGACTGTTGTCTAAATGTAAATTTCTGGGGTAGATAAGGTTTCTAGATATGAACTCTGATATATCTTGTTAAATAAATATTAACCCGGGAGCTGATGCCCTAAAGGCCCTTTGCTCCATAAGAAGAAGTATTGCTAGTAGATACATAAGGGAATTAATTACTAAATAGAAAGCTTATTGAATTGCCTACTTATCAATATAAATGAAATATAGTAGGTTGAATAATTCATACTTGGTGGTTCGTAGCTTGCTCCTCTTCTGCAGTAACCTGCACACTCAATCAATTAATTAGTGGAAAACACTGTTGTGCTCAGCTGACCTATTCGGATGATTCCTTGACTAGATAACGTTGGGGCTACCATGTTCCACCGAACCATGATCCTACAACCGTTCTTTGTTTAGTAATGATCCCCTCGAGCTGGTTCCGACATGCAATTTGAAAGACAGAGGCCCTAGGTTCATGGTTGGTTCAAATCTAAAAACTTATGTGGACTGCTTCCATTCTTGGAGCAGAAAATTCTCTTTTATTCCATAAGAGAATGATATTCAAAAGATAATCCCCAAACTTGGGGTCTGCCCTCTTTAAGTAGGGAAATTTTGAATTTGGACTGTTGGAATAATTGGTTTCTTTAAATTAAAATGAAATTAATTTAAAAGATATTTATTTAATTAATAACTAGTTCTCTTGAACTAGGACTTTTCCAATTGTTTAACTAGAGTGTTTTTTGATTAAGCTTCTTCTCATAATTTTTAAATAACAAAGTTTATATTTAAATATTAATACATTGTTGAAATATAAATTAATGCATAATCTATACATATATAATAAATATATTTCATAATTAAATAATAGCAAGTTTATTATTAAAACCTCTTAATAATAATAATATTGGGCTTGATGCCTTTATGCATGTTATCCATAGAAGACTACTTTTAGTCAATCCATGTTTTAAGTGGTGATGGTTATCTTTTATTTAATTATGTATCTTCACATGATACTTCTTTTAACTTTTTTAAGGACAAGGTCCAATTCTTTGGACGGTCTCGGTAAGCTAGGATAGACACCTCTAGTCTCTCTCTTTTGCATGTTGGATTCCCTCGTTTAACATGGTAGTTCCCATAGTACTTGATGATAGATATAAGAAGATTCATTTAACCAATTTGAATGAATGTGATGAAAACATAGAGGTGCTATGCAGAGTCTTCTCGATTCAACACTTGTGAGATCTAGTAACCCTGAGTGCTCTTCAGAGATTTTAATTCAACATTCTCACATGGGCGTTATGCTAGTTCCATTCCAGAGCCTCCTACTCAACACTACTGCTAGAATGTGGTTGTGAGGCACATCTAGAATAGTTAAGTTACCTCGGATCCAGCATTCATTTATCAAGCTTGGAGTGCTCTAGGGCTTATGCCCAACACTTAATGTACCTTGGGGCTTACGCCTAACACATAATAAACATCATCTATGTACATCGGGGCTTACACCCAGCACATAGGGCATCTTTGAACATCGGGGCTTACGCCCAACACATAGGGAATCCTTGTACATCGGTGCTTATGCCCAACACATAGGAAATCCATGTACATCGGGGCTTACGCCCAGCACATAGGTCATCCATGTCCTCCAGAGCCTATGCTCAACACATCATCAAAAGTATGTCATTCATACCAGAACTCTGCACAGTATATATAACAAATGATCCTCTTAGTATAATAGGGTTTCTACCCAATATCATAACAAGTAATCTACATCAGTCAAGGTCCCTGCCCAAATATAAGTATATCATAAATAATTTCTATGCATCGGGGCTTATGCCCAAAATATAACATAAACATAATCAGTCAAAATTTGGGATATTACATCCCTCCTCTCTTAGAACAACACCGTTCCGGTGTTCTAGCGACTAGAAATAAACCTGAAACTAGGCGAGGCAGGCCTTAGTCACTGCAGTTTCATTCTCCCATGTGGCCCCATGCATTCAAAATCTTTCTTAATTCAAGGTCTCATTGAGGCTGCCTTAACCCTTTACCTATAATAACCTCAAAGTACTGTCAGTTTCATGACATCTGATCAAAAAGTAAAATAAGCAAGGATATCATAATCATCTTGTTGTTAGTCATGCCTTGACATTTCTTCCTATTCATGCTCATACTTTTCTCCCACAACGCAATTGGTTTCTAGCATTTTATCATAAGGTACATTCATTCAAATGATCAGCTTTATCACGTAAGTAATAATCTTTCCTTTGCAACAAGCACCTGTGTTCAGTCTTTTTGCATATAAGCAATAATTCCCATTGTAACAAAATGCAGAGAGTCAGTGTAGAATGTAAGTAATAACTTTCCTTGCACACAACTTGCGTATGGTTCACTTCAGAAGTCAAAAATAACTTTCTGTTGCATGTAATTGCACATGGTGCACTTCAGAAATCAGTTTAGAATATAAGGACTAACATTTCTTTGCACACAACTTGCATATGGTGCACTTCAGAAATCAGAAATAACTTTCTTTTGCACGTAATTGCACATGGTGCACTTCAGAAATCAGTTTAGAATATAAGGACAAACATTTCTTTGCACACAACTTGCGTATGGTGCACTTCAGAAATCAGAAATAAATTTTTGTTGCACATAATTGCACATGGTTCACTTCAGAAAACAATTTAGAATATAAGGACGAACATGTGTTTGCACACAACTTGCGTAGGGTGCACTTCAGAAATCAGAAATAACTTTCTATTGCACATAATTTCATATGGTTCACTTCAGAAATCAGTTTAGTATATAAGGAATAACATTTCGTTTCTTGGGTACGACACTTCTTTTCCAAGTACCCTTAGTTATTCTCTATTTGTTTTTCCTTGAAAAAGGGAACATATTAATGTTCATAATGTGAACTGCACATGAAAGTAACATAAGCCTAATCTAAGCGTAAAAGAATGCATACATATATTTAACATGATCATAAACAATTCTGGTATGTTTGGAGTATACTAGCTTCATAATCAAATAGTATTTGTTACACTCAGTGTTTCTTGAGCATAACTTTACGTAAGTTTCTTATCTTTATTACCAAAAGTAGGGTAGTTGCAAGGTCTGCTTAATAGCCCATCTCGTAGGTTTGTCAAAATGTTTGCACCTGTGAAGTAAGTATGTCATGAATCAAATCATAATTTGAAAACTCGTAGTTGTAATATTACTAACATATACTTATGTGGGTAGTTCAACCTGGGAGTATAGGACGCAGCTATGGAATTTTATCTCAGACCTATTCCAATGGTCATGATGAATACCTTTACAAGGATCTGGGCTTATATGAAATGGTGCGGTCCAAGACTGTTTAAGTGTTTGGAGGTCCCTTCCTAACCCAACCTTAGGTCCTATTAATCTTTTTCCATAATTGGTTTAACACCCTAGGTTTAGTTTAAACATGCTAAACATCTTTCTAAACCAAAATAGGGTACTCCTAGTATCCTGTAACAAGCATGCACTAGTTATTTTAGCAAGTTTTAATTTCATAAGTTGAGTTTTACGCAGATGTTTATTAATTTCACCTAACATTCCTCATAATAGGATTTTATTTCCTTCTCTAAAATAGATTATTTTATTCATGCAGTTGACTATTATTAGTCTAGTTGTAAATCAATCATCCTACTAACAATTATACCATTATTACCCCATGTATTACTCTTGGTTCATAGGGGTTTGGTGGAGTCTTTTGCACCGATATGCGCCCTTTATTTACAATTTTCTTCCCACATGTTATTATATCATAGCCTCTTGTTCATCATAAATTTATTAGGTTCCCATTTGTTTGTCTATAAACATATTGTTTTCACAAATCACTCTCCTGCGTTATTGCATATAGTCTGAACCGGATCCGGACATATCTTCATCCTATCAACAATTTAAGCATAGGCTATACCTTGCTAATCTTTTTATTTTATACTCTTAGTACTGTTATTGGTAACTTTAAACATCTTTCCCAAGAATTCTTTTTGTGATTCATCTTGTGACTTCTAGGTGTGTAACCGTGCCGTGCATAATTACTTGTAGTTTTACTATGGAATCCTGAAGTCTTTCATTGGTCCTGATTGTATGTCTTTTTTTTTTTAGTACTCTTAATGTACGATGTAGCTATCCAAAGTATATGGAAAACACCTAATAAACATGCTCACTGCTTCAGGATTTCTATTACCCAATACCACATTTAACTACTCCTGTCAAGTTTCTGTGACTCCTCTCAGGTTTCTATCTATTGGTTTACATGTCACTGGTATACAAATATTTCTAGTTCGTGCTTCTCACACTAGGTATCCGAATGGTTTAAAATATCCTATGATGCTTTATAATCTAGGCTACTGCATATCCTAACTTGCTACTCATGTAAGGGGGTAATTATTTCTATCTCTACTAAAATATTGTATACCTTACCTAAGTAGGTACTTCTTAATAACCCGTTTATCTCGAAATTTATTTTATGCTTCTTGGTATTTTATGAGTATGACACAACTTATGTCAATGCCTCTCTGCGGTACCTAGCTAAATTGCTAAGTTTCTAAACTTCCTATGTAGAATATAACTTCTATGTTTATGCAAGCATGATTTCACGATCAAACCGGAGGTGAACATGTTCGTTTCTATCCTTCGATTTATTTGGCTAAAGGCTTGAAATCCTATTTATCTTTTTAATTGGGACCAAAAGCATCTATACTGGTGTATAGGACTTTTAAACATTTCTCCTCCTTGGTCGTCTTTCTTACTTGCTGGACTATATAAAAAGCATTATCTAAATGTCATACCATTTCAGTTTATCTTTGTATTTGTATCTGACACATTTCACCAAATTGTGAGAACATAATTCTGTTAGTTTATATGTATATCTATACAAAGAAAGTCATAAGTAGATTCCAAAATAAATGTATCTGTAGTGGATGTTTTCCTGAAATGAGCCCAATAGGTCTCTTAGTGTTGTAGTTGGGCTCTGATACCACTTGTAATGTCCCAAAAATAATAAAAATTTAAATTTTTTCTGGTACTGCAATAAAGATGAATTAAAGACGATGTTCTATAATTAGCTTCATCATTAGGAAACATATACAACAGTATACAATCTTGATATTTTAAGAAGTTAAAGTGTCTAAACAAGATAGTCTTAATAGTCGTCTTTCTTTTGATTTTTCTACGGAAGCGATGTGTAGAATGAATAGATTTGCAATTGCCGCAAGTGTATGAATGCTAGGAGAACTATGAGAGCTCCCTTGTTACTGTTCAAGAACTATATGTATTAATCATAAGGGACTAAATTTGTAACTTCAGGTGAATGAACCTTTGATGAAAGCAATTTTGATGCTTGAGAGGAAACGTTGGTGTTTCAAAGGGAAAGTACCCCCGACAGAGTTGCTGAGAGGTAAGGTGCAGGTGTTGAGACTTCTGACTTACTTAGTGATTTTCGCTAATGCATTTGGTTGTAACTTTGATCTGCAGGTGATCCTATGAAAGAATCTACCTGGGGTGTCTACTTCCTATCTCTAAATTCCTCAAGGTTAAGAATGTAATGGATGATGAAAATTTGCTCCATGAAATACTTATGGGTACTTGGAGTACATATTCAAACTTTATAATGCATCGTTTGGACTTTGGTAAAACTTAGTTGGTTAATACCAAGGTGAAGCGAATGGCTCTCCTACTATAGAGAACAGGGTAATATCATGTTAAATTTGAGGTGGGCGACAAAATAAATGTTGAAAGTGATCCTTCGTGTGGCTGGATGCTAGCTAAGTAGTAGGGTTTTCTTTTGGGGTTTTACACCAGCAAGTCTTCATCTTTTTTTTTTTATTTCACGTGGCTACCAGAAATTTTTGCTACATCTGAGAGTCTGTGCTCTTGACCCGAGCTTTGATCGTGGTCAGAGCATCTATGGTTTGCTTGTTCGAAGGTGCAGTAGAAGGGAACATTAAGGTAAAGCCCTCATCTAGATTCCAGTTCTTTTTCCCAATTGATTATATGCAGCACAAAATGTATCTCTGTGTATTAACTTGTGATGATAGTTTTGATGGCAGGCTTGGTGACGTTTTCTATTCTATGTGGGCTACTACCAGATGGCTGACGCCCTTGTCATTGTATGGCTTTGAGAACAAGAAAGTAAGTTCATGTTCCGAACCCTTCTTCTTGCCTCTCATGTCTCTAGAGGGCGTATTATTTTATTAATGGGGATTTGGCATTGCCTCTTGGCTCACTGTGATGTATTTAAGAATCCTGAGGGGTCGCCTTTGGCTGGAATGGCGAATGTGTTGTGTATGTTGGGTTCTATTGAAAATGATACAGCCTTTGGGAAAAGCTTTGGTTTCCATATAGCAAAAATGTCAAGGGTGTGTTATGTCATGTCCCAAATTTGGCATTGGGTCACAATGGCCTAATCACATTGGCCCTATTCATTAGAGTTTGTCAAATTGATGCTAAAGGTCAAATAATTGCCAAGGAGGAAAATTACTAGTTTCCTAGGTTTGGGGTGGAAGCTTTGGGATTTGGAATAATGGGGATAATAAATGATGTTTGAACATTAGAATGGCATAAATATTTAATAAAGGAGCTAAATAAATATATACAAGTGAAAATCAAAGTGGCATTTCATCATGAAGACACATGGAGGAAGTGGGACCCACATATGGCTAGCTTTCCCCACCACACTTGGCATCATTCTCTCACCAATTCGAATTCAAGGTGAATGGGAACATACTTGGGGGATTCCAAAAGGTATTATTCATTGCATGACTCATCCAAGGTCAAAATATAGAGGAAGAGTAACTCCCATGGAAGAGGAAGAGGCAATTTGGAGCTAGTGAGACACTTGGGCTAGATTCCCTAGATCTATGACAACAATGATGAAGATGCTACAACACCTATGACACAAATCAGACCTGAAGGATGACATATGACATATATGACATGTCAGGTCTAAAAATAGACTCCAAGAGGGTGCTCAAGGGGGTTAGGGAAGCTAAGATGCTTCCACATGTTATTTGGTGGAAGTGGGAGACTAGGAATTGTTGTACAAGTGGCATTCTTTGGAATCTCTTCCCAACTTGAGTTGGCATGAGTCTCTTGGAATGAATTCGACCCATGGAGGACATTAGAAGTTTATAAATGTCAATAAAAAATAATGAAACCAGCTTTTGATCATTTGTAGAATTTGGAATTGCATTTGTGTAGAGGGAGAGCTAGTGGATGACTAGTTTCTTGCCTTAGCCAATTTCGAGGGTGAAAGATTCCCATCCAAGTTGGTAATTGGAAAGGCCATTCAGACCTTTCATTTGGAGATTTAATGGAGTCTTTATTTTCAGGTGTAAGCTACAGGTCAGCTCATGGTTTCTTCTATTGCAGCTCACTCCTTCAACCATTTCCGTTTTTGATAGCATATTCTTGATCCTTGAGGGAGGGCGTTTTTGGTGAGCTATTGTACTCTTTGGGGGATATTATAATGCCCCATTTATTTTTTAATATGAATTAAATACTCTTTTCTTCATCTCCAGAAATTTTCAGGTCGAAATTCCAAGTAGAAATGTATAAATTGCAATTTTAATGAAAGAACAGTGTCATTTCCCCACTACCTTGTTGTGAATCAATGTAATGCTGATTATTTCGAATGAATGGATGATTCTCTGATATATTTGTGATAAATATACTTCCATGGATGTCTTCTACAAGTTTCATGTACTGTACTTGATCATTTGAAGCATTTTTACTCAGTTTAGTTGTATTGGGAGGTGAAATAGTGCCATTTCCCCAAGGGTTGAATTGGGGATTTTTGCAGTTGAATGGGAGAGGGTGAGAACAGTTGTAATAAACCATTAATGGTGCATATGAGACCTTAATAGCATACTTAACACATTACATATCTCTTTTCATAAATTTGAGTGGGTTGGGAGGCATTTGGGAAGCCATTTTCAGTACTTACCTCAGGGGGATTTGAACCCCAAATTACTAGTAAAATTGCATACTTGGTCCAGAACCTTAAGAGAGTTTACAGAGGTCTTTTGGTGGCCATATGTCATCCCTAAACATCATATTCATGTAATAATATCATTCATACACCTTCCTTGAATATTTGAAGGGATTTGGAGTCAATTTGAGATCTAGAGACCAATACTAGTCAAAGGGAAATCACTAGTAAAGTTACCTACATTGATCAGAATTGAAAGAGGATTTGCAGAAGCATTTTAAAGGTTCAAAGGCATCCATGAAACACATATTTATGTTCTAATATCATTCATATACCCTCTCAGAATATTTGGGATCATTTGGGGCAAATTTGGGACCTAGAGATCAAAACTAGTCAAAGGTCAAACTAGGGGAAAAAGTGAAAAATTGCCATTTTAATAAAATTCCTAACAAGGGACATTACAGTGGTACCAGAGCATGATCTTGGCACCTGATGTGGTCTAATATTCATGAGGACAAGAATTCAGGTACCACCATTAAATATTGAAACCAAAAGTGCTTTTGTTAAAGAGGGAAAAAAAAAAAGTAGGATAAGAAGAGCAAATTTTTTGAGGAAACTATGACTAGGGATGAAAATGGAGCCTCATATGATGGTGAGGAGCATATAAAAATTATGAAAACAATATTTGAAGATATGACCAAGCAACTTAAGGAAGGATTCAAATTGTTTTCTTTCGAACTTGTGGAAAAATTTATTGATTTTAAGAAAACCAAGGGGCAAAATGCATCATCTTGCTTGAAGGAGCAAAAGGAAGAGACATCACAAGATCATGAAGAAGATTGTATTGAAAATATGGAAGATCATTTCGAGACACCTTCTAGATTATACATGAACCAAAGAGCATCTACTGATGGATGCTTAAACTATGAAGGAGTGCCTACTAATGGGTACTCACACCTCTATGTTGGTGACATAGAGATCACTTTTAAAAGTGTTGCTGCAAGCCCAAGTTCCATTAAGCATGATAATGAAGACCTTGTAGCAGTTGAAGAAGAAACAAGATCAAGTTCCCCATCACCACTTGAGCTTCATGAAGTTGGTCCAAGAAAAAATGAAGAAGATGAGGAGGTTCATTTGCAAGAGCCTCATTTTCTTGAAAGGTCCTTAAAGATGAATGAAAAGAAGATCCAAGAGTCCCTCAGCATTCTCCATGACACTCAAGCATTGGTGTCAAATTCTTGTTGGAGAGCTACTTCATTGGAGGAAACATCCTTCCTTGAAGACATGGAGAAGATTCAAAGAGCAATGTGCCACATCAAAGGTAATTTCATGTCTTTGCTTTTTGATAGAAACCATTTGTTTGAGCTTAATGAATTTTTACATGATGCATACTTGAAGAATAATGAAGATAATCATAAGCTCACGATTCAAAATGAGCAACTTCTTGAAAAGTTGCAAGATACTTGTTTTTCCTCCTATGTTTCAGATTGTCAAATGGTAGATTGTTTGGAGGATTCTCATGACATGGTGGATCATGAGAAATGTGGAAATTTGAATTTTCTTGATGTGTTTGAAGATGAACTTGAAGAGATCCAAACACTTGATGCGGTGGAAGAGGAACTTGAATTGTCTCTTGATGAAGGTTATGCAATTTTTAAAGAAGAGCATGATTCCTCTACATTGGAACCAAACTATGACAAAGAGTTCATACTTTTGAAGGAGTTGCATGATACTACCCCTATGGATCCTTCCCATGATGAAACTTCTGCACTTTTTTATCATTTGGGTGAGTTAGTTCATTCTCCTACATCCTACAATTCCATGTTTTGCAACATTAGTCTCAATGAAGTATGGGTGAAAGGGTTCTTTTTGATGGTGCCACATGAGGAGTATGGAACTCCTAGATTTAAATTTTATGATGACATGGTTGGAGCACATTCTTATTCACATTTGCAGCAGCATCATTTGTCACTTTATGATGATTCACATCTACATGGATGCACCTATGATATGGATTTGAGTAACTTGAAGACTCATGGTTTTTCTTGCTCAACACTGGGTTCATTTGATGTTAGAGGAACTTCATCCAACACTTGGGTGAATAGATTTATGATGGGAGAACATTTTTGTTGGCAGCCACATACTTTGTTACATATTTATTTTTCTCACATTCATGGATGTATGGGTGAGACTTCTTTGAGTCATTTGAAGTCTCCTTGTTTTTTCTGCTCATTATTTGGTTCAGATTTTAGTGGAGATTCTTCATTCACTTCTTGGATGAAAGAATACACGGTTGAATATTTTGATGCATATCACATCCTTTTGGAGTAGCATTATAGGACATGGGATCCTCACCTATGTCATTGGAGCAGATTTGATTGGTCACTTGAAGCTTGTATGCACTTGGAAAATGGTGGTCTACTTGCTTGGAGGTATAAGCACTTTCATGATTCTTTGATGAAGCACCTCCTTGATGTACATTTTCATTATGTAGTTATGTACTTTGATGATATATATTTTGTACTCATGATGCTTGGAAGAATGCATACAAGAAAATGGGATCCAGGAGTCATCTTATTTGATGGTATAAGTTGGAGAGCACTCTTCATTGTTGGGGTGCAATACAAGCAATGGGACCCTGGAATAATTTTTATCTCATTGGTTTCAATTTTTTTGGGGAAACAAGCAGTATGGGAGATGGATTTCCCACTTAATAAAGTGATTTTTATCAGAGTAGTACAGCAGCAAGCATGGTGGTTCCTCCCTAAAATATTCATGGAAACTCAAAGACTCAAGGTTGGGCAATTCAATGGCAACTTCAAAGAATTATACAGAAAGCAGGTTCTTCAACACCCATGTTTAAAATTGCTTGAGGACAAGCAATATTGGGAAGGGAGGATTTGTCATGTCCGAAATTTGGCATTGGGTCACAATGGCCTAATCACATTGGCCCTATTCATTAGAGTTTGTCAAATTGATGCTAAAGGTCAAATAATTGCCAAGGAGAAAAATTACTAGTTTCCTAGGTTTGGGGTGGAAGCTTTGGGATTTGGAATAATGGGGATAATAAATGATGTTTGAACATTAGAATGGCAGAAATATTTAATAAAGGAGCTAAATAAATATATACAAGTGAAAATCAAAGTGGCATTTCATCATGAAGACACATGGAAGAAGTGGGACCCACATATGGCTAGATTTCCCCACCGCACTTGGCATCATTCTCTCACCAATTCGAATTCAACGTGAATGGTAACATACTTGGGGGAGTCCAAAAGGTATTATTCATTGCATGACTCATCCAAGGTCGAAATATAGAGGAAGAGTAACTCCCATGGAAGAGGAAGAGGCAATTTGGAGCTAGTGAGACACTTGGGCTAGATTCCCTAGCTCTATGACAACAATGATGAAGATGCTATGACACCTATGACACAAATCAGACCTGAAGGCTAACATATGACATATATGACATGTCAGGGCTAAAAATAGACTCCAAGAGGGCGCTAAAGGGGGTTAGGGCAGCTAAGATGCTTCCACATGTGATTTGGTGGAAGTGGGAGACTAGGAATTGTTGTACAAGTGGCGTTCTTTGGAATCTCTTCCCAACTTGAGTTGGCATGAATCTCTTGGAATGAATTCGACCCATGGAGGAAATTAGAAGTTTATAAATGTCAATAACAAATAATGAAACCAGATTTTGATCATTTGTAGAATTTGGAATTGCATTTGTGTAGAGGGAGAGCTAGTGGATGACCAGTTTCTTGCCTTAGCCAATTTCGAGGGTGAAAGATTCCCATCCAAGTTGGTAATTGGAAAGGCCATTCAGATATTTCAATTGGAGCTTTAATGGATTCTTTATTTTCAGGTGTAAGCTACATGGCAGCTCATGGTTTCTTCTATTGCAGCTCACTCCTTCAACCATTTCCATTTTTGATAGCATATTCTTGATCCTTGAGGGAGGGCGTTTTTGGTGAGCTATTGTACTCTTTGGGGGAGATTATAATGCCCCATTTATTTTGTAATATGAAGTAGATACTATTTGCTTCATCTCCAGAATGTTTCAGGTCGAAATTCCAAGTAGAAATGTATAAATTGCAATTTTAATGAAAGAACAGTGTCATTTCCCCACTACCTTGTTGTGAATCAATGTAATGCTGATTATTTCGAATGAATGGATGATTCTATGATATATTTGTGATAAAAATAATTCCATGGATGTCTTCTACAAGTTTCATGTACTGTACTTGAGCATTTGAAGCATTTTTACTCAGTTTAGTTGTATTGGGAGGTGAAATAGTGCCATTTCCCCAAGGGTCGAATTGGGGATTTTTGCAGTTGAATGGGAGAGGGTGAGAACAGTTGTAATAAACCATTAATGATGCATATGAGACCTTAATAACATACTTAACACATTACATACCTCTTTTCATAAATTTGAGTGGGTTTGGATGCATTTGGGAAGCCATTTTCAGTACTTACCTCAAGGGGATTTGAACCCCAAATTACTAGTAAAATTGCATACTTGGTCCAGAATCTTAAGAGAGTTTGCAGAGGTCTTTTGGTGGCCATATGTCATCCCTAAAAATCATATTCAAGTACTAATATCATTCATACACCTTCCTTGAATATTTGAAGGGATTTGGAGTCAATTTGAGATCTAGAGACCAATACTAGTCAAAGGGAAATCACTAGTAAAGTTACCTACATTGATCAGAATTGAAAGAGGATTTGTAGAAGTATTTTAAAGGTCCAAATGCATCCATGAAACACATATTTATGTTCTAATATCATTCATATACCTTCTTAGAATATTTGGGATCATTTGGGGCAAATTTGGGACCTAGAGATCAAAACTAGTCAAAGGTCAAACTAGGGGAAAAAGTGAAAAATTGCCATTTTAATAAAATTCCTAACAAGGGACATTACATGTTAACACCCATATATTTCCCTACAATATGCAGTTGAATCGAAGTAATGGAGAGTCAAAATGTACCTGGTAAGTGAAACCGAGATATCCTCCATGCCCTAGTGCTAGATGGTAGTGGGAAAGACTAAGCGATCTAAGGAGAAACAAATGTGCAAAGGATGAGAAAATGTTGAAGTATAGGTATAAATAAACGAGAAACACACTTTATAACCTATAGTCCTCCGATCAAGTAAGGGGAAGCTAAGCATTACACCAATCTACGCCATAGATTTGGCAGGGATCAGATCCACGGACCTAGGTGAAATGCCGCAAAGCCAAGTTGCGAGGAAGATAAGAAAAGGGTGGATGCGATGAGCCTTCTCTGCCAACCACGTGTCAGTAGCAGACGTTCTCGCAAGAAGAAAGATCAAAGGGTGATATATAAGATTGGGCACATGTGATGGCATGAACCGGTGGAAAGATCCACGGTTTCGAATGTGAAAGGGATATACATCAACGACTCTTGCAGTAGATCGCATAAAGAAGTAGCGCACCAGATAAGAAAGGGGTGGATGCGATGACATTTTCTCGCCTGCCAGATGTCAGCTCTAGAGCCCGTCACACAAAGAGAGGGAATCATAGTAGGGACCACCTGGGTACATGCGAGGCCGTCTTATGGGAAAACATGGAGAAGAAGGGACGACATAGATGGGAAGTTAAACCAGATCCAACGGTAAAGAAGAATCGAATGTCAAATCATGAGATAAAGAGGCAACATATCTGATGAAGGAAAACTAGCACGTGGGAGATCAACGGTTGAAATTAATGGACAACCGCCAAGAGAGCCGACGTTACGGAGACGCGGCTATATATATGAAATCATCCTTTAAAGTTTGCATTTTTACCCTTTCTGAAACTTATCTGAGCGGAAGGGGTTTTTTCCAGAGAATGATTTTCTAGCCTCGGTACAAGAGTTTGATGGCTGGTCACCAGGTAGTTGGGTCGAAGTGCGGAAGTCTTGCGGTCGTGCCCTAACACGGAGGTCCCCGGAGACCCTGTATCAGTTTCAGTCCAGGACATAATGGCCTACGAAGAAGCTATCTTTCAAGACCTCAGCATTGTGGGCTTGGAGGTCACCTCAGGAATAATAGTGGTTGCCTTGTTTTTTCAAAGTCTGTCCAAAGGTCGTTGGACATTTGTAACTCCCCGCCTCAGGCCCGATCTGGGCATTAGGGATAATTCCCACGACTTCTTGAATCTCCAACGTAATGTTTGCTCTATTCGAAAGCATAGGTGGGTCAAGATTAAACCCCGATATGGGAGAATTTCTGACCAAAGGTATCCTTCCACAGGTAACATTTTCCCCTGGTACTAATAGCTTCTGGCCCAGTTTCCAGATGGTTGGAACAAGTAGTCGAAGAAGACATGTCTCCCGGCCTTACTAAGGTGAAGACGGAAGTTTTCAGAGGGTTATAAGCATCCTAAAGGTGCTGGATGCTTACGATTGAGAAGTTGGCAAACATGTGGAGACCATAAAAAGTCTGTAAAGGAGGTGTAAAAAAGGAAAAGTCCCGTGCGTGGATTAGAGGTTGGATCGAAAGGTGATAGAGGTAATGTTACCCACGTCTTTCGGAGCATGTGGGAAAGCATGAGATTAAGTATTGTCACATGAGAGACATCAGAAGGATGGAACTGCAAAGTGGATCTTTGAATGTTATACCAGAGGATTATCGGTATGATGGAAGGCACTTTTTGCATCATCATTGGCTATGTCGTCTATCTGAGACGACGTCGGTTAGCATGCTGAATGTCACCTCAAACCTTGAGCATCACGGTTACCTAATTGAAGAGTCCGATAGAGCTATCATGGCACTTATGACAACTTGTAGCTGTCGTCATCATCGCAGCAGTTATGGATAAGGTTCTCATGTTTCTTATCTAAAGCTGGTGTAAGGAAAAGATGGTGCACCTAGCAGTTTGACAATTTTCTCTGTTACAATTGGCTCATGGAGAAAGGACGAAAGTGCGAAGTGGTGTTCATGCCAGAACAAGTGTGGGTTGAGATGGAGGAAAAGCCTACCCCTCCCTCTCTTATGGCATTTGACCTCATAAAATCTGGCTCTGCCAGCGAAGACGAGAAAACTGATAGACGACAAGTGTCCAAAGGAAACATACAAAGAAATAAGAGAGAGACCTTCAGAATCAAGCAAAGCGGCCAACCGGGTGAAGAAATAGTTCACAATTTTGTAATCTCCACTAAATAAGTGACACCTATCCTACCAGATGATGAATCACAGGCTGACAGCTCATTGAAAGTGGAATATTTCTTTGACTCGCAAGGTCACTTGCGAACCTTGGGTTGAGACTGTCCTTTGTCTATAATATTCTTCTCCTTGTCTTAATCAGTTTGTTTGAGGCATGACACATATGTAATATTTTTCAATTTTTGGGTGAAATGGGGTGTCCTCCTAATATTTACATTAGGGTGAGAGGTTAGTCAAGGAAGAAGGCTTTGGGAATATATATATACGATGTAATAGAATGAATAAGGGTTGAAAATCTTATGTTGAAAAGCCTTTGGTAATTTGAGGATTAGTCTGTAAGACATTTTTGAGCTATTTCAATAAAGTTTGCAGAGCTGAAGCTTGCGTTTTGATAGGGATTCCTGTGTAATTGGTCTCGTAGTTTGTATTTTACCTCTTCCCATGTGAAATTGTGTTTTCTCTCTTTGTAACCCCATCTTGTGTAATTTCCTTCATGCTTGGATCAGGGTAATGATTAAGTGGAATTCATAGAAATTATGCTCTGCTTAGTTTTTTCCAAGTATTTCACCAACATATTCTACTAAAGTTGATGTAGGATTCATCTTGGTATGCCTTACATTGATGGACTGTTTCTTTTCTCTTTTGTTCCACAAAATTAAAATCTCTTTGACTACTAGATGCTTGCTACCTTGCCCTTGTGAATGTGTTTGAAGAATATTTGTGAATGATGTTTCATAGTTTGTTAAAGGTGACTCCATTGCCCAAACTAAATTTCATACATTTTCAACCAAACAACACGTGAATCATTTTATTTCCAAATAGAAAACTGATCTTCTGTATAATTGTTGTAATTGAATATCTTAGCCGTGAATGCTGGTGTTTCTTTTTCATTATTGACAATCTTTATTATTCTAGTCTTTTCATGATATTTTAGAGAGAGCCCTCTCTGTCTATGTTGGGTTAGTAGCACAGGCCAAAGATTGGTTAGTGGTTACCCAGAATTACCCTCTTTCAGCCTTGGGGGTCAATTTCGGTGTTAAAAAATTGGCACCATTGTCGGGGATGAGATTGTTTCACAATCCCTATGAGAACAACAAATTTCAGATCTGAATGCTGATGGTGAATAACGATCAGACATCAAGAAGGTTGTATCGTTCACCTTGCAACTCCACTCAAGAGAAATTTCAGTATGAAGGTGACCCCACTGGGGAGATCTGTGATCTTGTAGCATAATTGAGATATTGAAAGATTCTCATGACGACTCCACTGGAGAACGAACACATTTGCCTTAAGCATGGAAGAATCAAGATTCAGGTATCAGAACACTAATCTCTTCAAAGAAATCTTGTTCTTCTGTATTAATATCCTTTTACCTTTATGTATATATATCTAGAAAATTTTGTCCCACTGAAGAGCTCTGGGTCATGATAGACCTTCCTTTGTATATCCCTCTTTGGACCTTACAAATGCATATCCTCCTTTAACCCCTAGAACTGATCCCATCCCTTCTTCCGAATCTCATAGGATTCATGCTAAGATTTGTGAATCCCAGGAGGATGAAGCTGGAGACACTCCCCCTGCACATATCCCTTTTCCCTCCAAATCTCAACTGAGATATAGTCCTTTAAAACTGCCACCTATTCTACATGACTACCCTCCCAAATACCATAAATACCTTCCTAGATTCGATGGTGAATCCGAAAGACTCACTACTAAGAAGCATGTCCACGACTTTGAACACTTTTTGGATCTTTTTGAGGTAGAGCATGCTGACATTTGTATGAGGTCTTTCGCCCAGTCTTTCGAAGGAGATGTGAAGAAATGGTTCAGGCATTTGCAGCCGGGATCTATAGACAATTGGTAGAGGTTTTCTGATGTCTTCCTAGAATTTTGGAGAAAAAGACAATCATGGGACCTGATTCTTTCAGAATTTTACTCCATGGGAAGGCTAGAGGGAGAGGCCATATCTGGCTTTAATAGAAGGTTTTCGAAGCTCTATTATGATATGCCAAGGGAAATTTAGTCCCTAGAGAATGCTGCTAAGTTGAACTATGCATCTACTTTCCCCGCCGAGCTATCCTTGCTCCTGTTGGAAATAAGGTCTCCGAATTTGCAACGTATGCTCATTGATGATTTGGAGGTCGAAGACAATATCAGGATGTCTGGTAAATTATCAAATGAAGGTAGGGTTGTGAGGATTGAAGAAGAAACCAGATTTGAAGAAGGGCACGAGCAAGAGGAAATTGCGTTGTGTCCTTGTTTTTCCCTGGGTGCACAGGGAGACGACCAGGCCAGGGAAATACTAGAAGAAGATAATTATGATAGGTTTCATGTAAATTGCAATACACTTGCTAAAATTCTTGTCAATAATGTTTTTGAAAAGGAATTCGGTCCACCTAAATATGACAAATATGAAGGGGATTGCTCGGAAAACTTCGTAATTTTTTTCGAGATTGATGATAAAGAGAAAGAACAAGTGTGTAATCCACCCCAAGAGGAAGAAGCTCATCAAAGAGAGTCCATTTCACTTGAGGTTGACAAAAGGATTGAAGTTGTTTCTGCCGCCTCCAGTGGTGAAAATCAAACCCTAAGTGCTGAGGTTTTAGAGGAAATTGGCGACGACTTTTGTATCCCTCCTCCAAAGTGGGATGAGAAATTTTTTCAACAGTACCGGTTGTCATATGATCCGGAAAAGCAGAAGAAAGGCCGAGAAGAACCTATCCTGGAATCCCTCACGGATGGTCCTAGAGAAATAAGATTTCTTCATGTTATGATAGACCCTTTTGCTAATTTCTTGGAAAGGTCGGAAATGGTAGGGTTTATATTGTTTTAGGAGACTAACATTAAAAGATATATTCAAACGGAGCTATCATTTAGTGGGTTTTTCCCCGCAACACGAGGACTAGAATGGAGAATTCAGTCAACGAGTCATTTGCTTGATTGGCTTCATTGGAGGTGTGAAATTACTTGAGTTACCCTTTGTGCCAAACAAGTAGGGCAGGAACACTTGTATATAAATAAGCTTGCAGGTCAAGCAGTTGCATTTATTTTAGTTAGTATTTTTAGGTGTTCAGCTCCGGATATGCAGCTGTAGGATGTTGTTTATAATAGTCAGGGTTTGGAAAAATCGACCCAATGGATCAGGCACTTAGTCTACAGAGTTCTTCGCTACCTCACAGGGAGGATAGCATCCCATTTGGAGCCAGTTGTTAACACCCATATATTTCCCTACAATATGCACTTGAATGGAAGTAACAGAGACTCAAAATGTACCTGGTATGTGAAATCGAGATATCCTCCATGCCCCAGTGCTAGATGGTAGTGGGAAAGACTAAGAGATCTAAGGAGAAACAAATGTGCAAAGGATGAGAAAATGTCGAAGTATAGGTATAAATAAACGAGAAACACACTTTATAACCTATAGTCCGCCAGTCAAGTAAGGGGAAGCTAAGCATTACACCAATCTACATCGTAGATTTGGCGGGGATCAGATCCACGGCCCTAGGTGAATAATCGCACAACCAAGTTGCGAGGAAGATAAGAAAAGGGTGGATGCGATGAGCCTTTTCCGCCAGCCAGGTTTCAGCAGAAGACGTTGTCGCAAGAAGAAAGATCAAAGGGTGATATATAAGATTGGGCATATGCGATGGCATGAACTGGTGGAAAGATCCACGGTTCGGAATGCGAAAGGGATATACATCAATGGATCTCACAGTAGATCACATAAAGAAGTAGCGTACCGGATAAGAAAGGGGTGGATGCGATGACATTTTCCCGCCTGCCAGACGTTAGCTCCAGAGCCCGTCGCACAAAGAGAGGGAATCATAGTAGGGACCACCTGGGTACATGCAAGACCGTCTTATGGGAAAACGTGGAGAAGAAGGGATGGCATAGATGGGAATTTAAACTAGATCCGACGGTAAAGAAGAATCGAATGTCAAATCATGAGATAAAGAGGCAACAAATCCGACGAAGGAAAACTAGCACGTGGGAGATCAACGGTTGAAATTAATGTACAACCGCCAAGAGAGTCGGCGTTACGGAGACACGGCTATATATATGAAATCATCCTTCAAAGTTTGCCTTTTTACCCTTTCCGAAACTTGTTTGAGCGAAAGGGGTTTTTTCTAGTGAATGATGTTCTAGCCTTGGTACAGGAGTTTGATGGCTGGTCACCAGGCAGTTGGGTCGAAGCGCGGAATTCTTCCGGTCATGCCCTAATAGGGAGGTCCCTGGAGATCCTGTATCAGTTTCGGTCCAGGCCAAAATGGCCTGCGAAGAAGCTATCTTTCAAGACCTCGACATTGTGGGCCTGGAGGTCACCTCAGGAATAATAGTGGTAGCCTTGTTTCGTCAAAGTCCATCCAAAGGTCGTTGGACCTTTGTAACTACCCACCTCGGGCCCGACCTGGGCATTAGGGATAATTCCCATGACTTCTCGAATGTCCAAAGTAATGGTTGGTCTATCTGAAAGCATAGGTGGGTCAAGATTAAACCTCGATATGGGAGAATTTCTGACCAAAGGTATCCTTCCACAGGTAACATTTTCCCCTCGTACTAATAGCTTCTGGTCCAGTTTCTGGATAAAGGGGAAGGGTTGGAACAAGCAGGCAAAGAATACATGTTGCCCAGCCTTACTAAGGTGAAGACGAAAGTTTTCAGAGGGTTATAAGAATCCTAAAGGTGCTGGATGCTTACGACTGAGAAGTTGGCAAACATGTGGAGACCAGAAAAAGTCTGTAAAGGAGGTGTAAAAAAGGAAATGTCCCTTGCGTGGATTAGAGGTTGGCTAGAAAGGTGATAGAGGTAATGTGACCCACGTATTTTCGGAGCGTGCGGGAAAGCATGAGATTAAGTATTGTCACACGAGAGACGTCAGAAGGATGGACCTGCAAAGTGGATCTCTGAATGTTATCCCAGAGGATTATCGGTATGATGGAAGGCACTTTTTGCATGATCATAGGTTGTGCCGTCTATCTGGGACGATGTCGCTGAGCATGCTGAAGGTCACCTCAAACCTTGATCATCACGATTACCTGATTGAAGAGTCCGATAGAGCTATCATGGCAATTATGACCACTTGTAGCTACCGTCATCATTGTAGTAGTTATGGATAAGGTTCTCACGTCTGTTGTCTGAAGTTGGTGTAAGGGAAAGATGGTGCACCTGGCGGTTCGACCATTTTCTCTATTACGATTGGCTCATGGAGAAAGGACGGAAGTGCGAAGCGGTGTTCATGCCAGAACAAGTGTGGGTTGAGATGGAGGAAAATCCTACCATTCCCTCTCTTATGGAATTCGACCTCATAAAATCTGGCTCTGCCAGCGAAGACGAGAAAACTGATAGACGACAAGTGTCCAAAGGAAACAAACAAAGAAAGAAGAGAGAGACCTTCGGAATCAATCAAAGCGGCCAACCGGGTGCAGAAATAGTTCATGATTTTGTAATCTCCACTGAAGAAGCGACTCCTATCCTACCAGATGGCGCATCACAGGCTGACAGCTCTTTGAAAGTGGAAGATATCTTTGACTCACAAGGTCACTTGTGAACCAAGGGTTAAGACTGTCCTCTATCTATAATATTATGTTCCTTGTCTTAATCAGTCTGTTTAAGCCATGACACATATGTAATATTTTTGAATTTTTGGGTGAAATGGGGTGTCCTTCTAATATTTCCATTATGGTGAGAGTTTAGTCAAGCAAGAAGGCTCCCGGCATATATATATGCGATGTAATAGAATGAATAAGGGTTGAAAATCTTATGTTGAAAAGCCTTCGGTAATTTGAGGATTAGTCTGTAAGACATTTTTGGGTTGTTTTAATAAAGTTTGCAGAGTTGAAGCCTTCATTTTGACAAGGATTCCTGTGTAATTGGTCGGGTAGTCTGTATTTTCGCTCTTCCCATGTGAAATTGTGTTTTCTCTCTTTGTAACCCCATTTTGTGTAATTTCCTTCATGCTTGGATCAGGATAATGATTAAGTGGAATTCATAGAAATTATGCTCTACTTAGTTTTTTTCAAGTATTTCACCAACATATTCTACTAAAGTTGATGTAGGATTCATCTTGGTATGCCTTACATTGATGGACTGTTTCTTTTCTCTTCTGTTCCACAAAATTAAAATCTCTTTGACTACTAGCTGCTTGCTACCTTGCCCTTATGAATGCGTTTGCAGAATCTTTGTGAATTATGTTTCATATTTTGTTAAAGGTGAATCCATTGCCCAAACTAAATTTCATACGTTTTCAACGAAGCAATGTGTGAATTATTTTATTTCCAAACAGAGAAATGATCTTCTGTATAATTGTTGTAATTGAATATCTTAGCCATGAATGCTGGTGTTTCTTTTTCATTATTGACAATCTTGATTATGTCAATCTTTTCATGAGATTTTAGAGAGATCCCTCTTTGTCTGTGTTGGGTTAGTAGCACAGGCGAAAGATTGGTTAGTGGTTACCCAGAATTACCCTCTTTCAGCCTTGGGGGTCAATTTCGGTGTTAACAAGGTGTTTATGGGATTTCCTTTTTTTTGTAAAACAAATAGATAAACTATTCGTATGTAATAATTTTGGGTTTTGGCACCACACTACTACCTGCGTTTTCCTGTTGGATTTGGAATATGTATTAATGAAATTTTTAGAATAAAAATGAGCCTCTGTAATTTCTCTATGGGGCTATATGATCAGTAAAATACTTGTCCCCTGTACTTGGCTATCGTTGTTCTGGTTTGAAGGCCATTGTTGGAGTATTTTACATTTGCACTTGTGGTTTGTTTATAATTTTGGGGTTTTGAACGGAGTAACCTCTCCTGTACATTGTATGGATTTCGTAGGTGTGTTTCGGTGTAAATAATGGACTCTGTGCTTTTAGCTTGTCCCCTATCAGTTTAACTTTTGGCCATTGGAACATTTCGTGGCCCATTTGATCGAATCTTATGCTGTTAAAATGAAAATCTTGTCTTAGTTTTCGCCCTTATGTTTTCTATCACGATTTTGGTCTGGAAATAAAACGTGTCAGGGTTTCATAAGGAAATCAAACTGGGGTTTTAACTAGACTTCAATGAGCCTATTGTTTTTATCCTTGTCTGCATTGACTCAATACTCATTGTATGTTAATATTCTACTGTGGCGATTTATATGAAAAGAATGGAATGGTGGTGCCTAGATCTGCATCCTGCAAGTGTTTCCGTTGTACTAAATCTTTATGCAGTTGGTTGGGTGACCTGAAAGGTGTCCTAGATTTGTTTGATAGTGATGATGCCTTCTATTCCAATTCTAACCTTGTTTACAAGGATGAACTTGTAGCTTTGAAACTGTGTGTTGATGCGTTATGGGTTTACAAGATTACTAAAAGAATGATAGTGGAGTTTGATCCTTTGACCTGTGGTTTGATATACTAATGAAACGTAACTGTTGAAGTAATACTTCCTTTCTTTCACCATTCCGATCTACTTTTAACTATGTCTGCATCTGCACATTTAGAATCAATGGTTTTGGGTTTTGAAAGGATGGTCAAACGAATATAATTCTTTTTGTTTTTAGGTTTGAATAAAGAGCTCTATAATGACTGCATTTTTCTATAAAGCTTTCATAGTAAAAGAATAAAAGAGCTGAAGCAAAAGAAATGGATATAGGGCTGGTAGTAATTGCATAAAGGATGCTGCCAGGAAGAAAGAAACTTTGTTGTTTAACTTTATATAAACACAAGACTCTTAGGTTTTTCGTGGATGTTTACCACAGGCTAGTAGACTAGCCATGCTAGACATTCGACTAATGTCTAAATGTAAATTTGTTGGGTAGATAAGGTTTCTGGATATGAACTCTGATATAGCTTGTTAAATAAATATTAACCCGGGAGCTGATGCCCTAAAGGCCCTTTGCTCCATAAGAAGAAGTATTGCTGGTAGATACATAAGGGAATTAATTACTAAATAGAAAGCTTATTGAATTGCCTACTTATCAATATAAATAAAATATAGTAGGTTGAATAATTCATACCTGGTGGTTCGTAGCTTACTCCTCTTCTGTAGTAACCTACACACTCAATCAATTAATTAGTGGAAAACATTGTTGTGCTCAGCTGACCTGTTAGGATGATTCCTTGACTAGATAACTTTGGAGCTAGCACGTTCCACCCAACCAAGATCCTACAACCATTCCTGTTTCAGTAGGGATCCCCCTGAGTTGTCTCTGACATGCAAATTGAGAGATACAGGCCCTAGGTTCACGACTGGTTCAGATCTAAAAACTTATGTGGATTGCTTCCATTCTTGGAGCAGAAAATTCTCTTTTATTCCATAAGAGAATGATGTTCAAAAGATAATCCCCAAACTTGGGGTATGCCCTCTTTAAGTAGGGAAATCTTGAATTTGCACTATTAGAATAATTGGTTTCTTTAAATTAAAACGAAATTAATTGAAAAGATATTTATTTAGTTAATAACTAGTTCTCTTGAACTAGGACTTTTCGAATTGTTTAACTAGAGTGCTTTTTTATTAAGTTTCTTCTGATAATTTTTAAATAACAAAGTTTATATTTAAATATTAATACATTGTTGAAATATAAATTAATGCATAATCTATACATATATAATAAATATATTTCATAATTAAATAATAGCAACTTTATTATGAAAACCTCTTAATAATAATAATATTGGGCTTCATGCCTTTATGCATGTTATCCATAGAAGACTACTTTTAGTCAATCCATGTTTTAAGTGGTGATGGCTATATTTTATTTAATTATGTATCTTCACATCATACTTCTTTTAACTTTTTTAAGGGAAAGGTCCAATTCTTTGGATGGTCTCGATAAGCCAGGATAGGCACCTCTAGTCTCTCTCTTTTGCATGTTGGATTCCCTCGTTTAACATGGTAGTTCCCGCAGTACTTGATGATAGATAGAAGAAGATTCATTTAACCAATTTGAATGCATGTGATGAGAACATAGAGGTGCTATGCAGAGTCTTCTCGACTCAACACTTGTGAGATCTAGTAACCTCGAGTGCTCTTCAGAGATTTTAACTCAACACTCTCACATGGGCGTTACACTAGTTCCATTCCAGAGCCTCCTACTCAACACTACTGCTAGAATGTGGTTGTGAGGCACATCTAGAATATTTAAGTGACCTCGGATCCAACATTCATTTATCAAGCTTGGAGTGATCCAGGGCTTATGCCCAACACTCTATGTACCTCGGGGCTTACGCCCAGCACATAATAAACATCATCTATGTATATCGGGGCTTACGCCCAGCACATAGGGATTGTTTGTACATCGGGGCTTACGCCTAGCACATAGGAAATCCTTGTACATTGGGGATTATGCCCAGCACATAGGGAATCCATGTACATCGGGGCTTACGCCCAACACATAGGTCATCCATGTTCTCTAGAGCCTACGCTCAACACATCATCAAAAGTCCATCATGCATACCGGAACTCTGCACAGTACATATAACAAAAGATCCTCTCAGTATAATAGGGTTTCTACCCAATATCATAACAAGTAATCTGCATGAGTCAGGGTCCCTGCCCAAATATAAGTATATCATAAATAATTCATATGCATCGAGGCTTACGCCCAATATATAACATAAACATAATCAGTCAAAATTTGGGATATTACATTATATAATATATTAATTATTAATAAGGGTCAAATTGTTGGGCTCGCGGAAAACTGGGAAAAAGGGGAAACATTTTCTTCGTGGGATAAGGGTAGTAATGGGAGAGGATAGATTCGGCAGAAAAGGGGGGTAAGGTCGAGAAGAGAATTGGGAAAGGTGATCTTTTCTTCTTTTGGAATAGAGAAAGGAGGATTGAAGAGAGGAGAAGGAGGGGAGCAACAAATTATAGCAAGAGGAGGCTAGTAAACTTGAGGGAGAAGCACTCGTTGGTGAATGTTTGTACTCAGTTTGGGTTCGGGGTTCCAAGAGGAAAATCTTGGAGGTGGGTGGTCGGCGAGACCTCTCCAATTGGCAAGGCATACCAAGTTCAGTGGTTTTGTAAGGTTTGGGATTTTCAATTACACGTATTTCATTAATTGTTATTTCATTAACTGTGAGAACAAATATGATGCTTAAATTATAAATTAGTTTAAATTATAAATTGAATAGACTATATATACCTACAAAAAAGAAATTTCATATTCTATAAGCTTTACTTTTACGCAAGAGAATTCACTTGCTTCTTACCTGCATAGAGAAATGTAGTATTTGAAGAAAATTGAACAAAGGGAAAACCTGACTTTAAAATAGAATATACTTTATTTTACTGGGTACCAAGCATGGCCCTTACACATGGTATCAGATACATGCTTCAAAATATGGTACCAGAGGGATTACAACAACAGAAATAGGACATACAAAAATTAAAAAAAATTACATGTATTTCTTTTGGAGCTGAACCTACGGGCTTACCTGCAAAACCACGAGAAAATAGAAAACATTAACATATTCATAGATGTAAATGAATTAATGCAAAATTTAATAGGATTTCAAAGACTATATGTATATTTTTTTTATATGAACTCTAAATAAATTTTACTATTATGAAGTGCAATCACAGTTGTATATATAAATATATATATATATATTATTTATTTTATTTTCATTTCTTATCTATATAGAACCTTTGGTTCCTATAAATCAAGCTTGATAAATGAATCAAATTGTACCTTTAAACCATTAGCACTCTTTTAAGCTCATTCCATTCAATGGAGGACTATGGATATAACCTTCTTAGTGTAATTCGACTTCACAAAGAAATTGAATTGGTGGACAATGGGGGGTGAATTAAAACTAATTGGAAATAGTTAAAATATATATAGTTATATGACTTCTCTTATAAAATACTATTTAATTCAACTAGTTGGTTCTAAAAAGGAAAATGCATTCTATATAGAACCCTTGAAACATCAAACTATATTAATATATATGGAAAACCTAGGGTTTTGAACAAGGAAAAAAAAATTACAATAGCAAATATATATATATATATATATGAACCAAAAACAAAAACAAAAATATTAATTAAAAAAATTATAAAATAAAAAAAAAAAAAAATTATGGCTCGCAGCCCAGTTGTGGCCATGGGCCATCAATCGACTCGACTGAGCTGCGGCCATGGGATAGAAGCACACAAGGATGAGCTGCGGCCATGGGTCAGCAGCCAATGCGGCGTTGGCGCAACCATGGCCTAACAGCCCAGCCAACGGCCTAGGCACGACGATGAGCCAGCAGCCCAACCAGTGACCATGGGCCAGCAGCCCGGCCGACGGCCTGGGCGCGGTCGTGAGCCAACAAACCGGCTAGAGGCCATGGACGCGACCATGAGTGAGTAGCCCATCCAGTGGCCATTATCCAGCAACGTGACCACTATCCTCAGCGGGGCCATGAATTAGCATCCCGGCCAGCAGCCAGGGCACGGCCATCGAAAAGCATCCTGGCGCATCCATGTGCTAGCGGGTAGGCCTGCAGCCTTGGCATAGGGGGGAAATCCATGACTGTGCATAAAAGATAAGGAGGGGGTGCCTACCTGAGATACCGCCACTCCAAACAATGTAAGAACACAAAAAAAATGCACAGTGAGAAGCTATACATGAACGGGTTGCAATGGCTGAGCTCGCTCGTCGTAGCTGAAGGGAGGAGTTGCAAAGCTCATCGAGCATCTTCATAGAGTTGCAAACCAGAGTTCGCTGAAAATTGGAGGAGAAAATGAAGTCTCCTGGGAGTGTTTCCTCTTTTAGGTTTTGTGCTTTATTTTAATGATTTATTGCATGCACGTTGCATTGCCATCTTGCATACACTACGTGGGAGTCTCATCCAAGCCATGCAAGGTGCTATGGGCTTGGCGAATATGCCTAGTTGCATTTTAAATATATATAGATACATATATAATAATATATATATATATATATATATATATCGGATTTATGCTCCAAATTATATTTAATTTATATATATTAATAATTTATGCATTTCCAATTTCTTTAAGAAAATTATTATTTTATATAAAAAATTTATATACATATAAATTTCTTTTAAACGAGTATTCATCAAAATTTTAATTTTATGAATAGTTATATATATTTGAAAATTGAAACTATTAAATATGTTAAAATTCAATGTTATAATTTGCTAGATATATTAAAAGTAAGTATATATATATATATAGGCTTAGAATACAAATTGTATGAAATTGCTTATGCCTATGTGCATAATTATATACTTAGGTAAATATTTGATTAGGATTCCATATATATAGGTAATATATATTGGGTTAAAATAGGATATAAACATGGTTACTGAGTTGAAGGCGGCCCGATTTAAACTAAAACTAGGTCAAGTTAGGAAAGTCTCATGCGGGGATCATGACGACTGCAACCCCTTCATAGGAGTGATCGTCATTGCCTATCGAAGGCGTGAGGACGGTATGACACTACACATAAACTAAGACATAGTGTCTTATTCAGGACTCACAACGGCGACTCCAACCTAGGGATGTCGTAGTGACCACGTACTCGCACCCTGTTAGGAATTCACCTCAGTATCAGGTAAAACCCGTTTACGGGTGAAGAAAGAAATAAACTTTCATACTCTAGTAGGTTTGAGTATGAGTTTAATAGTAACCTACTTAAGATGTAAACATATGGTAATTGTCGAATTATTCCATGATACAAGATAAACATGGCAAGGACGGAAGTAGGTCAGGGGAAGTTCGGGCGATGACATTACCTGAATAGAATGCATCGGCACCATCGCTAGAGACCATCCTCATATTGCGCTCTTTGGAGACAATGAATGAAACACTCAGGGAACTTCAAAGGGGAAGTGTTACATCATAGGTAGAAGTGGAGGCCCCGCCACTAAGGGAAAGAAATCCTGAAGTAGAAATAAACATGGTGAAGAGACCTCGTCATAAGGATATGATGATGGAGCTTCAGAAAATATGAATTCCAAAGTTTTCAGGGGGACGTGTAGTGATACGAGAAGAGGCATGGTTGGAAGAGATGACCGAGCGTTTAAAATTGCATAAATACACTTCCACATCCAAATCCAAAATAACCATATTTCAACTGAACGAAATCGCTTTGAATTGGTGGGGGCACCAAGAAAGACAGTTGCACCTTGCCCCAGACACTGTTCCATGCGAACTATTTGTGGAGAAGTTTAGAGGGAAGCACTTGCCCACCTCCTACCAGGAAGAAGAGGCATGAGCCCTTCATGCCTTAGTACAAAGGCATCTATCCATGGAGGATTATGAGGAAATATTCATGGAACTAGTTAATTATGTTCCCTACTTGGAAAACAATGAATGCTAGGTTGAGAGCTTTGTGTACAGAATTAATACCAAGATAAGTGCCCAAGTGCAGATGTGGAAACAGACTTCGGTTTCCGAGGTAGTTGATTGTGCTCATTATACAGAAGATATGTTGGGTGCAAATACCATCAAGTAATTTAATTCTCAGCAATCATGGTTTGTGGGGAAGGTCCCTCGAAGCTACCCTTGGGGGGAGGGTATGCAAGGCCACCTCCCTAAAGAAACAAGTATACACCCAGAGTTGCGGCAGTAGACAGGTTAGTGGCAGCTAGGGCAGTATCCCAATCAGCAATAGGGACTCACTAAAGTGTAAGGAATTATCAAGGATCAATCGGCGATGGAATGGGCCCTAAGGGGAGAAACCCCTCTCATAGGTATGATCAGATCATCTCGCCTACCTCGTTGCAGGTTGCTTGTTGGGGTTGTGGAGTTCCACATTATCAACATGAATGTCCCAAGTTACGATCTGGTACAGTGCATCGAGAAGGAAAGGATCCAATGGTGAGTGGGTGAAATAAGCATCAGATCTCAGCTGCAGTGAATAACCATCAGGTTGAGCACCAATCCACTATGGGGGAATCATCAGGTATGGTCAATAATTTTGAACTTAGAATCTTGTTTGATCCCGATGCTACATATAGTTTTATTTCTCCATATGCACTAGATAAATGTGGGTTGGAAGCCTAAGAGCATGATGATTTCAACTAAGTCGAAATGGCTTCAGGGGTAAAACAAGCAGTAAGACCTAGTGTCAACAAGTGTATAGTGGATCTCGGGGTATGTGTTACACAAGTCAAGGTGTATGTCACCACCCTCAGAACTTATGACCTTATCATAGGTATGAATTGGCTTGAGGAACATCAAGCTTTCTTGGAATGTGATGGGAAGAAAGTTCTTTGCTTTGATGACAAGGGAGAGGCCATTGAGATCGAGGGTAACAAAAGGAAGGTGTCCTTATGTTTCATATCAATGATGAATGTAAAACAATGTATGTAGCAAGGATGCCAGTTGTATATTGTTGAAGTGATAAACAATGAGAAGGGACCCTCCTTTGATCAGTACCCAGTTTTAGCCAAATTCAGTGATGTATTTCCAAAGGAATTGTGTGGGCTACCTCCTCAGAGTTGATTTTACCATCGAGGTTAAACCCAGTTTGGATCCAACATCAAAGACAACATACAGGATGATGGTCTCGGAACTTTGCGAGTTGCAAATGCAGTGTAAGGAACTGCTTTACCTAAGTTTCATTAGACCAAGTATTTCACTGTGGGGTGCACCAGTCATTTTTGTGAAGAATAAAGATGACTCCTTGCGTCTCTGCATAGATTACTGATATTTGAACAGAGCCACAGTGAAGAATAGGTACCCAATACCATGACTTGATGACCTCTTCGATCAAATGAAAGGGGTGACAATATTCTCAAAGATCAACTTACGATGAGGTTACACCAAACTTCAAATTAAGGAAGGTGATATACCTAAGACTTCTTTTCGAACTCGGTTTGGGCACTATGAGTTTCTAGTGTTACCCTTTCGTTTGACCAATGCCCCAACTGTATTTATGAGCCTAATGAATAGTGTGTTTTGAAAGTACTTAGATCGGTTTGTGCAAGTCTTCTTGTATTATATACTTATCTATTCCAAGAATGAAAGGGAGCATGAGGAAGACTTGCGAATGGTGTTTTCATGCTTAAGAGGGCACAAGTTGTATGGTAAGTTGTCCAAATGCTCTTTTTATCAGAAAGATCTCCATTATCTAGGGCATATAATTTCCAGAGAGGGAATTTCAGTAGACCTTGAAAAGATGAAGGCCATAATGGATTGGCCTGTGACAAGAAATGCGCATGAAGTGATAAGATTAATGGGGTTAGCAAGGTACTATAGAAGGTTTTTTTTAGGGTTTCTCAAAAATTGCAAAACCCATAACTACCCTACAACATAAAGGAATTAGGTATGAATGGATGGATGAATGCAATGTCACATTCACTGAGCTTAAAAGACTATTGACAAGTGCACTGATCCTACGAGTATTGGATATGGATAAGGACTTCACAGTTTGCACATATTCCTCGAGGCAATGTTTGGGTGCAGTGTTGATGCAGGAATGTGGGGTAATAGCTTATGTGTCAAGGAATCTAAAAACACATGAAGAGAATTACCCCACCCATGACCTAGAATTGGCTATCATGGTGTTAGCTTTAAAACTTTGGAGACACTACCTTGTTGGACAAATCTTTGAGCTCAAATCTGATCACCGAAGCTTGAGGTATATCTTCACTTAGAGTGACCTAAATGCTAGTAAAATGCAATGGAGTGAATTCATGAGCAAGTATTATTTTTGGATTTTGTACATCAAAGGGGAGGAGAATGTGGTAGCCGATGCCTTAAGCAGAAAGCCAAGGATTTTCTCTCTCATACCTTTAAAGGTTGATTTGAAGGAGAGAGAGTATTATGACTTCTAGTCGGATATAGTTGGTACCTAAGGGTCACATTGACACTCCAGAATGGGAAATAGGTGGAACCTATGTTTGAACGAAATGAGTTGGAAGCTGATGGATGGTTACGATATCAAGGGAGGATGTATATTCCCAAGGAGGGAGATATTAGAGGAACTATACTTAAGGAATCCCATAGATCATTATATTGTGCACACCTAGGTGTAACGAAGATGTATACAGACATGAAGAAACTCTTCTCTTGGGTAGGAATGAAACGCAACATGGTCAAATTCGTCACTAACTGCCTTGAGTGTCAGCAAGTAAAAGCTGATCATCACCACCCGACAGGAGTATTTCAACTACATGAAATTCCTATGTCAAAATGGGAGGTTATCTCCATGGATTTTGTGGTTGGATTTCCTATTACCTCTCATAGGCATGATGCCATCATGGTCATCATTGACAAACTGACCAAAATTGCTCACTTCATTCCAGTTAAGGAGACCTATGACGTCACAAATGTAACTCGTGTATTCATAAGTGAAGTAGTTTGCCTCCATGTGTTTCCCAAGAAGGTTATCTCAGATAGGGATTCTAGGTTTACGTCCAGGTTTTGGACAAGTTTGCAGTCGGCCTTCGAAACTCAGTTGAACCTAAAGCACAACTTACCATCCAGAGACATATGAGAAAACATAAAGAGTGAATAAGGTGATGGAGGATATGCTTAGAATGTATTTTAGGGATCAACAGACCCATTGGGAAAAGCACTTACCTTTGGTAGAATTTAGTTACAACAATAGTTAGCATAGCTCAATCAGGATGCCTCCATATAAAGCATTATATGGAAGGCCATGTAGAACACCATTGAGTTGGGAAAGGATAGAAGATTGAGTAATTATAGGACCTGAGTTGATTCAGGAGATGGAAGAACATGTTATTCATATTAGATAGCGATTAAAGGAAGCTCAAGATAGACGAAAGAGCTATGTTGATGCGCATATGGTTGAATGAAACTATAAGGTTGGGGATGTAGTATTCATATGCATCAGGCCTACTAAAAGTGGCATCTGGTTTGGGAAAGGGACAAAGTTGTCACCACGATTCATAGGACCCTTTGAATTTTGGAGAAGGTTGGACCCGTTGCGTATCATCTTGCGCTGCCACCCCATTTGCACAAAAATCAAAATGTTTTACATGTATCTTCTTTACAGCATTATATAACCGATGAGTCTCATAAAATAAATTCGAAGGAACTGCAGGTTTCGGACGAGGGGACCATCAGGGTCGAACTGTTATGTATATTGGATCACAAGGTTAGACAACTTAGACACCATTTGGTGGACCAGGTTAAGGTCCATTGGGACCGGTATAGCCCATTTTCTCCTACCTGGGAGGATGCAGAGACCATCCGTCGTGATGTTCCCACACTATTTTGACCATAACTTCAGGAAGAACTTTCCCGAACGGTGGGTGTATGTAATGCCCCATTTTTAACTTACTACAAGAACTATCATTATATGTTGTATTTGCTTATTATTGTGATACTTCGTCAGTTTGATGACACTGTGGACATATGGTAGTATTATTTTTCCGAGATATATATGTGTGGGTGATGTTAATGTTATGATATTTATTCATGTTTTGATATATATTCATGTTTTAATAATGTCTCTTGCATGCAAAATTACTGAATGATGGGTATGTGGATATCCAGTTAAAAGTTATATGCTGAATGGATAGATCTGATACCAGGTGCATGGTACATAGAAATTATTTTTATTATTGTTCTTAGTAATGAAATGTATATACATATCAACGATTGTGCAATATTCTTAATCGTATGTTGGAGACTAACCTAGAGGTTAAAATCGGTAAGTGGTAGCTGGATCTTATGAGGTGATGCAGGAGCATCAGAGTTTAGGTAGAGTTGTCAAAGTTTATCGAAATAAAGGAGGTCAACCAGAGGGACTGTCGATGACAACTGGTGCAGGAGAGAAGATTGACTGTCGAAGTCAATAAGTCGAGCAGGAGCAGTTGATCGCATATCGACGGAAAGTGCGATAGGTCGAGAGTCGACATGTCATGGGTCGAAAGATGACAAGGTGTAGTAGAGATGTAGAGGGTCGACATGTTATCGAACTGTGACTCTGATGGGTTCAGGAAAAGGACAAGCGGTGAGGAATGGGCATACTTCCAATCGCATGAGCGAAGGAAGTCGGTGGATATGTCGAAGATTGCAAAAGATAGTATGGTTGAGGTAGTGATAAGACTGACTACTATAGCAGTTTTAGAAGGATGCACATAAGTCAAGAAGAAGTACTTGGAAGCCATTCGAGGTTGCTAAGGAAGTTATGAACAATTATTGAAGGTGGCTGAAGACATGACAGATGTTTCCACAAGTGGAGGTTGTGCAGCATGATAGAAGCACTGACAGTTGTAGGTCTGCTGGATCAGGGAGATTGGCAGACAGAGGAAGAGTGTTTTGGGAAGAGTAGCAGTAGAGTAGAAGGCCAAGGAGATTGGATTAGTTGGAGCACTTGACTCGATCTTGGTAGAGTTCAATCACTCACGAGAGAGTTGGCACAGAGCAGAGTTGAATATAATATTTGTAGATTGGATAGGTGAGTCACACATCTACAGAGTGAGAGAAGATGGAACGATAGCTCAGTGTTCCGCAGGGAATGATGAGAGGGTGAATATTGACACACAGAGATATCACACAGTTACTTCTCTATTGTAATAGGCTAAGGCTGACAATAGTTAGTTATTCACATTTCTTTCATTTCACATTGTAACCGTTTTTCGTTACAAGTAATCTAAGCCAAATTCTCGCATCATGTTTACATCATGCCTATGTAAACGCATGTGTTGTGTGTAATTGTTAAGAAAGAACCCTTGTCAAGATGACCTCGCGTCAGTTGGTATTAGAGCCCGGAGTAGAATCTAGTTTTGAGAGTGTTTATGGCTCCAGCTATGGTTGGGTAGAGTTGTGCATGACTTGTGAAAGTCCGGTTGCGATTGGATGAGTGGGAGTTTAGATTGAGGTTGAAAATGGCTCGCAGAGGTGTTAACATTCAAGGTGTTGGATGAAGAGTGCGTGGTGCAGTAGTCATAGTTGATCGTGAGATGTTTGACGAGTGCATCCGAACAATGCAAACTTTGATGAATGAAGTCGCATCGATCAAAGAAATCCAAAGGTGTGGTTGTATTCCTGATGCGTTAGACCACAACGACGAGGAGGTTGAAGAAGTGGAAGCACGGGAAGCAATGGGAGAAGAACCAGAAGACAAAATGATCAAACTTTTGTTAGAAATGAGAGGTCAGACAAAGATAGACATTCGTACCTACTTAGGAAGTCTAGATCTAAAAGACTTGATCGACTGGTTCAGAGAAATGGAAAATTGTACTTTGACATAGAGCAGATTGAGGATCCTAAGTGGGTTAAGACTACATGTCTGAGGTTGAAGGGTCATGCCTCATTGTGGTGGGACAATCTGTAGGCTGACAGAGTTAAGAAAGGCAAGGAGAAAATCAAGTCTTGGGACAAGATGGTCGCAAATATGAGAGGGAAGTTCTTTCCGAATGACTATGTGATTTTCTTGTTCAGGAAGTTGCAGAACGTTCGACAAAAAGAGATGACTGTGAAGGAATACACGTAAGAGTTCTACAGATTGTCGATAAGGTCGAGACAAACCGACAAAGGCAAAGAATCTATTGTGAGATATGTCAATGGCTTGAAATATTCCATTCAAGATGAGTTGAGCATGTCAAGATTCAGAGCGGTTGGTGAAGCCTACCAGTTATCTCTGTAGGCAAAAGAGAAACTATTGAGAAAATCTACATGGACCATGGGTGCGAAGACTGTTTCCATGAAAGGCCAAAGTAGTGGGACCAGAAGAGAAACTGTCAAAGATAGTCGACATGCGGAAGGGACATCGACTAGGTAGAAAATGAAAGAAAGCCGATGCAATGGTCGAGGGAGACACGGTCGAGGTGCGTATGGTCGAAGTGTTCCATCCCATAGAAAAGGAGCTGACATACCAACCATAGTATTTTACAAGTGTCAAGGATTCGGACAGAAGGCATATGAATTCCCAAAGAACCTACATGTTGCAGAGGAGTCGAAGCCCAAATGTAGAAGAGATGAGGAAGTCGACGACAAGGTGGAGTCAATATCTCACAGCAGTGAAGAGAGTAAGAAGAAAATTTGAAACCTGACGGTCAGGCGAACATTGGTTCTGGAAGACCAACACGATGAGAAAGAGATGGCACAATGAAAGGCTATCTTATGAACCAAGGTGCGAATCGGCGAATGAAGTTGGAAGACCATAGTTGATGGTCGAAGCACTGCAAATATTGTGTCGATAGAGGTCATTGACAAGATAGGGTTGAAGTTTCGAGAACAGTCGCATCCTTACAAGATCTCATGGTTGCAGAAAGGACACCATGTGAAGGTGAGCAGACAGTTCCTGATTAACTTCAAGGTTTGCAAGCTTGAAGATAGTGTACTGTGTGACATAATCCCAATGGACGTGTGCCATCTGTTGTTAGGGATACCAAGGAAATATGATCCAAAGATGATCTATGATGGTCAATCCAACACAGTCATAGTCTGGAAGAATGGTGTGCAAAGAAATATTAAGCCAAAGGAGGAGGATCAATCTAATAGTAAGTAGGGTGAGAGCAAATTTTGGGAGAAGCGAGTGCTAATGTGTTCATTGAAAGAATTCCTCGTGGAAGAGGAAAGGCAGTCATGATTTTTTTCCTTCATTCCGAAGAGAGCATGTGTCGAGAGGTCGACAATGGAGAAGATTCCAGTCGAAGTCAGAAATATGCTTGACAAGTTTCAAAGCATAGTAGTCGACAAGGTACCAACAGGATTGCCCACGACGAGACGCATATCCCATCTGCTCGACTTGAATATAGGGTCGAGTCTTCCAGAAAACGAAATGCATAGGATGGGTCTGACAGAAGGTCAGGAACTCAATCGATAGGTCCAGGATTTATTGGACAGGAAATTGATCAGATAAATAATGAGTTCATGCGCGGTACCAGTAGTATTAGCATCGAAGAAAGGTGGAGAATGGAGGATGTGTATAGACTCAAGAGCTATAAATAAGATCATGATCAAGTACCGGTTTCCATTGTCGAGGATGGATGAGTTGATGAATTTTTTTAGTGGAGCGAAGTACTTCACAAAGATAGAACTGAAGAGTGGTTATCACCAGATTTGGGATAGAGAAGGAGATGAATTGAAAACAACATTCAAGACTAAAGAAGGGCTATATGAGTGGTTAGTCATGCCATTCAGATTGACTAACGCAACCAATAAATTCATGAGGTTGATGAATGAGGTACTGAAACCATTCTTGGGTAAGTTTGTCATAGTATACCTAGACGACATCCTAGTATTTAGTCGAACCAAGATAGAACACTTGGGGCTCATTCGACAAGTATTATATAAGTTGTAGGAAGAGAAGCTGATGGTGAACCTGCAAAATTGTTTCTTCATGAAAGAAGAACTGGTGTACTTGGGATTCATAATCTCAGGTAAAGAGTTAGTGATGGACCCAGAAAAGAAGAAGGTAATATTGGATTGGATGGAACCGACAAGTTTGACTGGAGTAAGGATTTTCCATGGACTTTCCAGCTTCTACCGAAAGTTCATCAGGGGGGTTTGTGCACCTTTGACATAGTGCATGAGAAAAGGGGAGTTCAAGGGGACAAAAAATGCCTAGTGAGCTTTCGACAAGTTGAAGTAAAAGGTCATTGAGAGCCCAATGTTGGCGCTCCCATATTTCGACAAAGTTTTCCAGGTCGATTACGATGCATGTGGAATGAAAATTGGAGCAGTGTTGAGCCAGGAGGGCCAACCAATTGAATTCTTCAGTGATACCTTATATGATGCGAAGCGGAAATATTCGGTCTATGACTGGGAATTTTATTCTATTGTCTAGGCTTTGAAGAAGTGGAGGCATTGTTTGTTTCCCAAGGAATTTGTGTTGTACACAGATCAACAAGCGTTGATGTATCTGAATATTCATTTGAAGTTGAATCAATGACACATGAAATAGGTCGAATTCCTACAAGGATACACCTTCATGTTGTGACATAAGTCGGGCAAGTCGAAGAAGGTTATCGATGGGTTGATTCAAAGACTTGCATTGATGAACACGACAATAATTTAGGTAATAGGAATAGAGTTGGTGAATACAGAGTATGTGACTGACAAGGATTTTGTGAAAGCATGGGAGGCTTCTCGTGAACTGTCGAGTGTTGACACGAATCCATACTTGGATTATTTCATCCAAGAGGGGTACCTATTCAAGGGACAACAGTTTTGCATTCCCAGAGGATCTATGAGAGAGAACCTGTTACATCCCTCTTTTATACTCTTTTATTTTCTAAATAGAAATGTCAAACGTATACTTGTTTCTGGTGAGTATCTCAAGGCCAAGGCCCCACTAGTAAACCTGGGTTGTGATGACATTTAATTCCTAAATTGTAATTATTGACTTTAGACTTGGGAGACTGGGGTTTCAACTCAACTACAACGACAAGGCAAATAACTCCACTAGGGGGAGAGGTTTATGGATAGAAGCCATGAAGATCTAGTTACGACAGGTGTTATCCCAAGTTAGATCCACTCATAGGAAGAAGGAAAAACTGAGTATGAAGTATTTGTGCCTAAAACAAATATTTTACAGACCTATTCATGAGGAACTAGTATTTTTGCATTTAACCTTTAGGGTGTAATACACATGTATGTATACATAAATACATCATATCAAGGGATACAAGTAACGTAAAAGAGATACTGTTAACACCCAAATTGACCCCTAGGTTGTAAGGAAGGGTAATTCGGGGCAACCACTAACCAATATTTGGACTGATGTTACTTAACCAACACAGTCTGAGAGGGCTCTCTCAATAAACTAAAACACCTATTTCAATAAATCTAGAAAAATTCTATTACAAGGACTTCTATGACATTGAATTTTTTGTAAACATTTTATTTATTTAATTTAATTTGTAAAAATTATGCATTAAAGAAATATTCCATTAAAATTGGAAAAACTAATCCTAGAAAGAATGTTTTTATTGATCACAAATTTTATTTACCCCAAGTGTTTTTAATATACAATCATAAAAAATGAAATGTTGTATCATTTATAACTAGTTCGGTATGCCATAAATTAGGAGGAGTATATGAAAATCTGTAATTTGTTGAATCGTGAGAAAAAATATTCATGAAGATATAAAATGTAGGATTAATGAAGTTAAGTTGCACACATAATTGCATGTTTTATTACAAGAAGATCTCTATCTATATTTGAAGTGAACAAAGTATCATATTAAATATTTTTATTGTTAAATAACATATTATAATATAGCATGATTGGAAGGAAATCACAATATTAAATTAAAATAAAATAAATTATAAGAAATGTATTGATGTCGAACCAAATAATAACTATAAATTCGTCAAAATTGGGATAGTTGTTAGGTACAACATTATACATACACAATGAAAGTGTGAAGAAATCGAATTAAGAAATCATGGCCGAGAATTACTTTCACCAAAAGGCAAAGAAAATGATAAGATTTTTAAATGTCGAAGAAATAGATGTTGAAACATATTTTTCAAATCTTTTAGTTGAACTTTATATATGACCCCATGCTCTTTTGAATTTATTTATGGCACATATCGAATGAGTCTAAATAGTCCACTTAGTACTCATTATCAATTAATTATATGGTTTTACATTGTATTTTATTCCAAAAATTACATACTACATTTATTCATTCATTTAATGCATATAAGAAGATAAAAGATAGAACATATCTCGTGCTTTGTTGGCCTGTAAGAGATTATTTCAGTTAATCATAATTGAGTTAGTAATACAAACTTACAAAAAAATGAATTGAGAAATCAAATTTCTTATAGTTCAATGTCACTCACTTATGACCAATCACGTACTACCCTTAATACCACTTAGCACTCATTAGCAATAAAAATTACATACTGCATTGATAAACTCCTCTTATTAATGAATATACGCAAATAAGAGTCAATAATTTATTTCATGCCTTGATGGCTTATATGAGATTATTGCAATTATAAACTATTAACTTAAGAATACACATTTACAAAACTTTGTGCGTGCCTTGTTGGTTTTTATGAGATGATTTTAATTACAAATATTTGATTTAAGAACGCAAATCAAAAAAATATTTTGAATGGGGAAATCAAGT
The DNA here is from genome assembly GCA_027924585.1 of Larix kaempferi. Taxonomy (NCBI): domain Eukaryota; kingdom Viridiplantae; phylum Streptophyta; class Pinopsida; order Pinales; family Pinaceae; genus Larix; species Larix kaempferi. The sequence goes on along the minus strand of BSBM01001562.1, from coordinate 426,702 downwards.
GGTGTAATGCAAAAAAATGTCAAACTAAAGGCAATCATAAATAATATTAATAATTGTATTTAATATTATTGTTAATTCTCATCTATCTATAAAAGTTTTAAAAACATACAAATTAATTCATCAAAAAATGTGTCCAACTTGTATTGAAATATTGCAATGTACGCGTTAACAAATTTTTAAAAATTAACATCTTCACCTACTATAAAGAACTCAATGTTCTATTGAACATTCGAATGTAGTTGCGTTTCTCTTTGATACGATGAAGTGTCTTAAAAAGGGGGAATAGAATTTGGACAAGCCAAGTATCAGGTTCATGTTCTATATAAGCCTTTGTTAAGATACAATTTGACCGGTATCCGGGGAATTGAGAAGTAAGCTTTGATGTATCTATTAGCAATATATTTGATTTTTCGTACATATTTCCATATTTGGACCACACATCACTTAACATTTTCTCATAAAATTGTATCACACTACATTATTTGAATTTTGTTTCCAAGTGACAATGAGAGATGTCCCATATGAATTCAAAGTCACTTGTATCAGTATTTTATTTTTCAACTACTTGTGGAATGTTTTTACATTGTATTTTATTCCAAAAAATACATCACATTTATACATTCATTTAATGCATACAAGAAGATAAAAGACAGAGCGTATCTCATGCTTTGTTGGCTATTATGAGATTATTTCAATTAATCGTAATTGAGTTAATATCACAAACTTACAAAAAAATGAAATGAGAAATCAAATTTCTTATACTTCAATGTCACTCACTTATGACCAATCTCGTACTACCCTTAATACCACTTAGCACTCATTAGCAATTAATTTTGTGTTTTAAAACAATTGCAACTTCAATTATATGGGGTTTTATTTCAAAAATTACATATTGCATTGATAAACTCCTCATATTAATGAATATAGGCTAATAACAGTCAATAATTTATTTCATGTCCTGTTGGCTTATATGAGATTATTGCAATTATAAACTATTAACTTAAGAATACACATTTACAATAAGTTATAGATTGGGAAATCAAATACCTATGCCTTTCAAAATCATTCATCTATGACTCATCATGCTTCAATCTAAATTCTAGTACACTTAGCACTCATTATCATTGAAGTAATATTTTTTGTAAGAAATGTGCTTTTATATAGATGGAGGTTTAATTCAAAATTTGTGTGTCACTTGTATTAATCGATATAGTTCAATAAAACTAAAGAGAACTTCATTCCTTGTTGGCTTTTGTGAGATGATTTAAATTACAAATAATTGATTTAAGAGTATGTAATTTAAAAAATATTTTGAATAGAGAAATCAAGTGTTGTAATGCACTTGTATTAATACATATAGATAAATAAAACTAAAGAGAGTTTCTTGCATGCCTTGTTGGCTTTTATGAGATGATTTAAATTACAAATAGTTGATTTAAGAGCACAAATTTAGAAAATATTTTGAATGGGGAAATCAAGTGTTGTATGATGCAAAAACTTGTCAATCTAAAAGCAATCATAAATAATACTAATAATTGTATTTATATATCATTGTCAATTATCATCTATCTATAAAAGTTATAAAATCATACAAATTAATTCACTAAAAAATGTGTCCAACTTGTATTGAAATATTGGAATGTAATCGTCAACAAATTTCCATAAAATAATATCTTCACTTAATACAAAGAACTCAATGTTCTATTGAACATTCGAATGTAGTTGCGTTTCTGTTTGATGCGATGAAGTGTCTTTAAAAAGGGGAATAGAACTTGCACAAGCCAAGTATCGTGTTCATGTCCTACATAAGCCTTTATTAAGATACAGTTTGACCGATATCCGAGGAATTGAGAAGTAGGCTTTGATGTATCTATTAGCAATACATTTGATTCTGTGTACTTATTTCCATATTGGGACCACACGTCGCTTAGCCTTTTCTCATAAAACTGTATCATACTACATGATTTGAATTTTGTTTGCAAATGACAATGGGACCTATCCCATATGAATTCAAAGTCACTTGTATCAATATTTGATTTTTCAAGTACTTGTCGAATGTACTTGTTAGTAACATTTGATGTCCATATCGCAACATCATAATGTTTTAGGCAGGATTTTAATACTTCTAATTGAAAAGGCCTACAAAAGTAGGATTTATCACCAAACTCCCAATCTGGTTTTCTTTGAATTTGACAACTCGTATCATCTTTGGAATACGACGAGAAGAATACTCCTTCCATTTCAAAGATCAACAAGATCTTCCGACTGATATTAACTCCCATCTGCATTGCTGCCACATATATAACATTAACATATTTTCACTTCAAAACTTCATTGCTTAATGGCATCAAAACATATCCAATTTATTTCCACTCCCAAACAAACAACTTAATGAAAAAAATAAAAGTAATTTCAGTGGAATAGTTTTTTTATACAAACACATTCAACTACTACTCAAATCACTAATTTTTAAGAATTGTAATGAGATAAACTACAATTTAAAAATATAATTATAATAGTCGAATTCATTTGAACTAATTATATGTTAATATCTACATACTACCTAAATTTACAGTTTTTAAATTTAAATCAAGCAAACTATTTATATGTTCATTTTTACGTACAACCTCATACGATATTTTAATTTTCAAGAAATTATAAGAAAAATTCATATAAGCACATTGCAATGAAATTCAAATCACAATTTAAAAATATAGTTACAATGGTCCAATTCAAACCAATTATATGTTAATTTATACCCACCACCTAGATTTACAATTTTTTAAATTTCAATTAAACAAGCTAATTATAGGTAATTTTTACATACAACCTGATATGATTTTCCATTTTTTTAATTTCTAAGAAATAAGAAAACTTCATATGATAACATTGAACTAACATTCAAATCACTGATTTGTAAGACTTATAATGATCAACTAAGACGCAATTGATAAATAAACTGCAATTGCTCAAACATAGTAATTGTACGTTAATTTATACATACAACCTAATACAATTATTTAATTAATATGAAATACTACATTTTTATGCAAACACATAAGACTATTATTCAAATCACTAACTTTTTATAACTCAATATCTCAATATAAATAAACACAATAATAATATGTTAATTTATAATAATGACACAACAACAATCCTTATATGGGTATTATGAAATAATATTGACATTAAATTGATAATAAAATAAAACACAGTAATAACACATCACATGTAGAATTAAGTCATCAAATATACAATGACCAAGAATTTATATCATAAACTTCAAGATTTTGTTTATAGAGGAAATGAATAACAGTCATCTTAATGTACTATTAAAAGTCATTGAAGATTCTTCAAAATATCTCGAACATCGAGTGCCTTGTAGAATTTATTCAATAAGCTCCACAGATCAGCGATCAACCATTTATCCTCATTCTTTCCATCAAACGAAGGGGCAATAATCACATTTTCTTTTGGATTTTCTTTCTTTGTCTCCATTGAACAATCCACTAGAATAGTGTTAGTAGCATCATATTGAGAATACATTCTCCACACTTTTTTCAGATGTTTTTTGTATATAACTTGTGTTGAATTATCAATGTCATTTTTTCCCTTTTGTTGTTTGCAATCTGAAGCAGTCCATGTAAACAAAAATTTAGCTTGTAATGTTTCTGAAACCAGCTTTTTCATAACTCTTGTTGTGTTTTGTTTCAAAGATGTCGTCCAAATTGCAATGTCAAGAGATTCTTTTTTGGAACACATTTCAAGAAATTTTTTTGCATGTGGACGAAACCAAAATGATTTTTTCTCTATCGTGTAATCTGCGTCCCTTCCCATTTTCTCGATAAATTCTTTTTGTGATGCATCACCATCAACGCTCTGATAGAAAATGTTATTCAATTCAAAAATAACTAATTTCTTTTGACTTATAATAGCTGCAAAACAATAATGGATCATAGTAAATTCATTTTATTTATGCTACATAAATTATTATTAGAAAAAATTGTTGAAGAAATACACTCACTTTGAGTATTTTTTGTACTGGTTATTGATAAGCCACACTTCTCTTGTATTGTCTTCATAGAACCTAGAGCCAAAATAAGAAACCTTCAATCAAATACCAATAATACTTCTTTAAATCAATTTTTTTTTTATAAGACATATTTTATGTTTAATTGAAAATAAGAGACATGTGAAGTACCTGATATGATATCATGTTCTTGACTATGGCTTTCTGTCACATTCCCTTGATCACTGTCTTTTTTCTCCTCATTTGCTACTGTAATAAACATATGAAATGTTATAAATGTATCAACGAATGAAATTCATTAAATAAATAGGCATAGAATCCAAAGAATCACTAGAGAAAGAACAAAACAAGTACAATACAACAAAAGAAACAAAATAAATTATGTACCTGGTATGGTATTTTCTTTGTCTTGTATTTGCATCTCGAAAACTTCTTCGACATTGTGCACACTATGTTGATCCTTGCTTTGTTGCAAAGTGTCGTTGTTTTCTTTACAATTTTCGCCATTAGTAGTTATAGTAAACATCTTGTTAATCAAGATTTATAAATAGCATAGAATCCAACGAATCACTAGAGAAAGAACAAAACAAATACAATACCCGGATATTCCAACAGCAATATATTAGACATTGGTTTTTGCAATTGGAAGGATTCTTGATTAGTCAGCATGGTAGTCCTTTGTAACTCATTTTCTACGACACATGCCATTCTTCTTCCATATGTACAGCAAGCCTGCTGTAAATTTTTCCCCGCATAAAGAGAAATAATCAAATTTAGATCACTATGTTGTTGATGCATTTGCAATAATTCTTCCCATAATTCAAAATCTCTCTCATTTTCTTCAGATATGTCTCTAAAACTGTGAGAGTATATTGAGGCTTGTAAACTTTTTGACTCTTCACTATAGAAATGTATCGTTAAAACTATATCATAACTATAGTTATTTTGTTCTTTATATTCATAAAGATCGGTAGCCATTTTATAGTTGAAATTTGAGTCCTTGACAACAATCTCCAGAGCTTGGCGTACATCCTTACAAGACCAAATTGCTACTAAGATAATCATAGTAAAATATTTCAACCCATTTTTTTCGATTAAAAATCGAAACAATTCAATATAGTGATCCTTAAGGAATGATTCATCTTTCAAAGCCAATGTATCCAACACAACAAAGTCAGTGTATAACATTGGTTGAAACAGACAAGGAAAAGAGTGCAAAAGTGTTGACAAGAGGCTAGGACCCCCATAATGACAACCGAATTCAAAACTGTTCTCAATTTCCTGTATATCTGTCGATGCATCAATTATTCTATCAAGGACCACACAGGATTGTGGAGAAAGGGACTCTATTTTTGTATTTCGTGATCCTTTTACATATTTACACCCTTCCATTGTCTTACAGAAGTTGGCAAATATGATATCAGTAATTCCATAATGCTCAAGAATATTGGATATTGTAAGAATCTTATCATTCAGATTCTTATCATGACTTTTGCAATATGTTACCATTTCCTCCAAAATTGTTCTTTTGGTTTTCAATTGTGAACAATAATCTTTCATTTTTATGGCATTGGTTGGATGGTTCACTGGAATAGAAAACTAGACAGTTCCATCCAATAGTTTATCTGCTACAGAACACATTTCTTCAGCGGTTAGTCCCTGAAGGGGACGGAAAGAACTTGATACCAAACTGTTAAGACTATTTGTCTTATAGTTTGGATCCTTAGGTTGGTTTGGAGAACACATTAATGTCCCTAGTTTGTAACAATTAAAAACAACTTCCCATTTATCCCAAGTAGTATCATCAAGATATAACAAGACTTTTTTTTCAGCAAAGTTTGTTAGTGGACAATCGAAGAAAGAGCACAACATTTCATCATCAACCTGTTAAAAAATAACAAATATAAATTAGTAAGAATGTGATATCAAAAATAAAATAGCCATGAATTTAGTTATAACAATATAAACTAAGTGCAAAAAAAAAAAAATTTGCATACCTTGTCTTCAGCCGTCTTAGAATTCCCACATTTTTGTTTCTTTAATTTATTTGTGGCAATTAGGAATTGTCTTGCAGATCGCACAGAATCAATGAATGGAGTTTTGAAGAACACTGTGTTTGCAGAATTTAACTGGAAGCAAATACGAATCACCACACTGGGAGCAACTAATGGATCTAAGAATCGAGCATTACGTTCTTTGTACTTCTGTTTTGCCTCCCCAGATAGACTGAATTTAGGATTTGATAATATTTCTTTTGCTACTTGAATGGTGTGTTTCCCATCAACTATCCAAAAATTGATGTTCATGGCATTTATATCCATTTCATTCATGATTTTCACAGGGTTTCCAATCGGATCAGACTCTTTTGTGTCAAATGGAATCAAAAGAGCATCAGGCAATGATGCTTGAAATTTCTATAGGAATGATTTTACTAATACTCGAACATTTAAATCATCCCGTGATCTCAATTTATATAACTTGGGTGCTTCTACACATCTTCGAACATCCACCTTCATGGTAAAAGAGCTTGAAAATAAATAACTGTCCTTAAAATTTTCATGGATTTCATCGCATTGGTCAGCAAGCTTCTCTATCTAAGAGTCTTCTTTTTGGGATTTTACAAACTCTGTAGTAGGCATGAACTCACTTTCTTTAATACTCTGTTCTAGCTCAGCTAAATATACCCTTCTCAAAGCAAGCATTTGAGCCTCGAGTTTATCATCTGGTATTTTATCAAGTAGTTTACCTCTTTGTTGCAAATAAAGAAACACGGATGATGTTTTCTTACATCTCACATAGCGATATTTCATAACGTTGGTAATACGTTGTACAAGATCATCACAACTCTTTAGACCAGATTCATTGAAGCTCTCAAAACTGTCCAACTTAAACTATGACTTTTTTATTGACTCTGAAAATTCTGTATTAGTATCAATCAAATCTGGTCTAAATTTTGTGTAATCAACTTGGCAAGAAAATAATTTCACTTCATTTTCTTCAATTACCTCCATTTGAAAATCGATCTGACTATGATTGAGAGCATAGCAACTAACAATTATCCCTAGCGTTTGTATATCATTTCCATCCATGGATCCAAATAGATACATATCTGGAAACATATTCATGGGACTTTCAATCTCAACATACCAATCTTCGACATACTCAAATGCAGCAGATGTTTTGAACTTTTTAATCATTTCAAAATTAGAACCCATTGTTGAATTTATAATCTGAGTTGAATGAAGCTTTTGTTTTTTGAATGCTGATTGTGGCATTTTACTTGCTTTGGAGACGACAACTTCAAAAAACAATAATAAGCAATTATTACTATAAATAAAATGAAATCAAAATCACAAATATTACCATATAGTCTTCTATTCTAACCATTTAGAAATGAGAGAATAATATTTAAAACCACCATACCACATGGGGGAGACGTTGTTTGTGTGTCACTTGCAATTCGTTTTTTCTTCAAATTATTCCTTGGAATTGTCATTGCGCCAGAGTCCATAGCTTCTAAAAACAATAATAAATAGTCGACTATAAGTTTAAATTGTTTTAAAAATACATGAAATAATGAGCATTATCAAAGAATATTCTATTACATGTCTTTTATTCACATGCACAAGAATAATAAGGGTCATGTGTTATGGAAACATATTAAATACTTAGAGATAAATAAAAATCCATTGCATCTACCACAAGTAGGGACTCATTAAAAAGAAAAGTTTTCCTTCTCAAAAATGCTAGAAGGAAATGCTTATGCTAGAAAGAAAGCTAGCAGTCGCTAGCTTTCATTGATCTTTTGCCATGTGCTTATTTCAAAATAGAGCACATGGCACAAGCTTAAGGTATAAGCTAGCAACCACCAATCACCATGGACAGGATTTTTCTATTGGAAAGCTAGTGATTGCTAGCTTTCTTTCTAGCATAGGTATATGTTATTATCCTATAAGTAAATGCTTATGCTAAAACGAAAGCTAGCAGTCGCTAGCTTTCCTTGATCTTATGCCATGTGCTTATTTGAAAATAGAGTACATGGCACAAGTTCAAGGCTTTCCTTACCTAACTAATTTATGTTTTGTGACCTCATGTGAAGCTTGGAGGCTACACCAAGAATATAATTTTTGAGATAATTTCCATTGCTAATAACAAGTAAATTATACAAAGACACTACCTCTAGTTTTCTATTGCTAATAACAATTAAATGTTACACATAGATTACCTCAAGTGCGAAAATAGACATAAACATAGTAAAATATACATAAAGAAGACCTCCTTCATTATAGCTTTTATACCAAATTAAGTTTATTGGTTTACTTAAAGACCTGTGAACAAAAAAATAAATAAATTGAACGCATATAAATGATAGACTATAAATCATCATATATTTTTTTTGAACAGAAACTAAAAAGGAGTATATTATAAAGGGGCTGTGCACATCCATTCAGTACATAGCAAAAAGAGAGGAAGAATAGTCCTGCAGAGCAGAGATAGAGCATTGTAGAATAAGCCTGCAAAGGGTCCAAAAAACTATATACAGAGTTCTTCCATGATGACTAACAGAACGGGAAGTATATACCCTTATATATTGCTTACATAATAAAAGACAAAAAAACATATATCCATAAAAACCAGATTACAGGTGGCCCCTGAAGTGGACTGGCTGTACCACTGATTCTTCGTCCATCTGACGCTCCCCTTCAACAGTTACTGCATTGTTCCTGCTGCCCTTGTTCATGGAAATGAGTCGCGTAAGGTCCTCCTGGATCATATCCACCTTCCCCATCATCTTGTGCAAGGAGCTTTCATTATCATCGATCCTGGAGTCATGGTTGCTGATTTGAAGGGAAGTGTAGTTCACAGTGTCCTCCATCTTTTTTATAACGCAGGCTATCTCCTTGTTATCCATAATTCCTATGGAGACTATCTCATACAGCTGCCCCAAACTTTTCTTGATGTCCTGGATGCCGGTATTGTCCCCTGGCTGAGCCATTCTGCCAAAATCAGAGGAAATAACAAGACAGTCAAACTGCCTGAGCAAAGAATCAGCAGTTAAATTACTACACGAACCCTCACGCGCTGAGCAATTAAGGATGCAACTGAGCACTAACAGTTCCTGATGGAGCACCGAACCCCCTTGTCCATCAGAGAAGACCTTTAAATCATCATATTTTTATGTCATTAACCAAGTAGTTCTTTTATCATTACATTTTGTTAACTCATTAAACAACATAAGGGTCATGTGTCCTGGAAACATATTAAATACTTAAAGATAAATAAAAATCCATTGCATCTAGCACAAGTAGAGACTCATTAAAAAGAAAAGTTTTCCTTCTCAAAAATGATAGAAGGAAATGCTTATGCTAGAAAGAAAGCTAGCAGTCGCTAGCTTTCCTTGATCTTTTGCCATGTGATCTGTTCTTGGACAGAAGGTATCCAAGAAGACATCTATCCATCCAGACCATGATCTACACAAATGATGTATAATAAGGGTTATGTGTTATGCTAGAAGGAAATGCTTATGCTAGAAGGAGAGCTAACATTCGTTCAAAATAGAGCACATGGCACAAGCTGAAGGTATAAGCTAGCAACCATCAATCACCATGGACAGGGTTTTTCTAATTGAAAGCTAGCGATTGTTAGCTTTCTTTCTAGTATAAGCATGTGTGTTTATTTTAGAAAGAAATGCTTATGCTAGAAGGAAAGCTAGCAGTCGCTAGATTTCCTTGATATTTTTCCATGTGCTTATTTCAAAATAGAGTAAATGGCACAAGCTCAAAGTATAAGCTAGCAACCACCAATCACTATGGAAATGATTTTTCTATTGGAAAGCTAGCGACTGCTAGCTTTCCTTCTAACATAAGTATGTGTTCTTATCCTAGAAGGAAATGCTTATGCTAGAAACAAAGCTATCAGTCGCTAGCTTTCCTTGATCTTGTGCCATGTGCTTATTTGAAAATAGAGTGTATGGCATAAGCTCAAGGTATAAGCTAGCAACCACCAATCACCATGCCCAAGGTAAAATTTGGAAAGCTAGCGACTGCTAGCTTTCCTTATAACATAAGCACGTGTGTTATGCTAGAAGGAAAGCTAGTATTCTTTCAAAATAGAGCACATGGCACAAGCTCAAGGTATAAGCTGGCAACCACCAATCACCATGGACAGGGTTTTTTAATGGAAAGCTAGCAAATGTTAGCTTTCCTTCTAGCATAAGCATGTGTGTTTATACTAGAAGGAAATGCTTATGCTAGAAGGAAAGCTATCAGTCGCTAGCTTTCCTTGATCTTGTGCCATGTACTTATTTGAAAATAGAGTGCATGGCACAAGCTCAAGGTATAAGCTAGCAGCCACCAATCACCATGCCCAAGGTTTTTCTATTGGAAAGCTAGCAACTGCTAGCTTTCCTTCTAACATAACCATGTGTGTTATGCTAGAAGGAAAGCTAGCATTCGTTCAAAATAGAGCACATGGCACAAGCTCAAGGTATAAGCTGGCAACCACCAATCACCATGGACAGGGTTTTTTATTGGAAAGCTAGCGAATGTTAGCTTTCCTTCTAGCATAAGCATGTGTGTTTATACTAGAAGGAAATGCTTATGCTAGAAGGAAAGCTAGCAGTCGCTATCTTTCCTTGATCTTTTGCCATGTGCTTATTTCAAAATACATCACATGGAACAAGCTCAAGGTATAAGCTAGCAACCACCAATCACCATGGACATGATTTTTCTATTAGAAAGCTAGCGACTGTTAGCTTTTCTTCTAGCATAAACATGTGTGTTATGCTAGAAGGAAATGCTTATGCTAGAAGGAGAGCTATTCGTTTAAAATAGAGTACATGGCACAAGCTAAAGGTATAAGATAGCAACCATCAATCACCATGGACAGGATTTCTGTACAGGAAAGCTAGCGACTGTTAGCTTTCCTTCTAGTATAAGCATGTGTGTTTATTGTAGAAGGAAATGTTTATGCTAGAAGGAAAGCTAGCAGTCGCTAGCTTTCCTTGATCTTTTGCCATGTGTTTATTTCAAAATAGAGCAAATGGCACAAGCTCAAGGTATAAGCTAGCAACCACCAATCACTATGGACATGATTTTTCTATTGGAAAGCTAGCGACTGTTAGATTTTCTTCTAGCATAAATATGTGTTCTCATCCTAGAAGAAAATTCTTATGCTAGAAGGAAAGCTAGCAGTCGCTAGCTTTCCTTGATCTTGTGTCATGTGCTTATTTGAAAATAGAGTGCATGGCACAAGCTCAAGGTATAAGCTAGCAACCACCAATCACCATGCCCAAGGTTTTTCTATTGGAAAGCTAGCGACTGCTAGCTTTCCTTCTAACATAAGCATGTGTGTTATGCTAGAAGGAAAGCTAGCATTCATTAAAAATAGAGCACATGGCACAAGCTGAAGGTATAAGCTGGCAACCACTAATCACCATGGACAGGGTGTTTTATTGGAAAGCTAGCGAATGTTAGCTTTCCTTCTAGCATAAGCATGTGTGTTTATACTAGAAGGAAATGCTTATGCTAGAAGGAAAGCTAGCAATCGCTAGCTTTCCTTGATCTTTTGCCATGTGCTTATTTCAAAATATATCACATGGAACAAGCTCAAGGTATAAGCTAGCAACCACCAATCACCATGGACATGATTTTTCTATTGGAAAGCTAGCGACTGCTAGCTTTTCTTCTAGCATAAGCATGTGTGTTATGCTAGAAGGAAATGCTTATGCTAGAAGGAGAGATAGCATTCGTTTAAAATAGAGCACATGGCACAAGCTGAAGGTATAAGATAGCAACCATCAATCACCATGGACAGGGTTTTTCTAATTGAAAGCTAGCGACTGTTAGCTTTCCTTCTAGTATAAGCATGTGTGTTTATTTTAAAAGGAAATGCTTATGCTAGAAGGAAAGCTAGCAGTCGCTAGCTTTTCTTGATCTTTTGCCATGTGCTTATTTCAAAATAGAGCAAATGGCACAAGCTCAAGGTATAAGCTAGCAACCACCAATCACTATGGACATTATTTTTCTATTGGAAAGCTAGCGACTGTTAGCTTTCCTTCTAGCATAAATATGTGTTCTTATCCTAGAAGAAAATGCTTATGCTAGAAGGAAATATAGCAGTCGCTAGCTTTCCTTGATCTTGTGTCATGTGCTTATTTGAAAATAGAGTGCATGGCACAAGCTCAAGGTATAAGCTAGCAACCACCAATCACCATGCCCAAGGTTTTTCTATTGGAAAGCTAGCGACTGCTAGCTTTCCTTCTAACATAAGCATGTGTGTTATGCTAGAAGGAAAGCTAGCATTCGTTCAAAATAGAGCACATGGCACAAGCTCAAGGTACAAGCTAGCAACCACCAATCACCATGGACATTGTTTTTTATTGGAAAGCTAGCAACTACTAGCTTTCCTTCTAGCATAAGCATGTGTGTTTATACTAGAAGGAAATGCTTATGCTAGAAGGAAAGCTAGCAGTCGCTAGCTTTCCTTGATCTTTTGACATGTGCTTATTTCAAAATACATCACATGGAACAAGCTCAAGGTATAAGCTAGCAACCACCAATCACCATGGACATGATTTTTCTATTGGAAAGCTACTGACTATTAGCTTTTCTTCTTATCATAAGTATGTGATCTTGTAACGTGTGCTTTCCTTGATCTTGTGACAAAATCTGTCTCAGGTACTGTCGGCTTCCACGACAGTCACCCATAAGGAATGACATCCTAAGTTGGTCACTAAGTACCTTCGTCAAGTGGAGAAAGAGCAGTTATCCCTCGAACGGTATTGGGTCGTCTCCTTTTCAACAAGTGGTGGTGAGCCCACTTGAGAGAACATACACCCGCAACCTTGGGTTTGACCTCCTATGGTGCAGCGCCGCTCTTTCACTTGCCCCATGCGGCTATACACGACCACTTGATTTAGAAGGATTTATAAAGCACCCTAAGGACAACAACTATGTTTTTGGATGCCTAGCCCCAAAATCCTACCTAAACTACAAGATTCTTTTGTGCCCTCCTATGGAAGTATTAAGTGAGTAGATTTAAGCTATTTTTGAACTTAGTGAGTGACGAGAGAGTTTCTTGTGTGTGTGTGTGTGCATCAAAGAAAGTGACGGTTTTGAGCGCACATGAGATATTGCATATAAATGAAAAGGCTTTTCTTTTAAAATGAAAATAATGCAACTCAACCTAATAGGAAAACAACTAAATAAACCATGTAAAAAAAACTAAATAAAATAAATTGTAAAAATAAAAAAAAATCTATAAACAAAATTGTAAAAGTAAAAAAAAATCTATAGACTTACCAAGATTTTCAACCTCTTTTTAATCCAGTCTTCTTCTTTACTTTTTGTTTGGATAAGACTAAAGCTAATGCCAATGCCAATGCCATTTTTTCCCATAACTTCATCTTCATCTTAGTTGGTCTTGCTTCTTTGATAGACAATAATCTAGAAGCTATGAAGCCAAGAATACTTGAATGGAAATTGTACAATATATTGAAACTATCTGTAAGTTACAAACTTATATCAAATAATTAAATATAAAAAACACTAGCTATTTAGCTATTTTTATATACAAGTAATGCTATATATTACATCTTATATACATTCATAGAGTTGATAACTATTTTTATGTACAAGTAATGCCATATACTTATATACATTCATAGAGTTGATAGCTATTTTTATGTACAAGTAATGCCATATATTACATCCTACATACATTCATAGAGTTGATTATACCATGGAGGTTTACAAAATGAAATTTAGAAATACAACATTCAAATAAATGATTGGCAATTATTTAAAATAGTTATTTAGGTCACCAATATTACCGGTTCAGTACTTGGGGAAAACCGGAAAACTTAGAATGGGTCACCAATGTGTTAAAAGATGCCCTCCTCTATCCCATAGGAAATATATATATATATATATATATATATATATATATATATATCACAAAAAAGAGGTAGTTATATATTTATAAAAAGGTTGTTGACAAACCAAATAACATAAAAAGTACAAAAATTTCAAAAAACATTATAGTATTCTTGTATAAATATTTTCAACAAATATGTTAATTGGTCATGATGCTTTTTCTTTCTTACAATACCTACCTTATGAATTTCAAATTTAGTGCTATACTGCTTTACATAATTAGTAATAAACAAGACAAGTAAAATGCATATATGAGAAGTTTAAGAGCCAAGATAATTTCCATTGAGGCCTTCTTCCATTAACCAAATAAATATTTTAAATTACTATTCACAATTTAATTTAATTACTATTATTATTAATTGTTATTGTTATTATTATTATTATTATATTATTAATATTAATTAATTAATAATAATAATGATAATAATCCCTTTTAGTCCATTGGTTGTAGGTTGGGTGGTTGGGAGGAAAGATTGTTACCCTCCCCACCCAGGATCAATTCTTGTAAGTGACATGATGCTCTTGTTGAGCCCTATTGTAATGATTGTATTTCAAGCTTTCCTTGATTCTTCGGAATAGCAGGAAGGTGATTTTTCCATTGGAAAAAAATGATAATAATCCCTTTTATGAAGTATAGTGGGTATTATTATTAATTGTTATTGTTATTATTATTATATTATTAATATTATTTAATTAATAATAATAATGATAATAATCCCTTTTATAAAGTATAGTGGGTTGAATAATAATGAATTTATTAAATAAATTATTAATTTAATTAACGGACGGAATCATCCCAAGTAAATTAAAAGGATATGTTTGAATAAATTATTGAATAATTCCATTACTAGAGAGAAATTGGGATGATATAAAATAATATATAATCCACCTCATTACCTCAAAAGGGGATGCATTAATGATTACCATGGAAAGTGTCTGTCGGGATTATCGGTCTGTGGGCTCGGGGGCTAGGAAATTCGTTGATTTCCTAGGGTCAGCACGATAATAGCTGATCGGCAGGGTGGACACATCATTTTGGGGTTGTTAAGGTAACTTACAGAATCCATTCCAGAAATCTTCTTATCTTACTGCAATCGACGGTTTCAGGTATTTTTCTGAACCAGCTTAATTATAATGTATTTTCTTTTATTTCCAAGCTATGCATGTCAAACGAACAGAATTAAATGGAAAGTTTTAGGATTGTGTTTATTTAACTGCAGAGACATGTAAACATATAGAAAACAGACAGTTAAACATTTACAGAAACAGAAATATAGATGGTTGAATCTCTTGTTTTCTTCTAACAATAATTAAGGGAAAAACTAGGTATAACCTGATAACCCGGAATAGACCCAGTGCCTAGATAGGGCACTACAGTTGGTATCAGAGCGCAAGGCTCAAACACTGATACCTTAGGGCCTAACTACACCTGGAACTTTAGTGAAATTTACTAGAAAATAACAAACCAGTATGATGGCTGCAAAAAGATAATTTGAAGAGCCTTTTCCCATTTATTCGTAAGGCGTAACAGAAACAGAATTTGAATGATATATATATATAACTGCTTATTTAGGGCTCATTCTAGACCGCATTAAACAAACCTTTCCAGAAAAACAACAACATTTCTATATACACTCTTTTAATATTCAAACCCTAATATTAATCCAATGCTAAAGCATTTGGGATAAACAATGTTTTTAAACAAATAAATAAATACATATAAACCAAGTTACAACACTATATATATTACCGTTATAATATTTAGATCTAAAATTTAATACTAACAAAAAAAAAACACTTCATTGCATTTATATAAAGAAATTGTATTCATAATAAATACGAAACAATGAGTCTCGCATAGGATTTACAGAGGGTTCTCCAAATTTCAGACCTGCAGCCAAAGTGATCAGTTTTCATTTCCTATTATTTTAATGCAGATCTGCCTTCTTGCCTGACAGTGTAACATTTTGTTTTAAACATTCATTTCAATAAATGTGGCATAAAACAAATATTCAAATAATATTGTTGCCTGCAATATTGTTTATAATACAAGCATCGCAGCAATTTCGACGCAGAAATCGTTTCATTTGAGCTCGATATGATCCATTTTGACCAATAACTAAGAAGATTTACAAGCATGGCAAATGCATGAAACGATTTCCATACTGCTCTCCATTGTTGCTGCTTGTTTTGTCCGAAACGAATTTCATACAAAATGTTGCTTCCTTTGAAACCCTAGCGCTCAAGACAGGTGTACCAAGCGCCCGGATCCCAACGCCACATCAATTGTCCTCCAAGCGTTTTTCTTCTTTCCTTTGTGCCCAGCCCGAACTCAACAACTAGATCCAATTGGCCCACGCACTTAACACATCAATGCCCACCATCGAATCCCATGCACTGAGTTCACATAAGAGGACAGGAATATATAAAAGATGCGTTGTGCTCAACGCCAAGGACTCATCAGGGAACCGAATGCCAAGCCAGGCGGGTCCCATGGATATCATATCTCCCATCATCCATGAGATTACCCACATATCTGCCTAGCACTGAGGCTCTTACATGAAACCAAGAGCCAAGTCGAAGCAGCCCTACAATGCAAAATAAAACCTTATTTCCTCCTTAAATAGGCATACTTTTGACGGCACGTGAGACGGTTTTCGCGATGCCCATGAGCGGTTTACTATACCTCTTTATTGGAATGCGGACGAGTAAGGAATGAACACGTGGGATGGTGGTTTTCTTTCCGCGACCACCAACCACCCTTACCATGCGTGCATGTTGCCGACGCGGAATAAGGAGAGCCGTTGATCCTGCCTTGGCGTCAATCCCCATGCAAAAAAGAAAAGGTTTTTTTTTGCGTTTTATATTGTTTTAATTTTTTTTATTATTATTTTAAATTAATGTTTTTTAAATATTAATTTAATTTTATTAATTTAATGTAGTGTCTCTCAACCATGCCCCTTTTTAAAGCTATAATTAATTAATTTCACCTAATACACTGTTGTTCAATCTTTGGTTCTCACATCATATCTGTCCATCGTACAGATAATAAATTTTGAATGAACACCATAATTAATGTGTTGCCAATGCCATTTCCCGGCTTCTTCCATCGTGATTCATGGCATTGGGCACACATTTTCCAGTTGCAGATTAAAATTTTGGTAGACTTTATCTCCAGGGTATTGAGCTATCTAATAAGCTATGGCAGTCAAACATCATTTGCACTGAAACAACCATGCCCCAGGCGACCAGATCTTCTGGAACCAAATTGGACCATCAAGGGTTTCGGATCAGGTACTCCGGCTGATCGCACTTTATGCTTAAGGGAGACTCTTGCTACAGCCCACAGGCATCCGCATCAAGTTCCAATAAATCACTGCGAATGCAAGGGTTCGGGCTCTTGGGGCAAACATCCTTCTCAGAGGTAGGTACCGTATTGTGAACCATGAAACTTCAACCCCGTTACTGGTACCAATTTTGCAAAATAGTAACATTACAAATGTCCATCAGCTAAAGCTATAATTATAAGATTCCATTGGCGAAGAAAACCGTAGTAACCTTAAGTTAAGATGTTAATTTGTTAATAATATGGGGAATGGCCAGGGTATTTATTTGGTTCTCTCTGATATTGGAACTGAAGGAGTGTGAGATATCGTTCTAGCTCATGTCCATGGAGTAAAGGTCCTTGTCAAATACATTCGGTTGTGGGAGGTTGACAATAGCCGACGGTTGGGCCTATTAAAAATAAGGTAACCTCTTAACCAACATTTACAGTTTAGACTCTAAATAAAATTGTAATTTTCATAAAAAATTAAAATATATTGAAAGTAAGATTCCGAATTTAATAATTTAAAGGAAATATAAATATATTTATGCTCAATTAAGACAATTTTGCAGTTTAGATGCAATTTTCTTTTTACAAAATTTATCCATTTTTTAGATATAGATTTCCAAGAAGTTAGTTTAATTTGAGGGCTTGATTAATTCCCCATACTAACTACACTAACTGTGTTAAATGAGAGACTAAAAAACCAGTCAAATAGATAAACCTATGCTGATGAAAAATGACAATAGAAATGAAAAATTTACCTTGGGAAAATATATCCATAGCCTCAGCTCTGAATCTATTAAAATGATTTACTTCAACAAACAAAGGGAAAGTGGTGGCGGTTGGATTAATGGTAGAAGCAACGCATGCAAAGTTTGATCCATGTTCAAAGTTAGATCCCACCAATTTCAAATACTAGCTCGGTAATGTTGGATTCATTGCCTCGTCTGTAATTCATTCATTAACAAATAGTCAGTCTAGACTTTCAAATCTTTACATCAAGAAATTACCCAACAAGATATAAAACGTCCAGGTACATAAAAAAAAAATCGATAACCAAGCTCTCCCCAGATTCGTAGTATCTCCAAGTGTGTTTTTCCTGGCTGGGAAGGAGAGAATGCATCCTCACACCTGCCACAAGGCCACCTATGTCATAATTCGAGTGTCCAAAGTTGAAAATTGCAGTGAAATTACAAGCCCCAACCCTCGGGTCTTGAATCTGCCACTCTACAATGCCAAATAAAACCTTATTTCCTCCTTAAATAGGCATACTTTTGACGGCACATGAGACGGTTTCCGCGTTGCCCATGAGCGGTTTACTATACCGCTTTATTGGAATGCGGATGAGTAAGGAATGAACACGTGGGATGGTGGTTTCCTTTCCGCGACCACCAACCACCCTTACCATGCGTGCATGTTGCCGACGCGGAATAAGGAGAGTCGTCGATCCTGCCTTGGCGTCAATCCCAATGCGAAAAAGAAAAGGTTTTTTTTTTGCGTTTTATATTGTTTTAATTTTTAATTTTATTATTATTTTAAATTAATGTTTTTTAAATATTAATTTAATTTTATTAATTTAATATTTAAAAAACATTCATTTAATTTAATTCGTTTAATTTAATTTAATTTAATTAATTTAATGACTTTTAATTTAATTTGATTTAATTAATTTAATTTAATGTCATTTAATTAATTAATTTAATTTAATTAATTCAATTTAAAATTTTTTAATTAATTCAATTTAATTTAATTTTTTTTATTTTGTTTTATTAATTATTATTTAATTTAATTTAATTTAGTTGTTGATAAGAATTAAAAAAAAAATACCATGTAAGAGAAAAGTTTTTTTTTTGCGTTTTATATTGTTTTAATTTTTTTTATTATTATTTTAAATTAATGTTTTTTAAATATTAATTTAATTTTATTAATTTAATGTAGTGTCTCTTAACATTCATTTAATTTAATTCGTTTAATTTAATTTAATTAATTTAATTAAATGACTTTTAATTTAATTTGATTTAATTAATTTGATTTAATGTCATTTAATTAATTAATTTAATTTAATTAATTCAATTTAAATTTTTTTTAATTAATTCAATTTAATTTATTTATTTATTTATTTATTTTATTAAAAAAAATTTTTTCCTTAAGAAAAAAGCGTTTTTTTTTTTTTTTTTTTTATTAATTACTATTTAATTTAATTTAATTTAGTTGTTGATAAGAATTAAAAAAAAAAAAAATACCATGTCAAAATAAAAGGGGTTTCGGCAAAATTTCTTATATAATTATATAATGCTAGTGTTATTTTATTTAGATTTAATTAAATTTCGTATATATTTTTATTTAAATTTCGTGTATAATTATATAGCGCTAGTATTATTTTATTTAAATTTAATTAGATTCCATATAATGTTATAACCTAGGTTTCTTAAAAAATTAAAAGTTAATATTTAAAAATATAAAGCTAGGTCAATTATAGTAAGGTTGAAGTGGTTGGTGAAGTTATATTTAAATTAGCATAGATAAAATTTAAATTATAATTTATATTTAAGGGAGAAATTTAAAATATTTAAATTTAATATATATAAATATTTAAAATTTTGGAAAAGAAATAAATAAATAAATGTATATAAATAAATAATAAAGAGTGGTTTAAGTGGTTTGGTGAAGATCTAGGGTTTTATAAATCCATGTATTTAATCAAATTGTCTTAGTATTTATTATATTTGAACAATGTAAACTATTTCCTAGAAATTTATCTATATTTTAAAGAAAATTAAGGATTCCAAAACCTCAAGAATAAGAGAGGGTTCCAAGACCAAACACTAGTGGATTGTTATTAAATCCTTTTACATATTTTTTATTAAATCACTCAACTATTCCATTTGCTTATGGATGACAAGGGGAACACTTCCATGCCAATAATTGAGATGATATAATGCAATCAATGCATTGATCAAGGGTAGTGGAAAAACAAAATCATTAAATGATGTAATGTAATTCAAGTAAACAAAATAATTAAATGTTTTTTCAAAAACATAATCATAAAATATTTTGATAATTCTAATGACAAATATTTATTTTTTAAACAATCGCATAAAATAAACAATCCAAACCAAAATCATAAAATGTTTTGATAATTTAGATAAATTTTTTTTAATTAAGATAAACATCAATGATAATGTGATAATGTGAATGGTTTAAAAGTAATTAACATAAATATTAAATTCCATTAAAATATCATTAATAATTTAAAAAATACTAAAAAAATCCAAACAATAGACACTTTCATATGGAGTTACAAACTTTTACAATTCAGCCTAGTACTCATATGGAGTTACAAACTTTTACAATTCAACCCAGTCATATGCCGTTAGTTTGGAACACAAGAATAAGTATATATTTCTTTTACAAATCAGCCTACTCATATGAAGTTACAAACTTTTACAATTCAATCGACTCATATAAAGTTAGTTTGGAGCACAACAATAAGTATATATTTCAATTGAGAAGAGGTTATGCTTAATATGAAAACCTAATAACGGCCTATATTAAGAAAACCTAATAACGGCCTATATTAAATGCAATTGTGAAATTACTATCATGTTATCATGTTAGTACCATTTGTCAAAAACCCAGATTCATGGTATTATAAAATTGAAGTTTTCACAATTTATAACATCTACATTTTTTAAATTTGATGAATAAAAAATAAATTATCTAAAAATAAAATACATTTTTATTTTTGACATTAAAAGTTTCCAACCATGTTAATGTCAAAAGAGTTGTAACCAAAACTTGCATTGAGTTGGCAGAATAATCAAAAGTCTATAGTTCTACACCTGAGTGAACCCTTTCTTAATATATTTTTACGGAAGAACACTACACTAGTACCATTTTACTCCCATTTACAAAACCTGTAAAGGTTGGCGGTAAAGATTCATCATGCTGGAAAATTGAGTCGGATGGTAACTACCTAAATTTGCATAGTCACGACAGCAGAGTGAGAGAGGTGTAAATGCAAATCGTAATGACAGTGGTGTAAAATGCAAATAGTAATATCAGTGTCATTATTTAGACATGAAGTAGGGAGAAATCCCCCGCAAAAGTCTCGCACAAAGAGAATTATATAACCTCTTACTCTCAATTTGGGCTTCTCATCATCATTTGAGGAGGCAAATTTTCATAAGATAGTAAGCAGCTCATCCATACAAATAGGCTTTTATAGGCTTTAGGTCAGCCATGGCTGTGAATTAAACTCCAGGCCAGTGACAAAAAAATATCGTGTGCTCCTATCTATGAATATGTTCGAACTCAAACGAGGGTGGGAAGCGGCAATGCCACTTGTATCTGGTAGTAAGGCGGAACAAAAAATTTCAAAATTCAAAATTCAAATGGGCGATACAGGAAAACGGTTTCATGGAAAACGACGTTAATATAGACATCTGTAGATAGATTTAGGCCCATCTCCCTCTACAACGTTTAATACAAGATCCTCAAAAAGATAATTGCAATCAAGTTATGGAAAATCATCCCTTCCATCGTCTCGATTAACCAAGGATGATTTGTCTTTTATTTTTTTGGAACCTTGAATTACCTTCAATTCTGTAGGTTTCAATATCAGAGATTGCTACTGCAAAAAAGGTTTTTATATTTGAGATGGTGAATTTATTTAACAAAGAACCAGGTGCACTGGACTTGTGCCTTAAAGCTGTATTTCATTCAACTAGCATTTTGAATTTAGGGTATGCTTTGCACTCTGACCTGAAGTGTCTTTCTGATTCCTATGGAGAGCTGGAGTGTTTTCGCTACTGTGAAGCGCCTAAATTAGACCTTCAAAAGGTTTTTCCATCTGTTCCAGGGGGGCTTTCTGACCTTGCAAAGACTGTGCTGGGAAGTGCTTTAAACAAAAGTACTAGGATGAGTGACTGGAGGGAGCGTCCCTTGAGCAATAGTCAGGTACACTAAATATAAATCCATGCTACGGTATAAGTTGCACTACAAAGTATAAGAACCAGTACAAACCTCTAAAAACTGATGAAGTTTGAAATAAGAACATACAAACTACAAATTTAAACGTTGCTACGAAATTTATATGGGACTGTTCAGATCAAGATTTTCAAGCATACAATAGACTCACAGATATCTCCAGTAACTGAAATATGTAACCTCTTATAACTTGAAGAAGGCACAAAAATACCCATACCCCACGGGCCTTGTACAAAATCCAGATACTAAACTAAATGGATGAGAATGATAGGAATTTGTAGGATGAGGAGTACCTGCAGTTCTAATTTACAGGAGGACGATTCAGCCGCTCCAGCTGCTCGCAATAGGATTCAGGTTCTAATTTGCAGAGGACAAGAACAATGTTTCAGCAGCTCCAGCTATAGGAATTTGCAGGACGAGAATGAGGACCAGGTCTCTTGGCATTTTGCAATGGACTGCACTGCCTTGAATGCAGGTAGATGGGCGTTGAATGCAGGTAGGTGGGCGTTGAACCTTGAGAATATGGCGGGAGCGAGACTGTGTACGATGAGATCTCCAGGATATGGCTGCAGCTGGCTCATGATCAAGCTGCACGTTTTCGATGGGACTGTATGGCGCTTCGTGTGGTACTACGTCAATAATTATAATACATTATTATAATTATAAAAACTAGTTGAATGATATTGCAATATTTCTCATTTATGCAATGACATGAAATGGATGATAATGTATGGTATGTTCTTATTTCATATTCCTTTATGGCATGTTCTTATTTCATATTTCTTTATGGCATGGATGAAAAGTTAATGTATTATTATATTTTATAATACCTTATTATAATTATAAGATTTAGTTGAAAGATATTGTAATATTTTTTATTTATGCATGATAGTATAAAGTAGTGTGATATTACATTTTTTTGGGGGGATAACTGGAAGTAGAAGAAAGATTAATATTTTGTCTATATTTTGTACTTTCTTATGTAATTTGAAAAGTTAAATGTATTATTATATTATATTTTATATTACGTTTATGTGATGAAATGAATTAGGTAAATTTAGGATAATGCATCACCATATTTCATATTTCGTTAATGGGATAGCAAGATGTAAAGGAAAGGTTAATGCCTTGTTTATAGTTCATAATTATTTTATGGGATACTATGAAAGGCTAATGTATTATTATATTTATACTACGTTTATATGATAATATGAACTGGTTGAAAGATAAGATACTGTTATGATATTTCTTGATGTTATAAAATGAACTAGATGAAAAGCTAACACATGCCTATATTTCACAGTTCACTTAGGGGATTGTAAATTGTAATATTAAAGACATAGCCTTCCTTTTTGTCAAATTGTACCCTTAGGGTTTCCGTTTGCAAGTGTTACTTATTTAAGATATATTTCAACTATGATAGAGATCCTTGCCAATTCACATATGGAATAATTGTTCTAGAACAAATGCTTTGGAAAGCCAAAGAACTATAACTTAGGAGCAGACACTTATAGTATAAAAAAAAAAAAAAAGAAGAAGAAGAAGAAGAAAAAAAAATCATTCACTAACAACGAGCATTAAATTGTCGAATAGAGATGGTATCAATAACATAAAATTGTATTTTAAGAAAAATCTACTCGGAAAAACTTGGAACAAAGACCAACGATATTTTAAACCTTTTTCTACATAGCCATGATGAGAAAACAAGTGGACGGATATAATCGGTGGATTTGCTGAATGACGAAAAATTGATCAATTTTAAATGATAAGACACCAAGATGCTCAGATTGACGAGACTTGGACGGATTGTCGAGGAAGAGAAACCAACTTAAAATTTGAAAACGAGATATCAATGTGATTGGTATGATGAGCTGAACTCAACGACATGCATTTTTCATTACGACAAAACCATTTATGAAAACTCATGACTACGAACTTGAAATTTAACCATGGTATCGAAATGGTCAAATGAAGGCAATGTTTCGTAAAAAGAAGTATGGAGACGATTAGCATAATAAATAGAACGCAATGAAGCTAACCTTAGGTCATAATCAAACATGATAAAATGACAACTAGCCCTCGAGATGGAACTTGATGGGGTTAAGAAGACACTTTGTGCGACTTGATGAATCTGTCGAAGTGGTCCTATGATAACATAAACGAAGAGATAAGGGAAATACATGATAAGCTCATGGAGCTGAACATGATGATACTAATGACAAGAATAAGTGATATCGAAAATCTAGTTGGACTGACAGTTATTGAATGTACTATCGAATTGATATTATACACAATTATGATTGAGTTCCTGAGAATGTATTGGAACCATGTTGGAAAAAAAATAATAATAATAATGATTAGAACCACTTGTGCTTAATATGGCCATGATTGTTGGAGAAAAATAGAAGGGAATGGAAAGAAGATGATAATAGGAAATTAAGATAAAGTTTAGTGTCGAAAGTACAAGAACAAAAATTAACTTCAGGATGAAGTTCTATTTAAGAGGGGGTGTATGTAATGCCCCTAGAATGACTGTGGACCTTAAGGGCACCTGTCAAGTGACCCGGATGAACAACTTCGATATGGTGGTCTCTTGAGCCTTGTTATGTCTTAAATGATTGAGGAAAACCTGAAGATGTGAATGACGATAATAATTGATAAATGAATTAAGGAATTAAATGATATTGTGTGGGGTGGGATAATTGATTGATTACATCTTGCTTAATGATTAGCATGGATTGATCAAGTCAAGTGTAGTGGGACATTTATAGTCTTAGCTGTGCGACTTAGGAGGACGCAGCTGAGATGCATCATAGATTTCTACATTTATTCTGAACTTCGGGACGAAGTTCTAAATAAGTAGGGGTGTATGTAGTGCCCCTAGACTACTGTAGACATTGAGGGCACCTGCTGAGTGACCTGACTGTTTGAAACATTAATAAAATAACCCTATGATTTTATTTTGAGTATATTTATGATTACGATTGATTGATATATGTGCATTTGGGTAGTTATTGTGAATGGACGATTTCATGTTGTTTAACAATTAACTTTGATATGAAAACTGTACATATGAATGGTGCTTAACGACTAGTTGTGCAATTGATTATGTGATTAGACGAATGAGTAACGATTGAGTAAACTATAGATGCTTAATGAAGCAACAGATTTATAAATCAAATTGTGATTATTGAGGACATTGCTACTAATTTATGTTTGTGAGAAATGTGTGTAGCGACAGGTGAAACGGTTCACCGATGGACACACAAAGGAATATGAAGGGTCGTAGAGTACGGGTAAATCACACACAAGGAGAGCGACGACGATGTCGACTTCTGACGGAATACCACGCTTGAGCAGATAAGCACTGATCTGCTTGCTCCTAGTGAAAATGCTTGTTAAACTTAACTGCATAAAAACATATAAGTTTGCACCTAGAGCATTACTTAGAAATGCATTTGAGTACTTTAGGCATTTGCATATATCTAAACATAAACAATCATTGGAGAATGTTATGGCAAATTATCACATCGTCGATCTACTGCGTATGGCTTGAGGGACTGTACAGCAGTGAAGAGAATACTTCCTTGTGCTGGTTGTGTAGGTATTGTGGGTGCCAAGCTAGATAGATCTTGCAAGGTTATCCCTGGCTCTGTGCTGGAGCTCACTAGCTTAACAAATCTTCCCTCCCATGTCCTAGCAGCCTGATAAACCCAATTGCAGATTGGCTTGGCTCATCTTGGTGTATGCTTGGCTATGTGTGAGTCTGCTGTTCCTTGGTTCCTTGTAGAGATCATGCCCAGCTCAGGGGTGGCAGTGGTGCTGAGAGATTGAGGAACACACTGGCCTATGGTTGGGTGGAACGTTGCAGTTGCATAGCCAATTGCTTGGGACTGCCTTATTGAGATAAGTATTCTCCTGTATATTCTTGCAAAGATTTAATTGATGGATATCTGAATGTAGGGTGATGGTGTAAATGAATTTACTTCCGTTGTGTTTTTACGAGTTTATGCAATTCCATATGATCTTTTATAAATCTGCAAAGGTCTTTAATTAGCTGTTATATAGTCTTGAATGTATGATAGATATCAACGGCATTTAGTTAACTTCCGTTGTGTTTCCATTGTATAAACATATACTTGTATATATATATTTTCATTTTCATTTGAATGCTTGTTTAATGAATGGATATGGGGGCTAGATGCCCGGTTTAACCTCACGATCCCTCCAAAAATCCCCTCCTCCATACTTCCCACCATACTCATTAGATCTATCCCTTTGCTAATATATACCTCCCATGCTACCTCCCTCCCTCTCATCCCTCTTTCTATCCCCTTTTCCATAACAAACCACCTCTCTACCCCACCCCCCCCACTCTCTCTCTAACCCCATCTCTCTCTCCGATTATCTTTAACCCACCTCCTTTATAACTCCCACACTCTCTCCCTCTCTCTCTTTAACCCCTCTCCTCCTCCCTGTTATTATACAAACTATCATCCCTAGAACACCTAGGCTGTGTCGACCAAGGGGCTAGTTACAGTAAGTGGGGAGGACATAGGTCCAATGTCACCATAACCTAACTCCTCATCTTCTTTGGTTAAGTCCTAAACCCATGGGAGAGTCCCTAATGGAGGAATAACACCTGTAAGCACCAACACACCTGGAAATACCATTCTACAATCATTATGGATAATATTAGTGCCTTGCATGTAGTCAACAATGGATAATAAAGACAAATAAGTAATATAAAAGGCGTAATTCAACATACCAATCAATGTCAATGAATATCACAAGTTCAACATACTTCACAATTCATACAATGCATCTACCTGATGCATACCAAGTATCTACCTGATACATATCATCATACATGATCCACCTGATCATACTGTGTATCCACCTAGGTGATACAAATACAAACTTAACCGAATATTTAGGGACACCTAAAATTGAAGTTATTGACATTTAGACACTGACCCAT
Source organism: Larix kaempferi (assembly GCA_027924585.1). NCBI lineage: Eukaryota > Viridiplantae > Streptophyta > Pinopsida > Pinales > Pinaceae > Larix > Larix kaempferi. The sequence goes on along the minus strand of BSBM01001562.1, from coordinate 399,436 downwards.
TATAATCCTCCCTTGACCCAACCTGACGATCATGTCTTGATACAACTAGATGTACCTTTTCCCATAGATCCCTTTAAATTTGTTCAAAATGTACAACATAATATGTCTAGAACCAAATTATGGTTAATCTAACAAGCATGGGATGTACTTCCACTACACCTAGTGTCTTTTGAGGAAACATGAATGCTTCTTATGTATATTTAGTTATCAAAATCATTTCTTCTACCCATATGCCACATGTTCCCAATGTCTCTTCATTCATAATGCCATCTATTAGCAAACACATTCCAACCCTACGTTTTCCTAGTCTTGGAATACCTTCCACAAGTAATTTTATGCCTAGTTCGAGCTTCTCCTTTGGTGTATGTAATAATCTATTGATCCCTCAACAACTCCCCAAGTTATGTGATGTGGGGCCCCACCTGAAATTTTGAGCTAAAGGCCACTGATCCAAGTGTTGTTACTCTTTAATGATGTCTATACAACTACAATTTGGACGTAGTCCTTATAAGGTATGTTTTATCATACCATGTCTAATATTTCTCCTTTACAGGTTTTTTTATTATCATGCCATACACTTGGATATAGTAAACCCCCCCTGCCCTTACTGCTTATTCTTTCTGTACAAGCAATTCATCCTTGAAAAGTTTGACAAAATATGAGTGAGAAAACTATCCCTGATTCCATAAGCTTAAATTCCACTTGATGAAAACCCTCAGTTTGTTTCACCCCTAAACCATCCAAAGAGTGAACCTAAAAGAAAAATAAGAAAAGAAATAGTTTTTTCGAAGAAGCGTCCTTGGAAAAATAATTTTGGAAAAATAGCTTTATACACCCATGTAACATATCGGAAATGGCATATGAAAAGTGGTGAAAAACGATGAAATGTTACATGGGTTATATCATATGGTATCTCATACGTTTTGTGTATATGATGAGACCAGTCACATATTATGATGGTGAGCTCGCACAAATCGCCTTTGCACTGGCCAATGTGTATATGATGAGCCCGCAATACCATGGTGCAGCCATCAAATGTGTATCGTCGCATGTAGAGTCGAGCTTGCACATGGGACAACAAGTTTAGTTTTGTGCACAGATCATGGTCTTGACTCTTGGCATTGCGGAGGGGCTGCACAACGTACCATTTTGTGCACCCTCCAAGGACTAGTCTCCAAGCATAACCGTTAGCCCGCACAAAACGATACAATGTGACTCTGTGCACTATCAAACAACTTTTGGTTGAATGGTTGATGGAGCCCGCACATTGTTATGTAACATTGGTTGAATGGTCGATGGAGCCCACACATCGTTATGTAACATTGGTTGAATGGTCGATGGAGCTCGTACGGTTGATGAGTCTGTTAAGCTTAAACCAAATAGACTAGCAGGATCACTGAAAGAAGCATAATCACAAGATAGACACAATATTTACCCTGGGAAACCCTCATGGGGTAGAAAACCCAGCAAAGCTTTCCTCAATAAGATGATTAACCAAAATACAAGATGTGCTCCCTCCTTCTAATCCTCCTTAGCAGATCTCCCAGACAAGTGCGCCACTTTCCACAAGTGAGTGAGTGATCTAATGAGGAGTTCACCTCCTCTATTTATACACACTCCTGATCACCAAAAATACCTACTGGGGCCGACCTCTTCTGGAGAAGTCTAATAACCCCTAAAACCCAACTTTAGGGCCGACCCCCACATGGTGGGTCTAACAACCCTAGTTACCACAATTCTTCGGAGGAATAAACATCTCCGGATACATAATAAAATCACATCGGAGGGATGGAACATCTCCGGAATAAATAATGTACAAATATAATATTCTTAGAAGTTACAATATTCAACACTCCCCCTTAACGAGAAGGATATTATAATAACATCTGCAGGAGCAAGGAGTCATTTACTACATCATCTATATATCATCGGAAGCTTTCTTCAATTCATCATCATCAGTAACTTGACCAGTTACTGGAACATCAGCATCATCAGAGTTGATAGTACTCAATCATCAGCATCGTCATAATACGTGATCAACAACATCGCCATCACACGATCATCAACATCGCCATCACACGATCATCAGCATCGTCATCGTCATCATACGATCATCAGCATCATCATCGCACGATCAGCAGCATCGTCATCGTCATCGTATGATCATCAGCATCATCATTGCACGATCATCAGCATCGTCATCGTACCATCATCAGCATCATCATCGCACGATCATCAGCATCATCATCGTCATTGTATGATCATCAGCATCATCATCGCACGATCATCAGCATCGTCATCATCATCGTACAATCATCAGCATCATCATCGTCATCGTATGATCATCAGCATCGTCATCGTCATCGTACGATCATTAGCATCGTCATCGCATGATCATCAGCAGTTCTCTCTGTCCAGTCATGTACCTTTTGAACCGAAGTCCAGGGACGATCCAGTCGTATCATGTTCTCGGAGACCACATGTCTACGGCTCAGTTTACAGGACCAAAGTCCAAGGATGATCCAATCCTTACCGTACATTTAGGACAGCGTCCAAGGATGACTTAATCCTCAACCGTTCATTTAGGACCACGTCCAAGGATGACTTAATCCTCCACCGTACATTTAGGACCACGTCCAAGGATGACTTAATCCTCCACCGTACATTTAGGACCACGTCCAAGGATGACATAATCCTCCACCGTACATTTAGGACCATGTCCAAGGATGACTTAATCCTCCACCGTACATTTAGGACCACGTCCAAGGATGACTTAATCCTCAACCGTTCATTTAGGACCACGTCCAAGGATGACTTAATCCTCCACCGTACATTTAGGACCACGTCCAAGGATGACTTAATCCTCCACCGTACATTTAGGACCACGTCCAAGGATGACTTAATCCTCAACCGTACATTTAGGACCACGTCCAAGGATGACTTAATCCTTCAACCGTGCATTTAGGACCTACGTCCAAGGATGACTTAATCCTCCATCGTCCATTTAGGACTTCATTCTCGAAGACTTACGTCTACGGCTCTTCTTTCGGACTGAAGTCCAGGAATGATCCAATCCCTTCACATGTTCATCAAGAACTTCATTTTCGAAGACATACGTCTACGGCTCTTCTTTTGGACTGAAGTCCAGGAATGATCCAATCCCTTCACATGTTCACCAAGAACTTCATTTTCGAAGACATACGTCTACGGCTCTTCTTTCGGACTGAAGTCCAGGAATGATCCAATCCCTTCACATGTTGTATATCAAAAACATGTATCCTCATCATCAAAACATGTACAACCACGACATGTATCATCATCATCAAAACATGTATAACCACAACATGTATCATCATCAACAAAACATGTATAACCACAACATGTATCATCATCATCAAAACATGTATAACCACAACATGTATCATCATCAACAAAACATGTATAACCACAACATGTATCATCATCATCAAAACATGTATACATCTACCATCAGAACTAACATCAAAAGTATGTATACATCTATCATCAAAACTAACATCAAAAGCATGTATACATCTATCATCAAAACTAACATCAAAAGCATGTATACATCTATCATCAGAACTAACATCAAAAGCATGTATACATCTATCATCAGAACTAACATCAAAAGTATGTATCCATCTATCATCAAAAGAAAGAATATAAGAGTCCTAAATCTAAATAATTCTAGGTAACTAAGTGCAGTAAATAGGTAACCTCATCATTGATGAGATAGACTTGTTGTCGGATACTGTGCTACTCCCCCTTTCGAGGAAGGTCCTTCTGAACTACACCAAGCTTGTCTCGGAAGTGTTCAAACTTTACTCGAGATAGAGGTTTCGTCAGGATATCAGCAATTTGATCCTCAGTGCTTATATACTCGAGCTTGATAGCTCCTCTCTGCACCATATCTCGTATGTAAAAGTATCGGATCTCTATGTGTTTTGACTTATCGTGAAATACAGGATTTTCAGTCATCTTGATGCAGCTTTGATTATCACACATGATCACAGTGGGATCCATTTCTAAGTCAAACACTCCAGATAAAAGTTTCTGAAGCCATACTGCTTCACAGCTGGCAGAGCATGCATCTATATATTCTGCTTCAGCAGTACTGAGGGCCACACTAGATTGTTTCTTGCTGAACCATGAGATCATGGCAGATCCAAGACCATAACATCCGCCTGAAGTACTTTTTCTATCTGATACATTACCTGCCCAATCAGAATCTGAGTAACCATGTAGTTTGAGTTCATGACCTCCAAGATAAAATAGGCCAAAATCTAATGTACCTTTTAGGTACCTCATTATATGCTTTGTAGCTATTAGGTGAACCTTTCTGGGTTCTACTAGAAATTGACTTAGGGTATTTATAGCAAAGCATATATCAAGCCTAGTATTGGTTAAGTACATTAATGATCCAATGATCTGTCTATATAGAGTTATGTCCACTAATTCTGATGAATCATTAAATAATAACTTTAAGTTGGAGTCCATGGGAGTGGCCTTGGCTTTACACTCCAACATATCAAATCTTTTGAGAATCTCCACAGTATACTTACCTTGATTTAGAAAGATTCCTTTTGGTTCTTGCCATACTTCTAAGCCTAAGAAGTAATGCATTAATCCGAGATCTTTCATCTCGAATTCTGAAGAAAGGTTCTTCTTGCTTTCAATAATTTGTTTCTCATTTCCAGTTAGAAATAGATCATCTACGTATAACAGCAATATAACTGGTTCATCATCCATCACTTTGAGATAAAGATTTGGGTCAGCTTTACTTTTGGTAAAGCCCATGCTAGTTAGGAAATTGTCAATCCTTCCGTACCAAGCTCTGGGAGCTTGTTTCAACCCATATAATGCCTTCTTCAATTTGCATACATGAGTTCTTCCATCATTAACCTCAAACCCTTGAGGTTGCTCTATGTACACTTCTTCTTCAATTACACCATTCAGAAAGGCTGTCTTAACATCCATTTGGTGTAATTTCCACTTCATCATGGATGCAAGTGCCATGATGGTTATGATTGAAGTATACCTAGCAACTGGTGCAAATGTTTCTTCATAGTCAATTCCCTCTTCCTGAGAGAATCCTCTGGCTACAAATCTTGCTTTATATTTTTCGATGCTTCCATCCGCGGCATGTTTTATTTTGAAAATCCATTTGGAAGAAACCACACTCTTATCTTTTGGTTTGGGAACTATATCCCAAACATCATTTTTCATTATTGACTGATATTCTTTTGTCATTGCTTCTACCCATTCTTTCTTCTGAGCTGCCTCTTCATAGCTAGTGGGTAGTTGATCCACAAGATCACACATCAAGGCCATATAGTTGGACACTAGCTTTGGTTTCTTTCTTTCTCTAGTGGAGCCTTCAGGAGCTCCATATCTTTCAGCTCCTTGAATAATATCTCTAGCCCATGCTGGCCTTCTTTTCTTGGATAAGTCTGTAATAGGAGGCTCTTGTGGTTCCAACATGTCATGATCCTCTGGAGAATAATCTTCAGGCATGGGAATAGCCTCTGTGATTCTGGGAGAAGTATCTTCTTCATAGATTTCATCAAGTTGACACTTCTTGGATTTCTTGAGAGCTGCTTCTTCATCAAATGTTACATCTCTACTTATTTCTATGTGATGAAAGCCTAGAATGTAAATTCTGAAGGCTTTGGATGATTCACAATAGCCAACAAATATTCCCTTCTTACCAAAAGGGTCCAACTTGGTTCTCTTTTCTTTTGGAATGTGGATGTACACAGGACACCCAAATATTTTAAGATGACTTACCTCCGGCTTTTTACCTGTAAACACTTCTTCTAGAGTTTTGAACTCAAGAGCACTATGAGATAATCTATTTTGCACATATACTGCTGTCTTGGATGCCTCAGCCCATAGATACATGGGAAGATCTTGATCATGTATCATGGTCTTCACAGCTTCCATGATTGTTCTATTTTTCCTTTCAGCCACCCCATTTTGTTGGGGATTATAAGGAGTAGTTAGTTCCCTTTTGATTCCAGCTTCTTTGCAAAAGTCCTCAAATTCCTTTGAGGTAAATTCTCCGCCATTATCTGTTCTGAGAATCTTGATTCTCTTTTCTGATAGATTTTCTATTAGAGCCTTGAACTCTTTAAATTTTCCAAAGACTTCATTCTTACCTTTCAGGAATTATATCCAAGTTTTCCTTGAATAATCATCAATGAATGAAAGATAGTATTCAAACCCACTTAGAGAAGTGGTGGGCATTGGTCCACATACATCCGAGTGTATTAGTTCTAAAATGTTCTTAGTCTTTGTTTCACTCTTTGGAAAGGGGTTCTTGATATTTTTCCCTTTCTTACACCCTTTACATGAGCCATCATGATCAGCTTTCAAATCTGGTAATCCTATGACTACCTTGCTTACATAGGGTAAGGATTTAAAGTTGATGTGAGCTAATCTTCTATGCCATAGCTCACTGGTACTAGAGATCTCATGTGCAAGGGCAGCTTCTGGATGGCCCTTGAGTTTATAGAGACCTCCTTCTTCTTCACCAATAACAACTGCATCTTTAATTGTCTTTCCTTTGGACCACATAAGTACTTGTCCATCTACGAAGGCTACTCTAAAGCCTTTCTTATCTAGTGCTGAAATGGAGAGAAGGTTTTTCTTTAATCCTGGTACATATAAGATGTCTTTCATCTTCAAGGGTGTTCCAGAATCTAGCTTATAGCTAGCTTCACCAATTCCTTTGATGGGATATTGGTAGTCATCTCCTAGAGATACTTTCTGTGAGGAAGTCTTTTCTTCAAGATTTGAGAATGTCTTCCTTTGACCTGTCATGTGCTTGGAAGCACCACTGTCAATGAGCCATGTATCTTCTCCAGGAGATACAGATCCAGAGAGTGCAGAGAATAGAACGTATTCTTCTGGATCTTCTTTCTTTACCTTACTTCTTTTCCTTTTAGGCTTTACCTCTACCTTTTCTTCTTCTTCATCTTCTTCCTCTTCTTCTTCTTCACTATCATTTTCTGCCATATGTGCATGATGTATTTTGTGGAAAGACTTCTTCTTTTGAGAAGGACAGAATCTGGAGATGTGTCCTAATTTATGACAATTGTAGCATTCTATTGTGGAAAGATCTCTTGCTGAATTGGGTCCTCTTCTCTTGTTAGATCTAGAGAAGTGTTGAGATCCTTTGTGGTCAACTCTCTTGAGATGACTCATTCTTCTTCTTTTGGTATGAGTGGCCAAAGCTTGGTCATCCTCTTTGAGAAGAGCTTCTCTATTTGCAACCCTAGCTTCTTCTTGAACACAATCCTCCCATACTATGTCAAACTTCATGCTTTCTTTCCTGGCACACATAGTTTGTATAAATGACTCCCAAGATCTAGTGAGACCATTGAGAGCAGTCATCACAAGTTCATCCTCATCAAGGGTATCACCAATTGCATCTAGTTGTTCCTTGATTTGTGAAACCCTTGAGAAGTAGTCTTGCATGGATTCTCCTTTGTGCATCTTGGTACTCTTCAATTGAGTTCTCAGATTCATCTTTCTATTAATGTTCTTTCCTTCATACATTCTTCCTAGGGCATCATACATTTCCTTTGGAGTCTTCTTGGAGGCCACTTGGGGAATCAAGTGGTCTTTAATGGAATCAGCTATGATTCTCTTTTCCCTAATCAAATCCTTCCTATGCTTTTCTTTGGCTTCATCTCCTTCTGGTTCTGCAACTTCTTCCTTGATATACTGAGCAAGATCATTCTCCTCAAGAATGAGACCAATTCTGTATTTCCATGCCCGGAAATTTTCTATACCTTCTAGCTTGTCTTCAAGCTTAGTGTTTGGAGCCATCTTCTCTTGGGGGAGTCCAAGAGACAGAGTAGACTTACCTGAAAAGTTACTTTTCACTTTTCCGGAATCTGGAACAGAAATTTATCGCACTTTTGGTAGAATTAGGGTTTGACTTTCCCGGAGTTCTACTCAACCAAAAAGTTCGATCTATAGCTCAAAAGAATGCTCTTGAGAAGGGATATCCAGCCATGTAATCAGAATTCAAAAATTCCAACTTTTTTCTGAAACCAAAATCTGACGTATCGCACTTTTGGTAGAATTAGGGTTTGGATTTCCCGGAGTTCTACCCAACCAAAAAGTTCGATCTAGGGCTTAAAAGAAAGGTATTGAAGAGGGATATCCATCCATGCAACCAAAATGCAAAAATACCAACTTTGGGCTGAAACCCTAACTTCACTTGGAGAGAGAGAGAGGTATTCTTACCTTGTGAAAGATGTCCTATTCAGTATGGCTTTGATACCATGTTAAGTTTAAACCAAATAGACTAGCAGGATCACTGAAAGAAGCATAATCACAAGATGGACACAATATTTACCCTGGGAAACCCTCATGGGGTAGAAAACCCAGCAAAGCTTTCCTCAATAAGATGATTAACCAAAATACAAGATGTGCTCCCTCCTTCTAATCCTCCTTAGCAGATCTCCCAGACAAGTGCGCCACTTTCCACAAGTGAGTGAGTGATCTAATGAGGAGTTCACCTCCTCTATTTATACACACTCCTGATCACCAAAAATACCTAATGGGGCCGACCTCTCCTGGAGAAGTCTAATAACCCCTAAAACCCAACTTTAGGGCCGACCCTCACATGGTGGGTCTAACAACCCTAGTTACCACAATTCTTCGGAGGAATAAACATCTCCGGATACATAATAAAATCACGTCGGAGGGATGGAACATCTCCGGAATAAATAATGTACAAATATAATATTCTTAGAAGTTACAATATTCAACAGAGTCAATAGTTGTATGCTTGAAGTCGTTTTCTCACGCTCCTTTGGCTTCTGTCTCCATGAATACTGGTTGCTGGAACAGTGGAAACCTATTGGAACACAACCAGTATTCCAATGAATCAGATCCCTTTTTTGTTTCTACGAACACCAATGTCAAAGAATGTTTGCCTGCATGAATTTCAAACATAGTTGTAACAACAAGGGGACTAGGACTACTTAAGCGACTTGGTACAGGCTTCAAGGAAGTACAGTACTTAGCATGTACCAATACTTGGTACATGCTAGTGTTACACAAGCAAGTTTGATACAAAAGAAAACATAGAAGATATAATGTGGTACGGCAAGAGAAAATAACATAATGTCGATCATGCATGGATTAACAAAAAAAAACATGCGATACTTTGAGGGGTGTGCTCAAGTGGAATGTGCATCCAAGGAGGATGCAAGTTAGTTATTCCAACTATGAGTCAAGTGCATGTGAGAAAAAATGTGCATGACAATGAGTGCACATGATGAGCATGGGGTAACTGTGCATGACATATGAAGTGCAATAAGGGAAGATGAAATATCAATGTGGAAGTTGAAGCGACAAAGATGTGCTGAAGTAGTCATATGGAAGTTAAAGAGTAGTTGAAGATGGATGAAGCGTAAGGGAAGTTGCACCACGAGTAGTCATTTGAGAGGGGTTAGCTAGATGGTCTTGAGACATGGCAATTGAGAGAGTCTACCATGGACATCAAACATAGTGGTAAGGCAAATGTTGTAAATGTGTATATATATTGTTATGTTTGAGTAATGAAAATGAGTAGAGAAATTCCCTTATTATAATTTGGTTTTGTATGCCCTCTAAAATTGTTTCAACTTTTATGTTTGTAGTGCTTTTCTATTTTCAACTTATATCTTTCGAAGCATTGTACTTAGTCTGCATAAATATGATTTCATAGAATTATGCCCATCAACTCTTTAGTTTGCTATAATAATAACCAACTTCACAGATTTAGTTCATTTAATATATTGTTAGCACTCTAAAGTCTGAGCTAGTTCAATTAAAAAATTTGTAACTCAATCTTATTTTGATTCTATATTTGAAGAAGAAATAAATATATAAAAAATAAAATAATCTTATATCAAAATAACCTATTTTGACCACAAATTTATTAAGAATCTAATGTATGTCATATACCAAGTCCATGCATATAATGCATAATATATATATCATGTCCCTTCAATGTTCAGACACGGTGTTCAAAAAAGCGAATTTGAATTTCAAATCTCAAATGCCCGCGCTCCACGAAAGTTACCAAAGGACGGTTCCTCACCAATTTCCTCCATTCTTCGCCATGGCAGAAGATCCATCAAGGATACCTCAGAAAACTCACCGTCGGGACTCGGTAGTTCAAATCTTGTGCATTGGAGGAGCGCCTTCAGGGCTTGCAAGTTTCCTAGAAGGAAATGGGTGAAAGGATGTTGTTCTCTCCATACTAAGGCTATGATGAAGGCGGTGAGCATTTTGCAACAGTTCATAATATTTTTGGGGTGAGCATTGTCTGGAAATATTTGATATATATTCTCATAATCTAGCGCTGCCAAACAATTGTCACACATCCTACAAGGCACATGCTCAACTACAAGATCCAGTCTATGCCTGCTTAGGGCACATTTCCTCCTTGCACCAACTGGTATATAAACTAAATAACCTCAACGTATGCATTATTTGTTGTTATTTCCATAAATTGCTTCTGTTGGTATCTCCAGCTCTCAAGATATGTGTAATGAATTTTTTACAGGAGTTGGCAGGCCGAAATAACCTTCACGAGCGTGGGTGGCTAGCAGCATTTCATTCGGTGTTTCATCCATCTCCATGAATCATCCTGACAGCACCACATTAGTTCCAGGTACATCTCTCTGCCATGTCATCCTATCTGCTAGTGCTACAAGGCATTCTTGTCTCATCAAATTCTCTGGCATTTTCTTAACAAAATTTCAGTCCCTAAACTAAATACTATCCAATTTCTGGTCTAGTCGGGTTTAGTGCGTGGAATGTTCATAGAAACAACTGCAACATCTCGACATGGGAAATACCTGCGCACTTTGCCATCCTGCTTTCCCTTATATATTAACTCTAGCTAGCACATGAATTCATTCAAATTTTATTATTCAGTGTAATTCTTTGTGTATGATCATGTTAATGCTCTCTCCATGTTAATGTTAAGGAGGGGTTTATCGACGTTTCGGACCTATGATATGTAGTCCATCTTCATGATAGGTAAGAATATGGATTGCGTATCGTAGGTATGAAACATCGATAAACCCCTCCTTAACACAATGAATCCAGAAATAATGGAGAATAAATATAAGGATTTATTATTTAATTCATCTCTATTATAACTTTAGGATTTATGTTTCACTCTCATATTTGGTGTACATTGGTTTATACACTATTTTATTAAGCTATTTTATTTACAAAATCCGTAACATGCTTCTTGAAAAACCTCCCACGAAATGCATTGTTCTCCCATGGTCTAGTACTTATATGTATATGTTGATATAAACCTTCCTTCCCATTGTTGGTCTTACTAGTGCAATGGCGTATGCATCCTCTAATGAACCAATCTACATCTTCCTGAATTTGGCACAAGACACATATCTACAAGTTATTATTTGTTTTCTCAAAACCAAAATGGCCTCCAACATCAGAGTTATGGGCCTCTGTTATTAGTTTTTTCCTCTCACCTATATAGGTGTATAACACTTATATATCTTGTTGATAAATGCATCTTGGAGATGATACTAAATCTTGCTGTCACTTTAATTGATTCTTCATGACTTTGGCCTTGTATCCATGAAATATCTTCATGAAATTGTAATCTTATGTTCTTTCCTCTTTGTATGAATCATGAGTGAAAGGATCCATGTGCACCAAATTAGCTAAAGATATGATCTTCAATGCACATAGAATCAATAGGATGTCTTCCTATGTGTTATATTTCCATGTTTATAAATGATTATGAGATAAAGTTTTGCAAACATCCCATCCATTTCTAGTGTCTTAATTGTTGAAGGTCAATATGAACCTACAAATATTACAAAGTCTAGTGATTAGTGTTATTGATGGCCTTTTTCAGTTTATATGGTTCTTCCACTTCATAAGATCATTCATTAGAGGATATAGCACATTGCTTACTTGTCTACATTAAGATAACTTCCATAATGTATCCACTTCCATCTATCCTCACTTGAAAGTGATTCTTAATATTATGAAATATGAGAATTGGTGCTTATCTTGCATTTTAGGTTTTCAAATTTCTTTTAATAATTTCCTTTCCCCATAAAACTCTCTCCACTTTATTTTAGGGCATTCCAAAACTATCCTAAATTCAATGAAATTGGTAGGAAATATCCATTTAATGAAAGATTGTAAAGAAAATCACATTTCTTAAGTTGAAGGTTTTGATGTATATAATTTTATATATCCAATTGATTTGATGCTTAACTTGACTGTAATTTTAAAATTAACTTAATATTAATTTATCTCTCTTTTCAATTAATTAATGGTCAAAATATATTTAGAAGGGGATAGTAAAATCACTGATATCTATTGAGATATGATTTTAAATCTATGAGGCATTAACCATAAAGATATGGTTTAACACATTATAAGTTGCAAAAAGATGGCATTTAGAGTAGAATATTTTTATTTCCTCTCATGGAAATCCCATATAAAACCTATGCGACATTAACCGTTTAAAATATATGGGACATTAGCCATTTAAAATCTATGGTTCACTGACCATGAGATCCCTCCGGATGTTACATTATGGATCAATCGAACTAGATGGAAAAGTTTAGTGTCGGGTCATAATAGTTTAGTCCTACCTATTAAGTTTATAGAGAGATTTAGGATTGATCGCCAATTTGGTGTGTAACTTGTAGTTGTTTGTCTTGCATTGGAAATGCTATGCAACTATAAAACAAAAGTAGAACAGAACATGGAGTAGAATAGAACCTGCTCGAGCAACAGATGCAGGGGTCTCGCTGCAGAAGGGTGAGATGTTTGGTTGAGAAGCAAATGCAGGGGATGGGCTTCCACAACGGAAGAATGAACAGGGAGAGGCAAGATGCCAATTTTAATTCACCAACCCACTACCTTGAACGAGTAATGAGGTTTGAAGTCCTGATAACATTTACGACAATGTGACAAGTGCATACCGAGGAAACTGACATGTCATACTTAGTTGGAGATTGGAATGCTTGGAGTTTGAAATGCCAAAAATAGGTACAAAAGTTGAGAGTGGTGTAATGATCAAAGCATAATTATTGGACAAAAATTAATTAGACTAAGGTATAGATTAATTACAATTTGCATTCCCTTGTTGCTACAATTCAACAAACTTGCAACATCTACCAGCTTGGTATAGAGGTAGACCATCATAAAAGAGAAATCCAATTTTTTTAGATATAGAGAAAATACACCAGGAATTTGAGAGGATGGAAGATGTATTGAACTATGAAATGCAGATGGGTGCTAATTCTCATGTAAAGAGAAAAGATTAGCATTCTATGTGTTGACACTAAGGTTTGAGAATGACTAAATCCAAAAATTTTGCTAAAATGTCCAAAAAAGGAAGAAATTATCACAAAGGATGTTGAAGAAAAGGTTGACAATTCAAAAACAAGAGGAAAAAACCCACTTATGCAAAGTCCGAAAGCAAATTTGTGAAAAGATTAAACCCTGATCAAGTTTCGGTGGCGGAGATGTCAACAATCCCGATCAACGGCCGATATTGCTTCCCGCATCGCCAAAGTGATCGGCGGCAAATAAATGTGGGCGGTAGCGGACTCAATACCACCGGGACACGTGTCCAAACCTCATCCTTCCGCATATGTAATATAGCGGTAAAGGAAACCACCATAGCGCCGAGCGGAACCACCAAATATGGAAGCGCGGTGGGGTCAGTACACGTGGCAGGGTGGGACCTGATACGTGGCAGATAGAGCAAGCGTGGCAGGGTCATATCACATGGCGTATACTTTGTAGCAATCAGAGGGCCGATATAAACCTTAGTCAAATCAACGGCCATTGTTTCATCCGCATTTAGGAAGGTACACACTGGATATGAGGAAGAGCGGTCACGGAGAATAAACCACTCGAACAGGTATCAACAGGTGGCTAATCCGCGCAGAGAATAAACCGGAAAAGAAAACATCTTTTTGATCGCGGATACCACCAGATGGAATAAAGGGAGGCGAGATCTGACGGTCCAAAACAAAGTCTCGAGATCAATGGTCAGATATGAACCGCATTCATAAAGGTGCAGGGAAGTTAATTCAAAAGTCTTATATAAAACAAAAGGGGCTCCACATAACGGCATTCTGCATGTGTCACTATCCAGAAGAGCTCTGAAGACTGGTGGAGGTCTGCGATTGCGACAGAAGGCGAAAGGTGGGTACATACAGGTAGGGTCGGGTTACCTATTCTACTTTTTTAAACAGAATTTTGTTTAAAGAAACGTTTAAATGGAGACTGTGCACGATATAGACGTTTTTAAATCAAAAGAAGCCCTAGAGGATAGAGATGAAGATGTCTACAATACCCTAATTAGGTTTCCAATATCTGATATAAAAATTAGGTTGTGTGAATTGTTAAAGGAAGGGACAGACCCCCACAGAGTTCACCAGTCATCTTTGATAGCCTTTTGCCCTGACCAAATCCCTTCTTTCCCAGAATTCGTATCATGGTGTGTCGAAAATTACTCCCGGGAAGAGAAAGTCGTTCTAAACAGCCAAAAAACCCAAGTCATTTGCGAATTAAAGCCAGCAGAGTTAATTAAAGCCCTAGAAGTAGATTGTTCCCAAACCCTTGACCCTGAGGTTTTCTCTGAAGTCTCCGTTATTGAAAATTATCATCATGTTTCTCAAAATGATAGGGAAATGTTTTTGTCATCATGTCTCAAGCCAGAGACCAGCATTTCAGAGGTCCCATACCCTATAGATATCAATCTTTTTAATGAAAATACCCAGTTAGTTTTGACATTATTGGCCGTAGTTCTAGGTTTGGATACGGATTTGTATGTAACCGAGTTTCAATTGAGTTTATTGTACAAAATGAGTACAGTGCAGTCAGGGATTGGTGAAAATCAAATCCCTCGACTTAATTTTGAAGCATTTTTAACAGAAAAGATTCATGACCAGATGGTCAATTTTCCCACTCTCAGACATTTAAGGTTTCAGGCCTTTTTGATGAAAATGATTATGACAGCCAGTCAAGACGAGTTGCAGTTCCCAGAAATCATTTTCACGACTTTACTAGAAAATAACATGTTCAATTACACCAATTACATGCTTTCAGAGATTTATAGAATGATTTTTGGAAAAAATCTGCCTAGAGTACTACCGGAAATGCAGGCATCCATGCAATTGAGTACAGAATACGCAACAGGAGATTGGTTTTTGTCGAAAGGCAGTACAGTAATCAGATTATATGGGTTCAGACATAAACCCTATGTGTTACCAGCTTTTCTTACTTTAAGGGTTTTTGCCTTGGAATTCTTAAGACAAAAGTTGATTGTGGAAGATAACAATTTTTTGGTTCACAGACAAGCTACAGACATTAAATACCCATTCACATTTGGTCCGTTCACAGTAAAGAATAAGAATGTTGTAGTGTATATAGAGAAGTTGTTGAAGGATATGAATTTTGAGTCAGATACGGCTATGGAGTATGACCCGTTAAACATCATATCAAAACGAAGAACGGAGCATCGTATCAAGGCCCTGAACCATCAGATTGTTGAAGGAATGTCGGACAGAGCCAATTGGCTAGAATATAAAGAAGAAATCATTCCGGATGCATCCGACAAAGAAATGGCATTGATTGACACAACAACAAGGACAGAAAGCGAAATAGATAGTGCATTGGTTGGATCTAAAAGACCCATACAGGACATAATGATCATTGAAGATGAAGAAACAAAAAGAGGAAAAAGATTGAAAATGAATGAACCAGAAGAGTTAACAACAATTTCAGAAGAGGCTAAAACAGCTGAAAAAGAAATACCAGAGGTTACAATTAAAGAGTACAACATTGAAGAAACCCCTGTAGAGGGTGATGTAAATAGACCCCAGAATATCATGGATGTGTTTGATGAGCATAGTCGAAATAAACAGGAGTCCGCGAAACAAACCAGTCAATTGTTTCCGAAGGTTAGAAGTATATCTAATACTGATGTAAGCTTATTTACTAGTAGAAATATCAGGGAAAATACCTTGAAATTTTCAGTTGTCACAAAAAATAAGATTTCAGAAATGAATTTAGATTTGTCTAAAATAAATGCCCCGGATAAAATTTTATTGCATAGACAAACTGGAGAAGTCATATATTCAGACTATTTGGGAGCCATATTAAGAGCAGACAAGTTGAAAAGTTCAGTGGGTAAATTGAACAATCAATTGAGACAGGAGAAGGCAGAGAATAAGTCTTGACAGCAACAGATTAAAAAATTGCAAGCAGATTTGATAAATAAAGAAGGAGATGGAGCAACCAAACTGCTCAAAGAGAAAGACGATACGATCCAGATGTTGAGACGAAAATTAAAAATTCCAGAAATTGTACTCATCCAAGGAGCAGAATTGACAATATTGGAAAAAGAAAAAGAAGAATTATCTAATGAAGTCAATGATGTTACTGCTAAAATGTTAAAGCTTTCTGATGAAAAAGATCGGTGGGAAAAAGAGAAAATCATTTTAGAAGAACAGTTGGCAGAAGCGAGGAAAAGATTAGCAGGAAGTGGTCAACAACAAGTACAAACAGACACACAGGAAGATAAAACGGGAGTAGATGATATTTTACAGGCTATGTCCCAGGTAAGCTTAAGGGAAAATGAAATCAAAGAATTGAAGGTTGAAATACAGAAGCTGACAGAAGAGAATGAAATCAAAAATAAAGAAATAAAAACCTTGCAAACAAAGAATTAGGGATTAAGTAATAATAATAAAGGATTAGCAGCTCATGTGACAGGGCAAGCTGCTATGCAAGGTTGTAAACACCTGGTGTGAGACCAAATTATAAAAGAAGTTGAGAAACTAAGACCATATCTGGATTACATAAGAGTCAAAGAAAAGGTGGTCAAAGATGCCTTCGAAAGTTGCAGAGCCGTCAGGGAAAGATTAAATAAGAAGCCAAAAGACGTAGCCCAGAAAGCAATAACATTTTTAAACATTCTAACTGAAGCAGACCTGATAGCCATGAATATAACGAACAGAATTTCAGTCATCACATGGGCCAGAAGGATCTTGGGTAAATACTCACATGTTGAGAATGTTGAAGCTAAAGCTGGAGAAATACGGGAAGAAGTAGTAAAGTTGAAAAAGCAATTTGAAAAATTAGTAAACAAAGGGTTCCATGCTTTTTGGAATGAAAAAAATGAATTAATTCCTCTGAATGATTATAAGAGATTGCTTTTTGATATAAGGATGGATCACAGAAAGTTCCACCAGTTGGATCATATGCTTACAGGGAAAATTTTAATGGAGAAAATATCAGAGGATTTTGAAATTTTAAATATGGTAATCTCAACCTGTGGAAACCTTCTTCCTGTTTCTTATGCAGGTCATGTTGAAATGCGAGTCTTGGTGAAGGAAATGACCAACTATGACTTACCCGCAGCCGACCAGTGGACTTATGTGGAAAAATATGGAAGGACAACATATTCTGTCCATTCATAGAGGCTTTCAAAACTCTCGCCAAGTGGCGAAAAGATGACATTCAAAATTTTTGCCAAGTGGCAAAAAGATACTTTTATTTTAAATTTGTAATATTATTTGGAGACAGTTATCTATTGCTCAAAGACAGTTATCTTTTAAGTTAAAATATTTTCAGTTATTAGTTAAAAGAAGCAGTAATGTCAAGCTTCTTCCAAATTTTGTATAAGAACAATGAGAGTCATTGTTGAGGGGGTTGGAAATTTTTTGAGAGACAGTGTATGTTTGGAGATCTATTTTTTGATAAATAAAAGCAGTACAGTGAAAATACCCATCTTTTGAGACCAGAGATTCATGTGTTGATCAGCTTTACACTCCGTTTTTTCTTTATCTTTATATGTGCATGTTCACTTCCTTTGTTATATCTTCCATTATGTTTTCCTTCTATATTTAAATGAATGTCTGAAATAATTCGAGATTCATACTGGTTATGCCTCGCTTTATATCATTTAAATATTCACTATTTTCTCCAAAGTTGACAATGGAGAAAAGTTGGAACTTATTATGGTGGAGGAAGGGTTGTTGCAGGTTATGCTATGGTTTTGATAACTGATGTCACTCAACCACATTTGATTGTGGAATATGTTGATGAAGGGGACACACATCCATGGAGGACTACATATTTGAGGCACACCATAGGTAAATCAAATACCAAAGCATGTGTTAAGAATTATTCATAGTTTATTGAATGTTTTTTTGAGAAAATACTAAGTTTGTTATGTTTGGTGTACATGTGCAAATGTTTGTTCAACATTTTCTATTGGAGACAAAGTAGATCTTTTACAACATGGAGTGAAGGTGGGTGAGGGCTCCATATTCAATACAGAGCATAGTGTTTATAAGTGTTTATAAATGACAAGCTTTAAATTCTAACCACTATGCATTCTTTCTTTACAATCTTTCCATGAACCTTATTCTCATGTTGACATGTCCAAAAGTTATTCATCTAACGAGTTAAATGATGGTCTCTATGGGATAGGCTATTATGAATCTTTAGGAAATGTGAACTTAAAGAGATTCTTATTATTTTTGTATTGGACTGTTAGCTTTCCTTCTAGCATAAATATGTGTTCTTATCCTAGAAGAAAATGCTTATGCTAGAAGGAAAGCTAGCAGTCACTAGCTTTCCTTGATCTTGTGCCATGTGCTTATTTGAAAATAGAGTGCATGGCACAAGCTCAAGGTATAAGCTAGCAACCACCAATCACCATGGACAAGATTTTTCTATTGGAAATCTAGCGACTGCTTGCTTTCTTTCTAGCATAAGTATGTGTTATTATCCTAGAAGGAAATGCTTATGCTAGAAGGAAAGCTAGCAGTCGCTAGCTTTCCTTGATCTTGTGCCATGTGCTTATTTGAAAATAGAGTACATGATACAAGTTCAAAGTATAAGCTAGCAACCACCAATCACCAAGCCCAGGGTTGTTCTATTGGAAAGCTAGCGACTGCTAGCTTTCCTTCTAACATAAGCATGTGTGTCATGCTAAAACGAAATGCATTTACTAGAAGGAAAGGTAGCATTCGTTAAAAATAGAGTACATGGCACAAGCTCAAGGTATAAGCTAACAACCACCAATCACCATGGACAGGGTTTTTGTATTGGAAAGCTAGCGACTGTTAGCTTTCCTTCTTGCATAAGCATGTGTGTTTATGATAGAAGGAAATTCTTATGCTACAAGGAAAGCTAGCAGTCGCCAGCTTTCTTTGATCTGTTGCCATGTTCTTATTTCAAAATAGAGCACATGACACAAGCTCAAAGTATAATCTAGCAACCACCAATCACCATGGATAGGATTTTTGTATTGGAAAGCTAGCGACTGCTAGCTTTCCTTCTAGCATAAGTGTGTGTTATTATCCTAGAAGGAAATGCTTATGCTAGGAGGAAAGCTAGCAGTCGCTAGCTTTCCTTGATCTTGTGCCATGTGTTTATTTCAAAATAGAGCACATGGCGCAAGCTGAAGGTATAAGCTAGCAACCACCAATCACCACGGACAATGTTATCAATTGGAAAGCTAACGACTGCTAGCTTTTCTTCATGGATAGAGACTCTATTAGAAAGCTAGCAATTGTTATCTTTCCTTCTAGCATAAGCACATGTGTGCTTATGCTAGAAGGAAATGCTTATGCTAGAAAGAAAGCTAGCAGTCGCTAGCTTTCCTTTATCTTGTGCCATGTGCTCTATTTTGAAAGAAGAACACAAAACAAGATCAAGGAAAGCTAGCATAAGCATTTCCTTCTGGCATAACCACACATTCTTATGCTAGAAGGAAAATTATCAGTCGCTAGCTTTCCAATAAAAAAACCCTAGCCATGGTGATTGGTGGTTGCTAGCTTATACCTTGAGCTTGTGCCATGTGCTCTATTTTGAAAGAAGCACATAGCACAAGATAAAGGAAATCTAGCGACTGCTAGCTTTCTTTCTAGCCTGAGCATTTCCTTCTAGCATAAGCATAAGCACACATGTGCTTATGCTAGAAGGAAAGATAATGATTGCTAGATTTCTAATAGAAAAACTTTAGCCATGAAGGGAAGCTAGCAGTCGTTAGCTTTCCAATTGATAACACTGTCCATGGTGATTGGTGGTTGCTAGCTTATACCTTCAGCTTGCGCCATGTGCTCTATTTTGAAATAAACACATGGCACAAGATCAAGGAAAGCTAGCTACTGCTAGCTTTCCTCCTAGCATAAGCATTTCCTTCTAGGATAATAACACATACTTATGCTGGAAGGACAGCTAGTAGTCGCTAGCTTTCCAATACAAAAATCTTGTCCATGGTGATTGGTGGTTGCTAGATTATACTTTGAGCTTGTGTCATGTGCTCTATTTTGAAATAAGAACATGGCAACAGATCAAAGAAAGCTGGCGACTGCTAGCTTTCCTTGTAGCATAAGAATTTCCTTCTATCATAAACACATGCTTATGCAAGAAGGAAAGCTCAAGGTATAAGCTAGCAACCACCAATCACCATGCCCAGGGTTTATCTATTAGAAAGCTAGCGACTACTAGCTTTCATTTTAGCATAAATATGTGTGCTTATGCTATAAGGAAGTGCTTAGGCTAGAACGAAAGCTAGGAGTCACTAGCATTTCTTGATTTTGTGCCATGTGCTTATTTCAAAATAGAGTACATGGCACAAGACCAAGGTATAACTTAGAAACCACCAGGTTGCTAGATTATACTTTGAGCTTGTGTCATGTGCTCTATTTTGAAATAAGAACATGGCAATAGATCAAAGAAAGCTGGCGACTGCTAGCTTTCCTTGTAGCATAAGAATTTTCTTCTATCATAAACACATGCTTATGCAAGAAGGAAAGCTCAAGGTATAAGCTAGCAACCACCAATCACCATGCCCAGGGTTTATCTATTAGAAAGCTAGCGACTACTAGCTTTCATTTTAGCATAAATATGTGTGCTTATGCTATAAGGAAATGCTTAGGCTAGAACGAAATCTAGGAGTCACTAGCATTTCTTGATTTTGTGCCATGTGCTTATTTCAAAATAGAGTACATGGCACAAGACCAAGGTATAACTTAGCAACCACCAATCACCATGCCTAGGGTTTTTCTTCTGGAAAACTAATGAGTGCTAGCTTTTCTTCTAGCATAAGCATGTGTGCGCTTAAGCTAGAAGGAAAGCTAGTAGTCGCTATGTATTAGTAGTCGCTAAGCTAGGAGTCGCTTATAATTCAAAAAACTTCTACTATGTATTAGTATACTAATAGTGGCATCAAGTAGCATTGCTTGGGATTTTGTATGACTCTAGTTCCATATAGATGTTATTCTTCACTAATCTACAATATAGGTTTAGATGACACCAAATAACTATTTTCGGGAGTACTTAATATAGGGATGACTCCAATCAAGGATATTTGAATTTACTTTGAACAATTGATACAAAAAATAAATCTCAGTGAGACATGATTATACAAACTTGCATGATCAATCATGGTTGGATTCCAACCTACTTAATAACTACCTTCAATACTATTACAAGTTCCATGATTATACAAACTTGCATGATCGATCATGGTTGGATTCCAACCTACTTAATAACTACCTTCAATACTATTACAAGTTCTTAAGTATGGAAAATTTTAAGACATTTTTACAAGTTTTTCTAAGAATAGTTGTGTTTGTATTAAGATTATATACATTGATAACCAATCTTGTTTTGATTACGCTTTGTAGCTCCATCATAATTTATATGTAAAGTCCCTTTTGGCGGTGGGGAACAAGGTTTAATTTGCACAACAAAATGATGCCATACCCTTTTTAGCTATTACAAGTACATTATTTTTTTGTAGATTGTGTTTTTCCTAAAATATAAGAGCAAACTTTACATGGTTTAACCTTAACTACAAATTATAATTCAATTTCGTGTTACAGAATTTGTAGGAGCGACAATGGAAAGTATAATTTTCACAAAAGGGGAGTATGTTGACGTCCTGGTTAATGGTCAAGTTATTGGGCTAGGAAAGGTTGAATCTACAGAAGTTGGAACTTATTATGGTGGAGGAAGGGTTGTTGCAGGTTATGTTATGGTTTTGATAATTGATGTCACTCAACCACATTTGATTGTGGAATATGTTGATGAAGGGGACACACATCAATGGAGGACTACAGATTTGAGGCACACCATAGGTAAATCAAACACCAAAGCATGTGTTAAGAATTATTCATAGTTTATTGAATGTTTTTTTGAGAAAATACTAAGTTTGTTATGTTTGGTGTACAGGTGCAAATGTTTGTTCAACATTTTCTATTGGAGACAAAGTAGATCTTTTACAACATGGAGTGAAGTTGGGTGAGGGCTCCATATTCAACACAGAGCTTGGGAATAAGGTTCATGGAAAGATTGTAAAAAAAGGATGCATAGTGGTTAGAATTGAGAAGGTGTTAAAAAATGATGCTCCTTTACCACATCCAACTGGATTTGAGGAAACACTAGGGGGTGTAATAGAATCTTATGAGATTTGGCCAGAAATAGATTTGAAACCTCATTGTGAAGATCAACCCATAAATATTCCACAAGATAGGGCTGGAAGTATAATTTTCACAAAAGGGGACTATGTTGACCTCCTGGTTAATGGTCAAGTTATTGGGCTAGGAAAGGTTGAATCTACAGAAGTTGGAACTTATTATGGTGGAGGAAGGGTTGTTGCAGGTTATGTTCTGGTTTTGATAATTGATATCACTCAACCACATTTGATTGTGGAATATGTTGATGAAGGGGACACACATCCATGGAGAACTACAGATTTGAGGCACACCATAGGTAAATCAAATACCAAAGCATGTGTTAAGAATTGTTCATAGTTTATTGAATGTTTTTTTGAGAAAATACTAAGTTTGTTATGTTTGGTGTACAGGTGCGAATGTTTGTTCAACATTTTCTATTGGAGACAAAGTAGATCTTTTACAACATGGAGTGAAGGTGGGTGAGGGCTCCATATTCAATACAGAGCTTGGGAATAAGGTTCATGGAAAGATTGTAAAGAAAGGATGCATAGTGGTTAGAATTGAGAAGGTGTTAAAAAATGATGCTCCTTTACCACGTCCAACTGGATTTGAGGAAACACTAGGGGGTGCAATAGAATCTTATGATATTTGGCCAGAAATAGATTTGAAACCTCATTGTGAAGATCAACCCATAAATATTTCACAAGATAAGGCTGCAAGTATAATTTTCACAAAAGGGGACTATGTTGACCTCCTGGTTAATGGTCAAGTTATTGGGCTAGGAAAGGTTGAATCTACAGAAGTTGGAACTTATTATGGTGGAGGAAGGGTTGTTACAGGTTATGTTCTGGTTTTGATAATTGATATCACTCAACCACATTTGATTGTGGAATATGTTGATGAAGGGGACACACATCCATGGAGAACTATAGATTTGAGGCACACCATAGGTAAATCAAATACCAAAGCATGTGTTAAGAATTTTTCATAGTTTATTGAATGTTTTTTTGAGAAAATACTAAGTTTGTTATGTTTGGTGTACAGGTGCAAATGTTTGTTCAACATTTTCTATTGGAGACAAAGTAGATCTTTTACAACATGGAGTGAAGGTGGGTGAGGGCTCCATATTCAATACAGAGCTTGGGAATAAGGTTCATGGAAAGATTGTAAAGAAAGGATGCATAGTGGTTAGAATTGAGAAGGTGTTAAAAAATGATGCTCCTTTACCACATCCAACTGGATTTGAGGAAACACTAGGGGGTGCAATAGAATCTTATGAGATTTGGCCAGAAATAGATTTGAAACCTCATTGTGAAGATCAACCCATAAATATTCCACAAGATAGGGCTGGAAGTATAATTTTCACAAAAGGGGACTATGTTGACCTCCTGGTTAATGGTCAAGTTATTGGGCTAGGAAAGGTTGAATCTACAGAAGTTGGAACTTATTATGGTGGAGGAAGGGTTGTTGCAGGTTATGTTCTGGTTTTGATAATTGATATCACTCAACCACATTTGATTGTGGAATATTGTAATGTCCCTTATTAGGAATTTTATTAAAATTGCAATTTTTCACTTTTTTCCCTTGTTCGACCTTTGACTAGTTTTGATCTCTAGGTCCCAATTTTGCCCCAAATGATCCCAAATCTTCTGAGAAGGTGTATGAATGATATTAGAAAATAAATATGTATTTCAGGGATGCCTTTGGACCTTTAAAATACTTATGCAAATCCTCTTTCAATTCTGATCAATGTAGGTAACTTTACTAGTGATTTTCCTTTGACTAGTATTGGTCTCTAGGTCTCAAATTGACTCCAAATGCCTTCAAATCTTCAAGGAAGGTGTATGAATGATATTATAACTTGAATATGATGTTTATGGATGACATATGGCCACCAAAAGACCTCTGCAAACTCTCTTAATATTCTGGACCAATTATGCAATTTTACTAGTAATTTGGGGTTCAAATCCCCCTGGGGTAAACAATGAAAATGGCTTCCCAAATGCCTCCAAACCCACTCAAATTTATGAACAGAGGTATTTAATGTGTTAAGTATGTTATTAAAGTCTCATATGCACCATTAATGGATTATTACAACTGTTCTCACCCTCTCCCATTCAACTGCAAAAATCCCCAATTCGACCCTTGGGGAAATGGCACTATTTCACCTCCCAATACAACTACACTGAGTAAAAATGCTTCAAATGCTCAAGTACAGTACATGAAACTTTTAGAAGACATCCATGGCAGTATATTTATCACAAATATATCAGAGAATCATCCATTCATTCGAAATAATCATCAATACATTGGCTCACAACAAGGTAGTGGGGAATTGGCATTGTTCTTCCATTAAAAATGAGATTTATACATTTCTATTTGGAATTTCGACCTGAAACTTTTTGGAGATGAAGAACAGAGTATTTACTTCATATTACAAAATAAATGGGGCATTAAAAGCTTCCCCAAAGAGTACAATAGCTCACCAAAAACGCCCTCCCTCAAGGATCAAGAATATGCCATCAAAACTGGAAATGGTTGAAGGAGTGAGCTGCAATAGAAGAAACCATGAGCTGCCCTGTAGCTTACACCTGCAAATAAAGACTCCATTAAAGCTCCAAATGAAAGGTCTGAATGGCCTTTCCAATTACCAACTTGGATGGGAATCTTTCACCCTCGAAATTGGCTAAGGCAAGAAACTAGTCATCCACTAGCTCTCCCTCTTCACAAATGCAATTGCAAATTCTACAAATGATCAAAAGCTAGTTTCATTCTTTGTTATTGACATTTATAAACTTATAATGTCCTCCATGGGTCGAATTCCTTCCAAGAGACTCATGCCAACTCAAGTTGGGAAGAGATTCCAAAGACCACCACTTGTACAACAATTCCTAGTCTCCCACTTCCACCAAATCACATGTGGAAGCATCTTAGCTGCCCTAACACCCTTGAGCGCCCTCTTGGAGTCTATTTTTAGCCCTGACATGTCATATATGTCATATGTCAGCCTTCAGGTCTGATTTGTGTCATAGGTGTCATAGCATCTTCATCATTGTTGTCATAGAGCTAGGGAATCTAGCCCAAGTGTCTCACTAGCTCCAAATTGCCACTTCCTCTTCCATGGGAGTTACTCTTCCTCTATATTTCGACCTTGGATGAGTCATGCAATGAATAATACCTTTTGGACTCCCCCAAGTATGTTACCATTCACCTTGAATTCGAATTGGTGAGAGGATGATGCCAAATGTAGTGGGGAAATCTAGCCATATGCGGGTCCCACTTCCTCCATGTGTCTTCATCATAAAATGCCACTTTGATTTTCACTTGTATATATTTATTTAGCTCCTTTATTAAATATTTATTCCATTCTAATGTTCAAACATCATTTATTGTCCCCATTATTCCAAATCCCAAAGCTTCCACCCCAAACCTAGGAAACTAGTAATTTTCCTCCTTGGCAATTATTTGACCTTTAGCATCGATTTGACAAACTCTAATGAATAGGTCTAATGTGATTAGGCCATTGTGACCCAATGCCAAATTTGGGACATGACAAATCCTCCCTTCCCAATATTGCTTGTCCTCAAGCAATTTTAAACATGGGTGTTGAAGAACCTGTTTTCTGTATAATTCTTTGAAGTTGCCATTGAATTACCCAACCTTGAGTCTTTGAGTTTCCATGAAGATTTTAGAGAGGAACCACCATGCTTGCTGCTGCACTACTCTGATAAAAATCACTTTATTAAGTGGGGAAATCCATCTCCCATACTGCTTGTTTCCCCCAAAAAAATTTGAAACCAATGAGATAAAAATTATTCCAGGGTCCCATTGCTTGTATTGCACCCCAATAATTAAGAGTGCTCTCCAACCCACACCATTAGTTAAGAGGATTCCTGGATCCCATTTTCTTGTATGCATCCTTCCAAACATCATGAGTACCAAATATATATCATCAAAGTACATAACAACATAATTAAAATGTACATCAAGGATATGCTTCATCAAAGAGTCATGAAAGTGCTTATACCTCCAAGCAAGTAGACCACCATTTTCCAAGTGCATACAAGCTTCAAGTGACCAATCAAATCTGCTCCAATGACATAGGTGAGGATCCCATGTCCTATAATGCTGCTCCAAAAGGATGTGATATGCATCAAAATATTCAACCATGTATTCTTTCATCCAAGAAGTGAATGAAGAATCTCCACTAAAACCTGAACCAAATAGTGAGCAGAAAAAACAAGGAGACTTCAAATGACTCAAAGAAGTCTCCCCCATACATCCCTGAATGTGAGAGTGATAAAGATATAACAAAGTATGTGTCTTGCAACAAAAATGTTCTCTAATCATAAATCTATTCTCCCAAGTGTTGGATGAAGTTCGTCCAACATCAAATGAATCAAGTGTTGAGTAAAAAAAACCATGATTCTTCAAGTGACTCAAATGCATATCATAGGTGCATCCATGTAGATTTGCATCATCATAAAGTGACAAATAATGTTGCTGCAAATGTGAATAAGAATGTGCTCCAACCCTATCATCATAAAAAGTAAATCTAGGAGTTCCATACTCCTCATGTGGCACCATCAAAAAGAACCCTTTCACCCATACTTCATTGAGACTAATGTTGCAAAACATGGAATTGTAGGATGTAGGAGAATGAACCAAATCACCCAAATGATCAAAAAGTACAGAAGTTTCATCATGGGAAGGATCCATATGGGTAGTATCGTGCAGCTCCTTCAAAAGTGTGAACTCTTTGTCATAGTTTGGTTCCAATGTAGAGGAATCATGCTCTTCTTTAAAAATTGCATAACCTTCATCAAGATGCAATTCAAATTCCTCTTCCACCACCTCAAGTGTTTGGATCTCTTCAAGTTCATCTTCAAACACATCAAGAACATTCAAATTTTCACATTTCTCATGATGCACCTTGTCATGAGAATCCTCCAAACAATCTACCATTTGACAATCTGAAACATAGGAGGAAAAACAAGTATCTTGCAACTTTTCAAGAAGTTGCTCATTTTGAATTGTGAGCTTATGAATATCCTCATTATTCTTCAAGTATGCATCATGTAACAATTCATTAAGCTCAAACAAATGGTTTCTATCAAAAATCAAAGAAATGAAATTACCTTTGATGTGGCACATTGCTCTTTGAATCTTCTCCATATCTTCAAGGAAGTATGTTTCCTCCAATGAAGTAGCTCTCCAACAAGAATTTGACACCAATGCTTGAGTCTCATGGAGAATGCCGAGGGACTCTTGGATCTTCTTTTCATTCATCTTTAAGGACCCTTCAAGAAAATGAGGCTCTTGCAAATGAACCTCCTCATCTTCTTCATTTTTTCTTGGACCAACTTCATGAAGCTCAAGTGGTGATGGGAAAGTTGATCTTGGTTCTTCTTCAACTGCTGCAAGGTCTTCATTATCATGCTTAATGGAACTTGGGCTTGCAGCAACACTTTCAAAAGTGATCTCTATGTCACCAACATAGAGGTGTGAGCACCCATCAATAGGTACTCCTTCATAGTTTAAGCATCCATCAGTAGATGCTCTTTGGTTCATGTCTAAGCTAGAAGGTGTCTCGAAATGATCTTCCATATTTTCAATAGAATATTCTTCACTATCTTGTGATGTCTCTTCATTTTGCTCCTTCAAGCAAGCTGTTGCATTTTGCCCCTTGGTTTCCTTCAAATCAATAATTTTTTCCACAAGTTCGATAGAAAACAATTCGAATCCTTCCTTAATTTGCTTGGTCATATCTTCAAATATTGTTTTCATAATTTTTATATGCTTCTCACCATCATATGAGGCTCCCTTTTCATCCCTAGTCATAGTTCCCTCAAAAAATTTGCTCTTCTTCTCCTACTTTTTTTTTTCCTCTTCAACAAAAGCACTTTTGGTTTCAATATATAATGGTGGTACCTAAATTCTTTTCCTCATAGATATTATACCACATCAGGTGCCAAGATCATGCTCTGATACCATTGTAATGTCCCTTATTAGGAATTTTATTAAAATTGCAATTTTTCACTTTTTTCCCTTGTTCGACCTTTGACTAGTTTTGATCTCTAGGTCCCAATTTTGCCCCAAATGATCCAAAATCTTCTGAGAAGGTGTATGAATGATATTAGAAAATAAATATGTATTTCATGGATTCCTTTGGACCTTTAAAATACTTATGCAAATCCTCTTTCAATTCTGATCAATGTAGGTAACTTTACTAGTGATTTTCCTTTGACTAGTATTGGTCTCTAGGTCTCAAATTGACTCCAAATGCCTTCAAATCTTCAAGGAAGGTGTATGAATGATATTATAACTTGAATATGATGTTTATGGATGACATATGGCCACCAAAAGACCTCTGCAAACTCTCTTAATATTCTGGACCAATTATGCAATTTTACTAGTAATTTGGGGTTCAAATCCCCCTGGGGTAAACAATGAAAATGGCTTCCCAAATGCCTCCAAACCCACTCAAATTTATGAACAGAGGTATTTAATGTGTTAAGTATGTTATTAAAGTCTCATATGCACCATTAATGGATTATTACAACTGTTCTCACCCTCTCCCATTCAACTGCAAAAATCCCCAATTCGACCCTTGGGGAAATGGCACTATTTCACCTCCCAATACAACTACACTGAGTAAAAATGCTTCAAATGCTCAAGTACAGTACATGAAACTTTTAGAAGACATCCATGGCAGTATATTTATCACAAATATATCAGAGAATCATCCATTCATTCGAAATAATCATCAATACATTGGCTCACAACAAGGTAGTGGGGAATTGGCATTGTTCTTCCATTAAAAATGAGATTTATACATTTCTATTTGGAATTTCGACCTGAAACTTTTTGGAGATGAAGAACAGAGTATTTACTTCATATTACAAAATAAATGGGGCATTAAAAGCTTCCCCAAAGAGTACAATAGCTCACCAAAAACGCCCTCCCTCAAGGATCAAGAATATGCCATCAAAACTGGAAATGGTTGAAGGAGTGAGCTGCAATAGAAGAAACCATGAGCTGCCCTGTAGCTTACACCTGCAAATAAAGACTCCATTAAAGCTCCAAATGAAAGGTCTGAATGGCCTTTCCAATTACCAACTTGGATGGGAATCTTTCACCCTCGAAATTGGCTAAGGCAAGAAACTAGTCATCCACTAGCTCTCCCTCTTCACAAATGCAATTGCAAATTCTACAAATGATCAAAAGCTAGTTTCATTCTTTGTTATTGACATTTATAAACTTCTAATGTACTCCATGGGTCGAATTCCTTCCAAGAGACTCATGCCAACTCAAGTTGGGAAGAGATTCCAAAGAACACCACTTGTACAACAATTCCTAGTCTCCCACTTCCACCAAATCACATGTGGAAGCATCTTAGCTGCCCTAACACCCTTGAGCGCCCTCTTGGAGTCTATTTTTAGCCCTGACATGTCATATATGTCATATGTCAGCCTTCAGGTCTGATTTGTGTCATAGGTGTCATAGCATCTTCATCATTGTTGTCATAGAGCTAGGGAATCTAGCCCAAGTGTCTCACTAGCTCCAAATTGCCTCTTCCTCTTCCATGGGAGTTACTCTTCCTCTATATTTCGACCTTGGATGAGTCATGCAATGAATAATACCTTTTGGACTCCCCCAAGTATGTTACCATTCACCTTGAATTCGAATTGGTGAGAGGATGATGCCAAATGTAGTGGGGAAATCTAGCCATATGTGGGTCCCACTTCCTCCATGTGTCTTCATCATAAAATGCCACTTTGATTTTCACTTGTATATATTTATTTAGCTCCTTTATTAAATATTTATTCCATTCTAATGTTCAAACATCATTTATTATCCCCATTATTCCAAATCCCAAAGCTTCCACCCCAAACCTAGGAAACTAGTAATTTTCCTCCTTGGCAATTATTTGACCTTTAGCATCAATTTGACAAACTCTAATGAATAGGTCTAATGTGATTAGGCCATTGTGACCCAATGCCAAATTTGGGACATGACAAATATGTTGATGAAGGGGACACACATCCATGGAGAACTACAGATTTGAGGCACACCATAGGTAAATCAAATACCAAAGCATGTGTTAAGAATTATTCATAGTTTATTGAATGTTTTTTTGAGAAAATACTAAGTTTGTTATGTTTGGTGTACAGGTGCAAATGTTTGTTCAACATTTTCTATTGGAGACAAAGTAGATCTTTTACAACATGGAGTGAAGGTGGGTGAGGGCTCCATATTCAATACAGAGCTTGGGAATAAGGTTCATGGAAATATTGTAAAGAAAGGATGCATAGTGGTTAGAATTGAGAAGGTGTTAAAAAATGATGCTCCTTTACCACATCCAACTGGATTTGAGGAAACACTAGGGGGTGCAATAGAATCTTATGATATTTGGCCAGAAATAGATTTGCAACCTCATTCTGAAGATCAACCCATAAATATTCCACAAGATAAGGCTGCAAGTATAATTTTCACAAAAGGGGACTCTGTTGACCTCCTGGTTAATGGTCAAGTTATTGGGCTAGGAAAGGTTGAATCTATAGAAGTTGGAACTTATTATGGTGGAGGAAGGGTTGTTGCAGGTTATGTTCTGGTTTTGATAATTGATATCACTCAACCACATTTGATTGTGGAATATGTTGATGAAGGGGACACACATCCATGGAGAACTACAGATTTGAGGCACACCATAGGTAAATCAAATACCAAAGCATGTGTTAAGAATTGTTCATAGTTTATTGAATGTTTTTTTGAGAAAATACTAAGTTTGTTATGTTTGGTGTACAGGTGCAAATGTTTGTTCAACATTTTCTATTGGAGACAAAGTAGATCTTTTACAACATGGAGTGAAGGTGGGTGAGGGCTCCATATTCAATACAGAGCTTGGGAATAAGGTTCATGGAAAGATTGTAAAGAAAGTATGCATAGTGGTTAGAATTGAGAATGTGTTAAAAAATGATGCTCCTTTACCACATCCAACTGGATTTGAGGAAACACTAGGGGGTGCAATAGAATCTTATGAGATTTGGCCAGAAATAGATTTGAAACCTCATTGTGAAGATCAACCCATAAATATTCCACAAGATAGGGCTGCATTCACATGTACAAGGGTTTCTCTTACACATGGATGCATAGGAACAATT
The DNA here is from genome assembly GCA_027924585.1 of Larix kaempferi. Classification (NCBI taxonomy): domain Eukaryota; kingdom Viridiplantae; phylum Streptophyta; class Pinopsida; order Pinales; family Pinaceae; genus Larix; species Larix kaempferi. The sequence continues at coordinate 367,749 of BSBM01001562.1, read as the reverse complement.
ATGTGCATTGCCAAAGGAATGATAGTTAATGTCCATGAGGATGACATGGTTGTGGGTGAAACACTAGGTGAAGATAACTTTGGTGTTTTTGTGGAAGAGATACATGGGTATTGTGAAAGATGCAAGATTGGGGATAAGTCTATACATGGATTGGTTAGATGGCCAATACATAAATTGGTGGACAACATAGGTGAGATGTTAAGGGTCAAGACAAAGTACAAAGAGACACCCATGGAAATGCTGATATGGGATGTTATAGAGGATACAAGTCCTTTATACCAATGGGATGGGGATCTTTATAATCAAAAAGATCAAGATGTCAATGTTCTTAATGCATCGAGGCCATATAAAAAGATTAAACAAGCTATGACAAGAGAAAAAGTTGCAAGACGTCAAACCAATATAGATAAAGAGAAAGAAGTCCGACTTTTGGCTGCAGATGAATGTTGTAAACAAGATTGTCTTCAACATGTGGATAGGAATGCCATTGCAAATGCTAGAAGGGATATGGAATGCAAAGACAAAAATGGTATCAGGGAATTTGTATTGAATTCACTTGTTTCAAACACTATCATGTCAATGAGCCATGGCCATGGCCTACCTCCTATTATTAGAAAAGTAAAGGACATGAGATTTGATGGTAATGTTATTTGTAAGAAAGCATGGTACAAGATCCATAAGATTCCTCAAAGCACCTTCTATAGCTACCAACATAATTTTGAACAAGGACATATGGAATCCATTCATGGTAACACCAATACATGTAAAGCACGTGCACAAACTGTGGCGGCCATAGAAATACTGCATAAAATTGTAATGGACAATTCAGATTTTTCGCCAAACCAAACACGTCAAGTCGAAGTAGATGGAACTTCTTCTTCTCTAAGATTGTTGCCTTCGAATTACACACAAATCTCTTTGTTAAAAGAGATCAATGTGGGTTTGGAAAAGCTCAATTTTCCATTAATATCACAATCAACAATGAGCAAGATTTGGAACACTCATTTTCGAGACGTGGCATTCTCAAAGAACACCAACTTCAGTAAATGTGGTGAATGTATTGTGTTGAAAGCACAAATGAAGTCAGCAACTACAAAAGAGTTGGAAGAAACGGCACGCGCTAGATTGAACAAACATAACAAGATCGTTATGTGCGGAAGACATTGCTACTATGCCCACAGAATCATGTCAGAGAGGTTTCCAAAGGAGTATTTGAGTATTATCCATGATAAAATGGATAAAACAAAGACTTCAATTCCAAGGCTACGCGTCAAATCAAAATCTATTGTAGGAATAAACTTGGGTTTGTCATTGACAGGTATGCTAACACATGGGCACAAGACAGGAGGTTTTGGTCATTTCTCCCTACCATTTGTACATATGGGATCACAATTTACCATTACATCACTTGCTAAGTGCTTTAGGGACCTTGAAGACCCACATATTGATATTTATGGTGATCTTCTTTATGAGAGTGGAAGTTCAAGAAACCCACTTTCAAATGCATTACTTGACACCTCTATTTACTCAAAATGTAGAGTGTACAAGGATGAATTTTTATCTCATGGAAGATTAGAAAATCAAGATATCGATTTTAAACCTCTTCCTCCACATTTATTGTTACAATTGGATAATGCAACAAGTGATAATAAAAACCGTTATCTTTTCATGTTTCTATCACTTCTCACTACACTTGGTGTCTTCATCACTATTGAGGTTGGGTTCTTGCTCGTGGGACACACCCATGAAGACATAGACAGGACCTATGGGAGAATGTCTTCCATCTTGAAAAGTAAAGATATATATTCTCTACCTGAGATGATGGATACATATCGCAAAATTGAAGAAAAAAGAGTGTTTCCACCTAAACTGATTGATAAGGTGTATGACTTCAAAAGCTTCCTTAATGGATACATCAAGGAAGGAAAAAATGCACTAGTTGGACATCTTAATGTTCAGTACTTCCAATTTCTTGTACTCAATGATGTTCCAGTATTAAGGTATAAAGAATCCATAAGAGATGTTGAGTGGTCAGAACCAGTTGAGTTATGGAATACAGACGATGAAGGTCGATCTAAACTGCCCATAGGGAAGCCATCTTTCTTACATCCCAAAGAGAATGAAATCTATTTAAAAGAACTAAAAGAAGGAATAACATCATACATAAAAATGTGGAAAGACACAATGGGTGGTGAGGAATTGCCAATTGTTACACCATAATGGAAAAATAAGGTAGAGTATTGGGAAAGAGTTCTTGATACTTTATATGAAGATTACAATGATCATGATTCATCTTCTGAGGATTTCTGGCCCAAGACCAGGCAAACTCCAGATGTTGGCCGTAATGCGCTTCATGCAATCTCAAATATTATGGATGGGGATTTTGATACTATGACAGGTGAACCCGTGTATGTTGGACCCAAGTGCAATAAGCCAAAGACAACATTCAACCCTGTTAATGATGTTGAGAAAGGAAAGATGTTGCTAGTTAGATCAGGAAACGAGGAAGAAGGGGAGATGATTTGGATGGAAAAAGCCACCTCAAATATATTTCAAGATGATGAAAGTGATACTCTTCATGTTAAAGTTGATTGGTGGAAGCCCGGTTCAGGGAAATACAATGGAAAAGTATTAGAGGAATATTGGGTACCAAATCCTGATGACATAGAGCTTGGATCTATTCCAATTGATACCATAGTTTGGGCATGGATGGCTAAGAAAGAACATTGCAAGAAGGCCAAGATAAATAAACATAGTGTACATGCTGTCCTTGACCTACTTGAACGAATAACATGAGATTAGGTGGAGATGATTCAAGGATGTAATTTTGTTCTTTGGAGGACCAATTAATACATGAAGAAACATTTTTCAATTTTTCTTGTAGATTGAATATTTTCTTCAAATTTATTTGGGGAGTTTTATATTATTTGGTACAAATATGAAAATTTTGTTTAAATTGCAATGTATTCATGTGACGATACATCATGCAAATTACATGACACCATGAAATATTAAACTTTCAATGATTTGTTTATATTAACATAACTTCTCCCATAACTTGGATAATCAAGTCCAATAATGCACTTAAAATCAATATCTTCTAGTTTTGGCCTATTAAAACTATACTGGAGTTAATTTGGCATATTAAAACTATATTGGAGTTAATTAGCATTGTTTTCAATGTAATATGTTCAAACACCAAACAATATCTAACATGGAAATTACAAATTCCAATGCTTTGTCTAGATTGACATAACTTCTCACTCCATCAAACTTGGATAATCAAGTTCAATAATACATTTAAAAGCATCATCTTCTAGATACAATCTATTAAAACGATAATGTTGAGCTAGCTAATTCGTATTCTTTTCAATATAATACATTCAAACACTTCATGAATATATATTATAATAAAATAAATTAAACTATACTAGTTTGTTTCTATTCCAATTCATAACAAAATTATTTATTTTGATCATTAAAAAACATGCCTAGACTTATAAAATATTTTCTTTTGACATCTGTAAAATGTGTCCAATAAAAATTACCAATAAAAGTTCATAATAATTTGATTTTGATTGTTAAATGACACACAAATACTTATAAAATATTTTGATTGTTAAATGCACTACCAATAAAAATTCATAGTAATTTGATTTTGATTGTTAAATGACACACAGATACTTATAAAAAAAATTGATTGTTAAATGCACTTTTAATAAGTTTAGTGGGTTTTCACTTTTGTATTTGTAAGAAACAAAAATGTACTTCGATGTTTCTATTCTAATTCATTGATTTCAAATGTACCACACTTCTCGATCCATCAAACTTGGTTAATGGAGTCCAGTAAAGCACTTACAAGCAACATATTATAGACTGTCTATAAAAAATTTATTATGGGAATAGCTAATTAATGTTTTTTAATGTAATATGTTCAAACATTTCAAAAATAAATACTGGACATACAACATATTATAGACTTTGTCTATAAAAAATTTACTATGGGAGTAGCTAGTTAATGTTTTTTCAATGTAATATGTTCAAACATTTCAAAAATAAACACTGGACACTTGCAATAACTAGAATGCGTTTTCCCTCTTTCTTCATGTATTTGAAAAAAAACCAATTGTACCATAAAATTTATATTCTAATTAATAAATTTTTTTTACCTTAATTGGTATACTTAGACTTTATCCAATACAATATTTTCTCTTGTTGGCTCTAAAATAGTGCCAACCACATATCATAATATATAGTATTGAATAATGAATATTTCTTTAAATGTTAGATGATTATATTTATATTATAAAAAGGAATCTAGGCTTAACCAATCAACATAATCCAAAGTAATAATTGATAGTTAACAATGTCCAAAACATGTAGAAACTTGTGGGCTCATAATAATCCCATAAAATGAAGGGAAAAAGTGAAGTGCCTAAGTATCTATTGTGCTATATACTTGACAAAAATGTCCTAAGGCATACAATAGACAATACATATAAAGGGAATAAAATAAAATAGAGTATGACCTAATTTTCCATGTTGTTGCTCGTAGATATGTTATTGATTATTTTTCTAGTCAATATTCTAAAGATTATTAGGGGTAGTGTCATCATCCACAAGTACAATATTACAATGACTATAGGAGCTAATACGTCTTCATGGTATTAGAGGTTTCACCTAATTCCTAGACATTTACAGTTCTCGTTGTTTCTTGAAGTTGAGCAAAACCCCCCATGTTCTAGCCACCCATTATCAAGATTGAGAATTACTAAGTTATTATGCCAATACATAAATTTGTTATAGTAACAAACACATTGACTATTATGTCATTAAATAGCTTTCTAGGTCACTTTAAAATGGCGACAATCTCTTACTAATATGGTAATTCAACACATGCACAATATATGCTTTATCAAATTATAAATAAAATGGTTAATACTTTCAACATACAAATAATGCCATTAGATAAATTAATAGGAAAGAAATATTAATACAAATTACAAATTATAATAATAAAATAATGTAAAGAATCTAATTTTAAGCATAGGAAGATATGCTTCAAATTAATATAAATTTGATTTTATATAGCTTATAATGATAATATTGTTAAAAAAATGGTGAATATATAGATTGAAATGAGTGAATTAAGTAATTTTTAGGTTTTTCATTTTTTGAAAACTCGATCTTGTTGAAGTTCTAAATTCCAGATCCGTACTCGACAATACATATAAAGGGAAGAAAATAAAATAGAGTATGACCTAGTTTTCCATGTTGTTGCTTGTGTATATGTTACTAATTGTTTTTCTAGTCAATATTCTAAATATGATTAGGGGTAGTGTCCTCATCCACAGGTTCACTATTACAGTGACTATATGAACTAATAATTTTTCATGGTATTAGAGGTTTCAGCCAATTCCTAGGCATTTCCAGTTCTTGTTGTTTCTTGAAGTTGAGAAAAAATCCCCATGTTCTAGCCACCCATTATCAAGATTGGGAATTAATAAGTTACTATGCCAATACATAAATTTGTTACAGTAACAAACACATTGACTGCTATATCATTAAATAACTTTGTAGGTCACTCTAAAATGGAGACAATCTCTTACTAATATGGTAATTCAACACATGCACAATATATGCTTTATCAAATTATAAATAAAATGGTTAATAATTTCAACATACAAATAATGCCATTAGATAACTTAATAGGTAAGAAATTTCTTGCAACATCTATTGTTCATGAGATGAGGTAAACCTTGATCAACTCAAATATTAATACAAATTAAAAAATTATAATAATAAAATAATGTAAGGAATCTAAGATTAATATTCGGAAGATATGCTTCAACTTTATATAAATTTGATTTTATATAGCTTATATTGATAATATTATAAAAAAATGGTGAATATAAAGATTGAAATGAGTGAATTAAGTAATTTTTTGGTTTTTCATTTTTCGAAAACTCAATATTATTGAAGTTCTAAATTCTAGATCCCTTGTATCATTCCAAATTTAATGAAATATGTGTTGTAATGAAAAACTGGAAATAATCAAGGTCATCAGTCATGAAAAAGGACACCAGCATTCATTCCTCAAGATGTTCTATTTAAACATATGCAGAAGGTCAGATTTATGTAGGACAAATTTTACTCTTGTAAACCATTGGTTGGAGAACAATAGGAATCTATATTGGGCAATGGAGTCAATTCAAGTATAACATAAACATCATCATCAATTGCTTAGCAGATACATTTACACAGAGGCAAGATAGCAACCAGCTAGTAGTCAAAGTGATTTAATTGGTGAAAAAGAAGAAAGATGAACAGTCCATCGATATAAGGCATACACAGATGAATCCTATACCAACTTTAGCAGAAGTAATTTGTGAAATACTCGGTAAGAAATGAACAAGGCATAATCTCTATGAATCTCATTCAAATTCTACACTGAACCAAGTACGAAGGAATGTTAACAATATGGATTAACAAAGGAAAGAAACACATACCACATAGGAAATGAAAGACAGACTACCAAACCAATTACGCAGGAATCTCTGAAAAAATGCCTGTAAGCTTCTGACAATTTTATTCAAGGAATATCTCAAAATAACAATAGTGAACAAAAATATGTAGAGTTTCAAAGTTCTCCCACCTTTCCATTTGAAAAATTCATGGAACTTATAGTGGCCTGAAGTTTCATACTCGACCCCTTTGGAATAGAAATTAGTTACAATTCAAGGACACCTCATCATAGTTCAGATGTCACTATCACAAAACAGAAACTATAACAATATAAGCTCAATCGCTTTCTTGCATTTGCAGGTATGCCATTAAAAAATATAAAAAATATTAAAGTATATGTCCAATAGTGAAACTTCATTACATAACGGGCAACCCACTGCCACGTCCTGGAAAATCAAAATCCTAAAGCATATCCTAAGCTTTTCTATCAAAAATAAACTGATACTTAAAAATGCACAGATCTGAGATTTAAGGGATAGCAGCCGTCGATGGAGCATGATAGGTATATTTCATATTCCCGTATTTCTCCACAGTGCCCAAATTTCAGGTGTCGGGACGTCATAACTCGTCATCTCTTTCTCCAAGACTCTGATGTTAAGCTGATCGATAGAAGACATAAGTGGAAGCTCTTCACCAATAGAAATCAATCTATACAACATCTCGAAATCTTCGTCTAGCTTGTCTATTAGGATTTTCCCTGAAAGCAGCTGGCTCAGATGTTTGAAGTTAGAATGATCCATTTGCCTGCTAGTCATCAACCTTTTATGCTCAGTTAGGGGAATCAATCTTTGCTTTTCGTCCAAGAATGTAGGAAACCCCTTTTCTACCAGTCCTTCAAACTGTCCTTTGCATTCTGTCAGCTGTTCATTCATTTCATTTGCTCTCCTTTCCACAGCTTCGACCAATGCATATTTCCCCAAGATTCGCTTTGCTGCTGCAATGGTTGTGACCCTGTCCTTGACACTCAAATCTATGAGGTCCTGATTTGTCAAACTATTCAAAAAACTTATAGCATTATAAGTAGTCTCTTTTGGCCTTTTGTGTAATTTTTCCTTCATAGTAGTGCAACTCTTAAAAACATCCGTGACTATATTTTCCTTTGTTCTCATGAGATCCAGATAAGGTCTGAATCTCTCAGCCTCTTGGATAGTTAAATCCCAAATCAAATGTTTGCATCCCTGCATACCTGCTCTTCCTGTAATCTGCTGAGAAAACCTGTTATTAATTGCTACCAATTCCTTATACTTTTGTTGTAGCTCATTTGTCCCTTTTTCCTTTACCTCATTTTCTTCTTTCAACCTTTGATTTTCCTCTTTTAGCTCTCGTATCTCACCATCTTTTAGGTTGATCTGGGACATGGCCTGTACAATGTTGTCTGTATTATCTTTCTCTTTGCTCGGGCCTTCATTTTCTTGTTCTAAACGAATGTTTGACAAGCCGCTTTTTAACTCTTCGATCTGCCTCTTCAAACTCATCTTCTCCTTCTCCCAGCATCCTTCTTTCTCTGTGAACTTTAACAATTCAGCTTTATTATTGCTGATATCCGTACGCAGATCTTTTTTTTCTTGTATTAGCTTTGTCTCCTCAGGAGTTTGTATTAACTCGGTGTTGTAGATTTTCATTCTTTTATGTAGGGTCTGGATCAAATTGTCTTTATCCTTTAACAGCTTATGGCTTGCTTTGCCTCCACCATCATTTTCAATTAAGTCAAACTACATCTTTTTGATATGTTGTTGAAGGGCTTTATTGTTTGACCTTTCATGTTTTAATTGGGCATTCATCTTATTTATAGTGACCTCTAAGTTAGAGATATTCAAGGTTGCTTCTACTAGGTCATCATATAGACCCTCTCCCATTTGCCTATGAAATTGAATCCTATCAGGCAAAGGTATCTTCTTCCAGTCTATCTTTGCTTCCATTATTTGGTCTTTGTCAGATATCGCCAGATTGAAAGTATGTGTCTGGATATCTCTACTTGTTGGTAAAGACGCTCCTATTTTAGACAAATTCCTCACACTAGGCATTAGTTCAAAAAGTTTATGTGTAGAGGCTTGCTTATTTTTCCCATGATACTTAAACATGTCTTCTTGTGATTTAAATCTGCTGTCTCCATTCTCTCCTGTCGCATCTTGGAATTTATACTCATGGATTTGGATAACTGGGGATGATGGCCCTTCTTCTTGTTCATCCATATCACTTATTTGGACAGCTAACTCATCAGGTGTTTCCAATTTGAGTCTTTTCTTTCACTTTCCTCCTCTTCCTCTATCTCAATGATTTCCTATGAATCTCTCTTCCTGCATACTTCCTGAGTATTGAGAAGCTGATCTGTTTCCATAGGGTCATCAGTAGCGATTAGGTCTTGTATTTGTAAGTCTATATCTTCAGCCTCTTCAGGATCATACTACAATGAATTCCGCCCCTTCGGCAGGCCTTCAGATTCTTGGTGTTCCCATGCCTTCAGACCATTGTTCTTCTTTCTTTTGGCTATGATGTGTAGAGGATCATATGAGACTTCTATGTCCTTCCCAAACCCCATATTTTTCAATAATTTTTCTACTTCTCTAACAGCCTCTTTAAATTTCACAATGAAAGGGCCGACTTGGCAAGGGAACTTTATATCAGAACCTTTCTTATGCTGCCCAAACTGCTCCTCTTCTGCGATCAATCTCTAATGGATGAACTCAAGGGAAAAAACTCTCAAGGTCAAAAATGCTGGTAAAAAGTATGGTTCATGTACAAAACCATACACTCTTATCACTGTGACATCCTTTAATAGGAACCAGTCACCAACGGCTAGTTCATCCCTCAACTACATCAGGGTTTGCATCTCTGGTAACACTCTGGGTAGTGTTTCTTCAAACATAACTTTATATACAGCAGATAAAATGTAATTCATGTAATTGAAAACATTGTCTTCCAAATTCCCTGTGAAGACTATCTGAGAGAATCTTAACTCATATGCACTGCTATGCAGAATCATTTTAGTCAAATAGGCCTAGAACCGAAAAAATATGGTACTTTCAAAACAGTTTAATTGTGCATGTATGTTTTTTGCCAAAATTTCCTCAAACTTGAGGGATGGTACTGACTCACTTCCTACCTTTGGGGAACTAACACTAATCCTGAATAACAGGCTTAGTTGCACTTCAGTTATCCACAAATCTGAGTATGAACCTAAAAACTGAGCTATCAAAGAAAAGACCAACTGGGTATTGTCATTAAAAAGGTTGACGTACAGCGGGTAAGGGGTGTCTACAATTTCTACATCAGGTTTTAGACAGGTATCAAGGAAAGATTTATGAATTTCAGGGGAAATTTTTCTGTACAAAGTAACGACTGACTCTTCAAAATAACTTTCGAGGGCTAGGGTTGTAGATTCTGGCATGGAAAGGGTACTCCAGATGACGACAGCATCGATACTACAAACGATTTTAGACTTCTTGGTGTTCATTATCACTCATTGGGGTTCTGAATAATTTAATGAACACCATGACACGAACTCTGGAAAGGGCATTATCTGTTCCAGACAAGAAAAGATGAAAAAGGATTGGTGGACTCTATGGACGTCTAACCCTTGTTCAAGCAGGGCTTTCATCCTTCTTTTAACCTCTGGTATAGGGAAATGAAGCTTTGGGTCAAACACATCACATCCCTTGTCTTCTAGGGTTACTCAGACCTTAGAACTAGTATAAACCTGTTCGTCTACCATTCTATGATTATAAAACACACAGCACGTTATAAACAAAGGAGTTTGGGACCCTACCTGTCACGGAAAGCTTGAGAGCGACCCTTTCACCTGTCGTCCTTTTCGGCTTCTACACTTCCAGAAGCTTCCAACTCTGACAAGTCCAAGAGAGAAATGTTTGTTCGTTACATGCCACGTTATATATATAAAACCTTTCCCAATAAATTTCACTCATCTTCGCCAGCTGTCCCTCTTTTCCATCCATTGATCTGCTGGGCGTTGCTTCCGGGTCATTGATCTGATTCTTTATTTAACCCTTTTATTTGACATCTCTTAACCTCCGCCGTAGGATCTCCTACCATCTTTAAATCTTAGCCATCCATTATACTTAACCATACATAGGGGTATGGTGGTATCGTGACTTAACTTCTAGTTTTGGACTACCATTTAATCTCCCTCGCGAGGTGTTCAGATGATGGCACATGGTCGATAGTATACAATCTCACGACCACCTTTCATGCTTATCTGGGATGCTTCTTTACCCGACGATCAACAAGGAGCATTGATGTCAAATTTAATACCTCTATGGCAAGGAGAAATCTGCGTGTCCAGTGTTTGGTACCCTCGTAAGTGGAGCCCATTACGTTACCAGCCTTGCATCTCGTGCGTCCACTTAACCGTAGATCTGATCTCTTTCATTGTGGGTCGTTGATCTATTTTGATCTTTCACTGACGTGACAACGGCTCTTCTGCACCGTCAGATTTCTGACTATGCAATCTGAGCCGTTGATCTTATACCCTGCTTTTTTACTATGGTGGTATCGCGAGCCTTCTGGCGGTTTCTTCTTACCACCAAAATGCTCATGCGAGAGCTCCTTCGACTGCCATCTGTCCTGGTGGTTTTTCTCTCGCGACCACTGACCTGTGCTTTCTCTCGTGCAACTTAATGATGCGAGGGTGATTCGGGGGCCATGGATCTCTCCCGCATGCTGGATCAACGGTAGGGACCAGTCCGAGTTTTACCTATCACTTTATATGCCTTTGGACTATATACTATTGATCCTTTTACCCATTTTTGGTCATTTGAGCTACTTCCTTATGTCTAAAGGGTCACAACCTTTCATCTTTCTCCTTATTTCCTTGCCAATTGAGATTTTTTCTTGGCTTTAGCAACCTAGACATGATTGGGGATAGGTTTTTAACCATTTTCTCTAGGAATTCATCAGTGGAGTCAACCCTTTTCTTAGGATTCGAGCAAAAATTTATAGGTGCCAACAGCTAGCTCTAGTTAGGGATGCTATACTCCCTACGAGGTAGCAAAGAACTCGTAGACCAAGTGCCTCATCCATTGGGTGGCTCCCAACATCGAACTCAACAACCTCTTCTGAATTCTTAGAACTGCAACTATATCTGCCGAATAGCTAGATTGTCCACACATGAAAAGAAAAGGAACCATGGCTATCCTTCTAGACTTCATATTCTTTCCTCTCGGGTTTCATGTCGTTCAGGTTTGCCGTCAGATTTTTAAAACAATTGAAAAAACAAATGAAAAATATATACATAGGCTATGGAACATGGAATACCTGCATCCCTTAGGACAGGTAATGTTTTAAGAATCTTCCATTGACTAGACCTTCGGACCAGGCAGATCCGTCTTGATGTTCCAAGACAAAGGAATTTATTCCTTAGATTGCTGCAATAACATACAATCCCATCCACATGTGGTCAAACTTTCAATGTTTTTCTTCTTTAGGGGCTTTCCACTTAAGAACTAGGTCATTAATTAGAAAATAATCTTCCTTGGCCTTTTTGTCGAAAGCTTCCTTCATTTTCTCTTGATGGCTTTCTACTTTGTCATATGCCTTATTTCTTACCTCATTCAGCTCGACTATCTGATTTACTCTTCTTTGCATGGGATTTGGTTCTTCTTCTATTCCCTGTAATAACCTCATGACAGGAAAACCAAGGGATGCTGGAAAAATCACTTCTTCTCCATACACCAACTCAAATGGTGACATCCCGATGGATCTTTTCGTGCTAATTCTGTCAGCCCACAGAGCATACTTTAACTTTGTGTGCCAGGACCTCTTATTATCTTCTAACAACTTTATTATGATTCTTACCAGGCCCTTATTTGAAGACTCTGCTAGTCCATTTCCTTGAGGGTAATAAGCTGTGGAATGATTTAGGCTGATTTGGTAATTATGGCAGAAATTAATCATCTTTTTGGAACAGAAAGTTGGAGCATTGTCAGTCACAATTCTTTTGGGGCATCCGAATCTAGATAAGATATTATCTTCTAGAAAATCCATGATTACTCCTTCAGTCGCTCACCTGGTAGGTATGGCGTCTATCCATTTAATAAAATAATCAGTAGCCGTCAATATCCATTTGTGTTGTCCAGAGGAATTTGGGTTTATTTCCCCAATGAAATCTAAACCCCATTGCTGAAAAGGTGCTTCAACTATAATAGGATGTAGAGGGAGGGAAACAACCTTTCTTTTTCCATTGAAAATCTGACATTGGTGACAAACCACAGTCTCTTTGTAAACATCGGAAAACATAGTGGGCTAGTAAAACCCTGCTCTCAGGATTTTGTTTACTGTTGCTTTCCAGGAGTGATATCCCCCGCAGTCCCCTTTATGGAATTCTTCTTTTATGTGTTTAGCCTCTTCTTCAACCAGACAGTTTAGTAGCACCCCTCCAGGGTCTTTCCAATACATAATATATTGGTTCATGATACAGTACTTGGCAGCTTTTAGTTTTACAAATCTAGCTCTGCTTTTACTTAACCCTACAGGTGCCTGTAAATTTTGTAGTACAAAAACAATGTCAGTATACCAAGGAGATTCAGAGGATTCAAGCTTCACCTGTATGTTTGCATTTGGTTGGTTAGGATGCTCTTCCAAAAAATTTAGCTGCAAAGAGTCACAATTTTCTTCAGTCATTAATTTCGCTAACCCTTGAACTTTCACCAGTTTTGTGGGTTTTATTTCCAAATCATATTCTAGTAATACTACAATCCATTTAGCCCTTCTTCCTTCAGGATCGGACTGGGTCAAAATGCTTTTCACAGCGCTATTTGGGACATAAGCAATTATGTGCGAGTGTATAATATAAACCCTGAAATATTTCAGAGATTTTATGAGAGCATAAGCATGTTTCTCCATGATATCGTATTTCAGTTCCCCATCTCTCAGTACTCTGCTGAAAAAAGCAACAGGTTTCTCATCATTTTGATCATTGTTTTGCAACAACACCCCAGCTATTGTATGTTCAGATGCATATGAGAAAACTAGGAAATCCTTAGTAAAGATTGGGCTAGCCAATACTGGAGCTTCGGTGATGGATGTCTTGATCCCTCTGAAAGAATCTCTGGCTTCTTCGGTCCACTTTATTTCGTACTCTTTTCTTAACATATTTGTAATATTTCACATTATTTCAACAAAACTTGGTATGAATCTCCTTAAAAATCCCACTTGGCCAATGAAAGATTGTATTTCTTTTTTGCTTCTGGGCTCTCCCATTTTCTGAATAGCATTGACCGTCTCTAGATCAATTTTTATCCCGTCTTTGGTGATGATATGCCATAAAAGCTTAGCTTCGTCCAGAGCGAAAAAAGATTTATTGGGATTCAAGGAAATGCCATATTTTCAAGACTTTATAAAAACTCTCTCCAAATGTTTGAGATGTTCTTCATCTGATTTTGAAAAAACTGTTATATCATTCATGTATACCACCACAAATTTGTCCTTTTCTTCAGCAAATGCAATATCCATAGCTCTTTCGAAAGTAGCTCCATCGTTCATCAATCCAAATGGCATCTTAGCGTAGATCAAGGTTTCCCAAGGAGTTGTGAAAGTAGTTTTTTCCTGGTGTTCTAGGCGTACTTTAATCTGATTATACCCTGAGAAACCATCCATGGCGGAAATTCTTTCGGCTCCTACCACTTGCTGCAAAATGTGCTCCATTTTGGGTAAAGGATAATTGTCTTTCATTGATTCTCTGTTCAGGTTCCTGAAATCAATACAGATTCTGATTTCTCCACTTTTCTTTCTGACTGGGACCAGATGCTATCCATTGTGAGAACCTTAAGGTAACAATTATCTTTGCATTGAAAAGCTATTTGACTTCTTTCTCTATGATATCTATTAGATTAGGACTGATCCTTCTTAATTTTTGCTTAAAAGGTTTCTCACCTGGCTTGAGTGGAATAGTATGCTGTATGATTTATGTATCATACTCCTTCAAGTCTTCATAGTTCCAGGCGAAAGCATTAGTGTGTCTTTTCATCAACTCTACATAGCATTTCTTTTGGTCAGCTTGTAGTCTTTTAGACAGCTTCACCATTCGAGGATCTTTCTCTCTACCTAAGTTTTGATCTTCTACTGATTCTCGGGTAGGTTCAAATTATGGATTTTTGGCTGCATCATCTTGATCAAAGAGCTTTTCCAGGGGTATCAGACCTTTAGGGATGTAATTATTCTTCAATTGAATAATGTCCTTACCACCTATCATGTTTTCCCACCCTCGTTTTGATCTTTTAGACAGCTTCACCATTCGAGGATCTTTCTCTGTACCTAAGTTTTGATCTTCTACTGATTCTCGGGCAGGTTCAAATTATGGATTTTTGGCTGCATCATCTTGATCAAAGAGCTTTTACAGGGGTATCAGACCTTTAGGGATGTAATTATTCGTCAATTGAATAATGTCCTTACCATCTATCATGTTTTTCCACCCTTGTTTTTTAGCTTCCTCTTAAGCATTTTCTCCTTCCACAAAGTTTTCCAGGTTCTCATTTTTAGTATCAATATGCACATTCTGATCCAGATTTTATGAGCAGAACGAAATGAATACAAATTATTATCAGATGCTTAACACAAAATAACAGAGATACAGTAAAGTTGGTTTTCTATTCAATAAGGAAATAAGCTAGAACTGTAAAATGCAGCGGAAAACAAGCTTGCTGGAATGGTGGCGGCTTATCTCTGAGAAGAGATGTGATGGCTGTGGTCATTTCGCAAGAAGATGGTTACAATGAGGATCTCAAGGCCTTTTACAATAAACATGAATGTCAAAAACCCTAGACATCCAAAAACCTAACCCTAGGAGATGAAGCGCCAAAAGTCATGTGGGCCCCGTTTGGGTAAGTTAGTACATCAACTTGCCGGGGTCGTAACTTTTGCATACGATCTCCGTTTGGGGCGCTCGGTAGCCCGTTGGAAAGGTCTACCGAGGTTTACAACTTTCAACTGGGGCCAAATGCAAGGCGACGGCAACAATTTGTCCCCCCAAATTACCAAAAAAGGTCATTTAGGGCCTCAAAATGGCCCCGAAAGTTTAGGACCCGAAAAACTGCTAAAACTAGTACAATACCAAAATTGCCATAAAACTGTTTTGAGCCAGTTGGAAAGGTGGGTGGCCACTAATATCCACATTTATAAATCCCCCCTCCTTAGGAAGCAATGGTCTCCATTGCGTTGAGTTCCCCCATTAGATGAGGAAATTTCTGTTGAATTTGGCTTTGGGTGAGCCACTTGCCTTGGTGCAGGAGCTTCCCTGCTTTGACAACTCAATAAAGCTGGATCCTTTGATGTCGAGTGCCCTTGATCTGTGTGTCTGCAATAAGATCACTAGATGCTTGTTGTAGGTAGTTAGGGTTGAGCTCTATTGGTGTCAACTTCTCTGCTATCTCTGAGGTGTCTAATAGTGGTGGGAAATATGGCCGAAGGAGAGCCACGTTGAAGACTGGACGCAGACCAAGGAAGGGGGGAATGTTGAGCTCAAAAGCATTGTCACCCACCACCTTGGTGATGGTATACGGCCCATAACGGAGTGGGAAAAGCTTTCGATGGGGCCCTATAAGGCGTTCTTTCTGCAGATGCAACAAAACTTTGTCGCCCACCTAAAAATTATGTGGCACCCGATGTTGATCATGGCGCTGCTTATACTTGGCATTACACTTCTGTAGAATATCCTGAACCTGTTGGCGGATATGCTGGATCCGTTCAATGAGCCAGGCGGCTTTGTCAGCTTCTCGGGACGAGTCGGCCTAGGTGGTCGAAAGGGGAAGTGCAACATCCATGGGGCCCAATGGTTGGAATCCCAACCCCACCTGAAAGGGGTTGTGGCCAGTTGAGATATGCAGGGCTCAGTTGTAGTTATGTTGGACATAGGGGAGACTCTCATCCCATGTGTGGGGGTGTGCTGAATTGTACATGCGCAGGATATGTACGACCATCCGGTTGACGACCTCCGTTTGTCCATCGGTTTGGGGGTGGAAGGCAGTGGATTTGGTGAGCTTGGTATCCAGCAGTGACCAGAGGCTTGACCAGAATGAGCTGAGGAACCAACTGTCATGGTCTGAGATAATGGTCTGTGGGATCCCAAAATGTACCCATACTCGTTCAAAGAAGAGCTTGGCAGTGGCTTCTGCTGTGATGTTCTTCTTGCAAGCGGCTAGAATCACCATCTTGGAAAAGCGATCTACAACCACCAAAACACAGTCATTTCCCCTCTTGGTGGATGAGAGGCCCGACATGTAGTCCATTAAGATGGATTCCCACGGCCTGTCAGGAGTAGGCAAAGGGGTGTATAGGCCCTGTTTCTTAGTGGTCGGGTTGGCAACAGCGCAAGTGGTGTAGGACCTGATATACTTGCCGACATCTTGTCGAAGTTTTGACCAGTAGAAATGTTTCTGCAACACTGCCACTGTCTTTTCGATGCCAAAGTGTCCTGCCACCCGACTATAGTGAGCTTCCCAAATCAGCTTCGCACGCTCGCTTGATGGAACGCAGAGATGGCCCAGATGACACAACAACCCATCCTGAAGAAGGAAATAAGCAACCACTGAGTTGGTTCCCAACATTTGATAGGTGGCAGAGAAGTCAAGGTCTGTCTCCTAGAGGTGGGGCCATACGGAGGTCTCGTGGCCACAAGAGTCTAGCACCGTGGTAAGTGCCATGACTGGAGGTCGGCTGACGTAGTCCGAAACTTGGTTGGTACTCCCTGTTTTATATTTGATGTTGAGGTGGAACTGCTGTAAATATGTTGACCACAACTGATGGCGATCATTCTGCAATTTTCCTTGGGTCTGCATGAACTGTAGTGGCTTGTGATCAGTGTGGATGACTGTCTCATTCCCAAGAATGTAATGTCTCCACTGGCAGCAGGCTTGTACAATGGAGTACATTTCTTTGTCATAGGTAGGGTACTTGCGGACAGCATCTGATAGTGTCTCACTATGATATGCCACGGGGTGGCCGTGTTGAGTGAGAACGGCACCCACAGCATAATCTGAAGCATCTGTCTCGATCTCAAAGGGATGTTGCAGGTTCAGTAATGAGAGTACCGACGATGAGCACAAACGCTTCTTCAAATCATTGAAGGCTTGTTGTTGGGACAGGCCCCACAAAAATTTTGCGTTACCACCACCCCTGTTCACTTGGGTGAGGGCCCATGCGATATGAGAGAATCCCAACACGAACCGGCAATAGAAATTGGCGAGGCCCAAGAAGCTCTAAAGTTCAGTGAGTGTGGTTGGGGTTGGCTAGTCACGGATGGCCTGGATCTTGGCTGGATCCACATGCACACCATGTCGATCAACGATGTAGCCTAAGTAATGGACCCTGTCCATGTCGAAGGAGCATTTTTCCAAGTTTGCATATAGTTTGTGCTTCCGTAGGGTGTGCAGAAACTGCTGAATATCCTGCAAGTGTTCCTCCCAAGTCTTGTTGTAGATGAGGATGTCATCGAGATACACCACTACAAAATTGTTGGTGAAAGGTGGTAGGATATCGTCCATCATCCTCATAAAATTTGTTGGAGCATTTGTCAAACCAAAAGGCATGACCAGCCATTCAAAAAGACCTTCTTTTGACTTGAAGGCAGTCTTCCATACATCTGTCTGTTCTATTGGGACTTGGTGGTAGCCAGACTTCAGATCAATATTACTGAAGTATTTAGCCCCCGTGAGCTGATCAAGGAGGCCGTCGATTCGGGAAATTGGGTACAGGTTACGGACTGTGATTTTATTCAGGGCCCGGTAATCAATGCAGAGTCGCCAGGTCCCATCTTTCTTCTGCACCAGCACGATTGGGCTCCCACAAGGTGATGAAATGGGATGGATGTGCCCCTTGTGGAGCAATTCTTGGATCTGCCTCTTGATCTCCTTGTTTTACAACAGAGAGCGACGATAGACTGGCCCATTGGGTAGCGGTGCGCCTGGGATCAGATCGATGGGATGCTTGAACTACCAGTGCAGAGGTACCCCGGTCGGAGAGGAGAAGATATCTGAGTATCCTTCCACCACCTTATCCACTTGCTTTTGTTGTGTGGATAGATCGGTCGTGGAGGCCCGGGATGTGGCTGCGATCTGCTGATGTGGGTGCGGCTTTGGCTGCGATCTTTCTGATGTGGCTGCGATCTGGTTCCTCAGCTCATTCTGATGTGGGTGCGGCTTTGTCGGCAAGGCTAGGCGCTTGATGACCTCTGCTGAGATGAGATTCTTCTGGCTACCGCTATCAACAATGAAATGCAGTGGGGTGCCTTTTACCCACATCTGTGAATGGAAGAGGCGTTCTCCTTCTTCTGGCTCGTCTGGTTCATCAGGCTGGAGCTTGGTGGTAGCAATCGTGGTGCTGGGTTCTGTGTCAATGATCCGTCTTCCCCTTTCTGGTTTGGACTCAGAGTCAGAACCCACATCTGATTCAGATGCTTTCACCTCGGCCACCAGCGACTGCTTTGAGCGGCAATCAGCAGTGTTATGCCAAGGGCTCTTATGGAAGTCGCACCACTTCCCAATATCTTTCTTTGTTTTTCCAGTGTCTTTCTTTGCTTGCAGCTTGGACTGGTTGTCCTGATACTATCCATCTTTACTCTGTCCTTTATTCTGTGGGTTGGGGCCGCCCTTTCCTGTCTTTTGATGTGAAGGGTTCCCAGGCCCAAATTGTCGCGTCTTTTGTTTGAGCTTCTGCTCGATTTTGACGGCATATCGGTAGGCCGTGCCCAAGGAAGAGATGTCTAGAAATTCCATTTCGATCTGGATGTATCTATGCAAATCACCGTGATACTTGAGCACCAGATGTCGCTCTGAATCTTTGATACCCAGCTTGGTGCGCAAGGTATGGAAGATATTTGTGAACTCTGGCACTGCTTGGTCTCTTTGTTGTCGCAATGTGGTCCATTTGGTATACAAGTCGTCATAACTTCCAACAGGGTAGTATTGTTCCTTAATAGCATCCTTGAAGGATTCCCAAGTGGCCATGACAAAATGTACCCATACTCGTTCAAAGAAGAGCTTGGCAGTGGCTTCTCCTGTGATGTTCTTCTTGCAAGCAGCTAGAATCGCCATCTTGGAAAAGCGATCTACAACCATGAAAACACACTCATTTCCCCTCTTGGTGGACAGGAGGCCCGACATGTAGTCCATTGAGATGGATTCCTATATCCTGTCAGGAGTAGGCAGAGGGGTTTATAGGCCCTGTTTCTTAGTGGTCGGTTTGGCAATAGCACAAGCAGTGCAGGACCTGATATACTTGCCGACATCCTGTCGAAGTGTCAGCCAGTAGGAAAGTTTCTGCAACACTGCCACTGTCTTTTCGACGCCAAAGTGTCCTGCCACCCGACTATAGTGAGCTTCCCAAATCAGCTTCGCACACTCGCTTGATGGAACGCAGAGATGGCCCAGATGACACAACAACCCGTCCTGAAGATGGAAATTAGCAACCACTGAGTTGGTGCCCAACATTTGACAGGTGGCGGAGAAGTCAGGGTCTGTCTCCTAGAGGTGGGGCCATCCAGAGGTCTCGTGGCCACAAGAGTCTAGCACCGTGGTAACTGCCATGATTGGAGGTCGACTAAGGAAGTCAACAAATCGGTTGGTACTCCCTGTTTTATATTTGATGTTGAGGTGGAACTGCTGTAAATATGTTGACCACTTCTGATAGCAGTCATTCTGCAATTTTCCTTGGGTCTGCATGAACTGTAGTGGCTTGTGATCAGTGTGGATGACTATCTCCTTCCCAAGAATGTAATGTCTCCACTGGCGGCAGGCTTGTACAATGGAGTACATTTCTTTGTCATAGGTAGGGTACTTGGGGACAGCATCTGATAGTGTCTCACTATGATATGCCATGGGGTGGCCGTGTTGAGTGAGAACGACACCCACAGCATAATCTGATGCATCTGTCTCGATCTCAAAGGGATGTTGCAGGTTCAGTAATGAGAGTACCGGCGATGAGCACAAACACTTCTTCAAATCATCGAAGGCTTATTGTTGGGACAGGCCCCACACAAATTTTTCCTTACCACCACCCCTGGTCACTTGGCTGAGGGCCCATGTGATATTAGAGAATCCCAGCATGAACCGGCGATAGAAATTAGCGAGGCCCAAGAAGCTCTGAAGTTCAGTGAGTGTGGTTGGGGCTGGCCAGTGACGGATGACCTAGATCTTGGCTGGATCCACATGCACACCATGTCGATCAACGATGTAGCCTAAGTAATGGAGCTTGTCCATGCCGAAGGAGCATTTTTCCAAGTTTGCATATAGTTTGTGCTTCCACAGGGTGTGCAGAACCTACTGAATATGCTGCAAGTGTTCCTCCCAAGTCTTGCTGTAGATGAGGATGTCATCCAGATACACCACTACAAAATTGTTGGTGAAAGGTTGTAGGATATCGTCCATCATCCTCATAAAAGTTGTTGGAGCATTTGTCAAACCAAAATGCATGACTAGCCATTCAAAAAGACCTTCTTTTGACTTGAAGGCAGTCTTCCATACATCTGTCTGTTCTATTGGGACCTGGTGGTAGACAGACTTCAGATCAATCTTACTGAAGTATTTGGCCCCCGTGAGCTGATCAAGGAGGCCGTCGATTCGGGGAATCGGGTACCGGTTACGGACTATGATTTTATTCAGGGCCCAATAATGAATACAGAGTCACGAGGTCCCATCTTTCTTCTGCACTGGCACGATTGGGCTCCCACAAGCTGATGAACTGGGACGGATATGCCCCTTGTGGAGAAATTCTTTGATCTACCTCTTGATCTCCTCGTTTTCCAACAGAGAGTGGCAATAGACTGGCCCATTGTGTAGCAGTGCACCTGGGGTCAGATTGATGGGATGCTTGACCTAGCAGTGCAGAGGTACCCCGGTCAGAGAGGAGAAGATATCTGAGTATCCTTCCACCACCTTATCCACTTGCTTTTGTTGTGTGGATAGATCGGTCGTGGAGGCCCGGGATGTGGATGCGATCTTTCTTTCACTCTGAGAGCGAATCATGAAGAAGACAAATTTCCCGGTCTAAGAGATGACCTTCCTACATTGCTTGGCAGAGATCAAGGAAATAGCACTAGGAGGGACTTCCTCGGGTATCCTGTACAATTTCTTGTTCAAAGAAATAATAACACTACGAGGCCTAGACTCATATACAGCGTGATGTTTCCATAAATAAGGTTGGCCCAAAAGAACATCTAAAACTTCGAGAGGAGCAGCATCACACAATACCTCGTCCTTGAAGGGCTTGACGATGTATGGCAGCCGGCACTGTTGTCTGACACGGAGATCGCTTCCTTTGCAGAGCCATCCAATGGGGTAGGGTTGTGCGTGCAGC
This sequence comes from Larix kaempferi, assembly GCA_027924585.1. Classification (NCBI taxonomy): domain Eukaryota; kingdom Viridiplantae; phylum Streptophyta; class Pinopsida; order Pinales; family Pinaceae; genus Larix; species Larix kaempferi. The sequence continues at coordinate 345,924 of BSBM01001562.1, read as the reverse complement.
ATTGTCGGCAGGGCTAGGTGCTTGACGACCTCTACTGAGATGAGATTCTTTTGGCTACCGCTATCAACGATGAAATGCAGCGGGGTTCCTTTTACCCACATCTGTGAATGGAAGAGGCGTTCTCCTTCTTCTGGCTCATCTGGTTCATCAGGTTGGAGCTTGGTGGTAGCAATGGTGGCGCTGGGTTCCGCGTCAATGATCCGTCTTCCCCTTTCTAGTTCGGACTCAGAGTCAGAACCCGCATCTGATTCATATGCTTTCACCTCGGCCACCAGCGACTGCTTTGAGCGGCAATCCGCAGTGTTATGCCAAGGGCTCTTATGGAAGTCGCACCACTTCCCAGTATCTTTCTTTGTTTTTTCGGTGTCCTTCTTTGCTTGCAGCTTGGACTGGTTGTCCTGATACTGTCCATCTTTGCTCTGTCCTTTATTCTGTGTGTTGGGGCCGCCCTTTCCTGTCTTTTGCTGTGAAGGGTTCCCGGGCCCAAATTGCCGCGTCTTTTGTTTGAGCTTCTGCTCGATTTTGACGGCATATCAGTAGGCCGCGCCCAAGGAAGAGATGTCCAGAAATTCCATTTCGGTATGGATGTATCTATGCAAACCACCGCGATACTTGAGCACCAGATGTCGATCTGAATCTTTGATACCCAACTTGGTACGCAAGGTATGGAAGATATTTGTGAACTCGGGCACTGCTTTGTCTCTTTGTTGTCGCAGTGTGGTCCATTTGGTATGCAAGTCATCATAACTTCAAACAGGGTAGTATTGTTCCTTAACAGCATCCCTGAAGGATTCCCAGGTGGCCGTGACTGAAAATAATGAGGCTTCTTCTGTGTCCTTTTGCTCGCAGAATGTTTCCCACCAATCTTTGACATGGGGAACTGCTTTGAGGAGTGCAAAAGTAATATTTTCTTTATTCGAAACGTTATGGACAGAAAAATACTGTTCTAGTAGATTCAACCACTTATCTACAGCATCTGCGTCTATCTGTCCTTCAAATATAGGGATATTGAAGTTGATTTGTACCTTGAAGGGGGCGGCGCCTCCGCTCGAGGAAGATGCGTCGCTTGTTGGTAGTCGCTGAAGGATTTGTGTGAAATTATCCATCATCTCATTCCTATGCTGCGTGAGGGCTTCCTCAAGCAACATTTTGATAGGATCTCCTATCTCATCATCTTTCTTTTCTCCTGCCATGAGAGGTCTTTTGGGCGTGCGAGAGCTTTTGTCCTCAAGAGAAACAAGCTCGAGACCCTATTCTTTGTACCCTGGCCTCGTTGGGGACATGCATTAAGACGACAAGGAGCAGACCGCTCTGATAGAACTGATCCGGATTTGATGAGCAGAATGAAATGAATACAGATTATTATCAGATTCTTAACACAAAATAACAGAGATACAGTAAAGTTGGTTTTCTATTCAATAAGGAAATAAGCTAGAACTATAAAATGCAGCGGAAAACAAGCTTGCTGGAATGGTGGCGGCTTTTCTCTGAGAAGAGATGTGACGGTTGTGCTCATTTCACAAGAAGATGGTTACAGTGAGGCTCTCAAGGCCTTTTACAATAAATAGGAATGTAAAAAACCCTAGACATCCAAAAACCTAACCCTAGGAGATGAAGCGCCAAAAGTCATGTGGGCCTCGTTTGGGTAAGTTAGTACATCAACTTCCCGGGGTCGTAACTTTTGCATACGATCTCCGTCTGGGGCGCTCGGTAGCCTGTTGGAAAGGTATATCCGAGGTTTACAACTTTCGACTGGGGCCTAATGAAAGCCAAGGGATACCATTTGGCCCCCCAAATTCCCCAAAAAGGTCATTTAGGGCCTCAAAATGGCCCCGAAAGTTTAGGACCCGAAAAACTGCTAAAAATAGTACACTACCAAAATTGCCATAAAACTGTTTTGAGCCAGCTGGAAAGGTGTGTGGCCACCAATATCCACCTGTATCAATCTGCCCTCCTTAGGAAGCAATGCTCTCCATTGCGTTGAGCTCCCCCATCAGATGAGGAAATTTGTGCTGAATTTGTCCTCGGGTGAGCCACTTGCCTTGGTGCAGGAGCTGCCCTGCTTTGACAACTCGATAAATCTGGATCCTTAGATGTCGAGTGCCCTTGATCTGTGTGTCTGCAATATGATGACTGGATGCTTGTAGTAGGTAGTCAGGGTTGAGCTCTATTTGTGTCAACTTCTCTGCTATCTCTGAGGTGTCTAATAGTGGTGGGAAATATGGCCGAAGGATAGCCACGTTGAACACTGGACGTAGACCAACGAAGGGGGGAATGTTGAGCTCAAAAGCATTGTCACCCATCGTCTTGGTGATGGTGTATGGCCCATAACGGAGTGGGAGAATCTTTCGATGGGGCCCCATAAGGCGTTCCTTCTGCAGATGCAACCAAACTTTGTCGCCCACCTGAAACTTATGTGGCACCCGATGTTGATCATGGCACTGCTTGTACTTGGATTTAGATTTCTGTAGAATATCCTGAACCTGTTGGAGGATATGCTGGATCCGTTCAATGAACCAAGTGGCTTTGTCATCTTCTGGGGACAATTCAGCTGAGGTTGTCGAAAGAGGAAGTGCAACATCCATGGGGCCCAATGGTTGGAATCCCAACCCCACCTGAAAGGGGCTGTGGCAAGTTGAGCTATCCAGGGCTCGGTTATAGCTATGTTGGACATAGGGGAGACTCTCATCGCATGTGCGGGGGTGTGTTGAATTGTACATGTGCAGGATATGTACGACCATCCGGTTGACGACCTCCATTTTTCCATCGGTTTGGGGTTGGAAGGCATTCGATTTGGTGAGCTTGGTATCCAACAGTGACTGGAGGCTTGACTAGAATGAGGTGAGGAACTGACTGTCATGGTCTGAGATAATGGTCTGTGGGATCCCAAAATGTACCCATACTCGTTCAAAGAAGAGCTTGGCAGTGGCTTCTATTGTGATGTTCTTCTTCCAAGTGGCTAGAATCGCCATATTGGAAAAGCGATCTACAACCACGAAAACACAGTCATTTCCCCTCTTGGTGGACGGGAGGCCCGACATGTAGTCCATTGAGATGGATTCCCACGGCCTGTCAGGAGTAGGAAGAGGGGTGTATAGGCCCTATTTCTTAGTGGTCGGTTTGGCAATAGCACAAGCAGTGCAGGAACTGATATACTTGCCGACATCCTCGAAGTTTCGGCCAGTAGAAATGTTTCTGCAACACTGCCACTGTCTTTTCGACGCCAAAGTGTCCTGCCACCCGACTATAGTGAGCTTCCCAAATCATCTTCGCACGCTCGCTTGATGGAATGCAGAGAGGGCCCAGATGACACAACAACCCGTCCTGAAGATGGAAATTAGCAACCATTGAGTTGGTGCCCAACATTTGATAGGTGGCAGAGAAGTTGGGGTCTGTCTCGTAGAGGTGGGGCCATCCGGAGGTCTCGTGGCCACAAGAGTCTAGCACCATGGTAAGTGTCGTGATTGGAGGTCAACTGAAGCAGTCAGCAACTCAGTTGGTACTCCTTGTTTTATATTTCATGTTGAGGTGGAACTACTGTAAATATGTTGACCACTTCTGATGGCGGTCATTCTACAATTTTCCTTGGGTCTGCATGAACCGTAGTGGCTTGTGACCAGTGTGGATGACTGTCTCATTCCCAAGAATGTAATGTCTCCACCGGCGGCAAGCTTGTACAATGGAGTACATTTCTTTGTCATAGGTAGGGTACTTGCGGACAACATCTGATAGTGTCTCACTATGATATGCCACAGGGTGGCCGTGTTGAGTGAGAACGACACCCACAGCATAATCTGAAGCATCTGTCTCGATCTCAAAGGGATGTTGCAGATTCGGTAATGAGAGTACCGGTGATGAGCACAAATGCTTCTTCAAATCATGGAAGGCTTGTTGTTGGGACAGGCCCCAGACAAATTTTTCCTTACCACCACCCCTGGTCACTTGGCTGAGGGCCCATGCGATATGAGAGAATCCCAGCATGAACCGGCGATAGAAATTAGCGAGGCCCAAGAAGCTCCGAAGTTCAGTGAGTGTGGTTGGGGCTGGCCAGTGACGGATGTCCTGGATCTTGGCTGGATCCACATGCACACCATGTGAATCAATGATGCAGCCTAAGTAATGGACCCTGTCCATGCCGAATGAGCATTTTTCCAAGTTTGCATATAGTTTGTGCTTCCGCAGGGTGTGCAGAACCTGCTGAATATGCTGCAAGTGTTCCTCCCAAGTCTTGTTGTAGATGAGGATGTCATCCAGATACACCACTACAAAATTGTTGGTGAAAGGTCGTACGATATCGTCCATCATCCTCATAAAAATTGCTGGAGCATTTGTCAAACCAAAAGGCATGACCAGCCATTCAAAAAGATGTTCTTTTGACTTGAAGGTAGTCTTCCATACATCTGTCTGTTCTATTGGGACCTTGTGGTAGCCAGACTTCAGATCAATCTTACTGAAGTATTTGGCCCCTGTGAGCTGATCAAGGAGGTCGTCGATTCGGGGAATCGGGTACCGATTACGGAGTGTGATTTTATTCAGGGCCCGGTAATCAATGTAGAGTCGCCAGGTCCCATCTTTCTTCTGCACCAGCACGATTGGGATCCCACAAGGTGATGAACTGGGACGGATGTGCCCCTTGTGGAGCAATTCCTGGAACTGCCTCTTGATCTCCTCATTTTCCAACAGAGAGAGGCGATAGACTCATCCATTGGGTAGCGGTGCGCCTGGGGTCAGATCGATGGGATGCTTGACCTGGCAATGCAGAGGTACCCCGGTCAAAGAGGAGAAGATATCTGAGTATCCTTCCACCACCTTATCCACTTGCTTCTGTTGTGTGGATAGATCAGTCGTGGAGGCCTAGGATGTGGCTGCCATCTTTCTTTCACTCTAAGAGCGAATCACAAAGAAGACAAATTTCCCGGTCTGAGAGATGACCTTCCTGCATTGCTTGGCAGAGATCAAGGAAATAGCACTAGGAGGGACTGCCTCGGGTATCCTGTGCAATTTCCTGTTCAAAGAAATAATAACACTACGAGGCCTAGACTCATATACAGCATGACATTTCCATAAATAAGGTTGGCCCAAAAGAACATCTGAAACTTCGAGAGGAGCAACATCACACAATACCTCACCCTTGAAGGGCTTGATGCCGTATGGTAGTTGGCACTATTGGCTGACGTGGAGATCGCTTCCTTTGCGGAGCCATCCAATGGTGTAGGGTTGTGGGTGCGGCGTTGTCGGCAGGGCCAGGCGCTTGACGACCTTTGCTGAGATGAGATTCTTCTGGATACCGCTATCAACGATGAAATGCAGCGGGGTGCCTTTTACCCACATCTGTGAATGGAAGAGGTGTTCTCCTTCTTCTGGCTTGTCTGCTTCATCAGGATGGAGCTTGGTGGTAGCAATGGTGGCGCTGGGTTCTATGTCAATGATCTGTCTTCCCGTTTCTGGTTCAGACTCAGAGTCAGAACCCACATCTGATTCGGATGCTTTCACCTTGGCCACCAGCGACTTCTTTGAGCAGTAATCAGTAGTTTTATGCCAAGGGCTCTTATGGAAGTCGCACCACTTCCCGGTATCTTTCTTTGTTTTTTCGGTGTCCTTCTTTGCTTGCGGCTTGGACTGGTTGTCCTGATACTATCCATCTTTGATCTGTCCTTTATTCTGTGGGTTGGGGTCGCCCTTTACTGTCTTTTGCTGTGAAGGTTCCCAGGCCCAAATTGCCGCGTCTTTTGTTTGAGCTTCTACTCGATTTTGACGGCATATCGGTAGGCCGCGCCCAAGGAAGAGATGTCTAGAAATTCCATTTCGGTCTGGATCTATCTATGCAAACCACCGCGATACTTGAGCACTAGATGTCGCTCTGAATCTTTGATACCCAGCTTGGTGTGCAAGGTATGGAAGATATTTGTGAACTCTGGCACTGCTTGGTCTCTTTGTTGTTGCAGTGTGGTCCATTTGGTATACAAGTCGTCATAACTTCCAACAGGGTAGTATTGTTCCTTAATAGCATCCCTGAAGGATTCCCAGGTGGCCGTGACTAAAAATAATGAGGCTTCTTCTGTGTCCTTTTGCTCGCATAATGTTTCCCACCAATCTTTGACATGGGGAACGGCTTTGAGGAGCGCAAAAGTAATCTTTTCTTTATTCAAAAAGTTATGGATAGAAAAATACCCTTCTAGTAGATTCAACCACTTATCTACAGCATCTGCGTCTATCTGTCCTTCAAATATAGGGATATCGAAGTTGATTTGTACCTTGAAGGGGGCGACGCCTCCGCTCAAGGAAGATGCATCGCTTGTTGGTAGTTGCCGAAGGATTTGCGCGAAATTATCCATCATCTCATTCCTCTGCTGCGTGAGGGATTCCTCAAGCAACATTTTGATAGGATCTCCTATCCCGTCATCTTTCTTTTCTCCTGTCATGAGAGGTCACTTGGGCATGCGAGAGCTTTTGTCCTCAAGAGAAACAAGCTCGAGACCCAATTCTTTGTACCCTGGCCTCGTTGGGGACGTGCATTAAGACGACAAGGAGCATACTGCTCTGATACCATTGATCCGTAATTTATGAGCAGAACGAAATGAATACAGATTATTATCAGATGCTTAACACAAAATAACAGAGATACAGTAAAACTGGTTTTCTATTCAATAAGGAAATAAGCTAGAACTGTAAAATGCAGTGGAAAACAAGCTTCCTGGAATGGTGGCGGCTTATCTCTGAGAAGAGATGTGACGGCTGCGCTCATTTCACAAGAAGATGGTTACAATGAGGCTCTCAAGGCCTTTTACAATAAACAAGAATGTCAAAAACCCTAGACATCCAAAAACCTAACCCTAGGAGATGAAGCGCCAAAAGTCATGTGGGCCCCATTTGGGTAAGTTAGTACATCAACTTCCCGGGGTCGTAACTTTTGCATACGATCTCCATTTGGGGCGCTCGGTAGCCCGTTGGAAAGGTCTATCCGAGATTTACAACTGTCGACTAGGGCCAAATGAATGCCAGAGGTAACCATTTGGCCCCCCTATTTGCCAAGAAAGGTCATTTAGGGCCTCAAAATGGCCCCGGAAGTTTAGGACCCGAAAAACTGCTAAAAATAGTACAATACCAAAATTGCCATAAAACTGTTTTGAGCTAGTTGGAAAGGTGGGTGGCCACCAATATCCACCTGGATCACATTCGCAAACTCATCAGAGAGTTCCAGAAATCTCTTGAGCTGCAGGTCGTCTTCAAATACCTGCCAATACTTACAATTATCAGGAATAGACGTTCTGTTTACTATTTTGACCTCATACTTAGCTTAGGAGAAAATTGGAGTCTTAAATCCTCCAACAGTAGTTTCCAAAGAGTTTGCGACATCATTTTCATGTCTGGGTATTACTCTGATCTTGTGTTTTGTAAAAAAATTCCCAAAGAAATCCCAAGCTTCATTTCTATATGCCCTCATTCTTGGGTGTTTGGCTTGGTAACTATCATTTATCTGGTTCACTACCAACTCAGAGTCTACAAAGACTTCTATCTTCTTAGTTCCCAATTATTTTAGAGCCCACAACCCCAACAGTAATGCTTCGTATTCGACAACATTATTAGTACATTCAAATGTTAGCTTGTATGAAAGTGCCCTAGATTCCTAGTTAGGAGGAGTGATCCAAACCCCTGCTCCAGCACCATTCTTGCTCACAGAACCATCAAAATACATTTTCCACCACCCTTCCTCATTTTTTTCTCTTTCAGAAGCTTCATATCTGGCTGCAAACTCCTTATCTTCATCAACTTCTCTATATGAGGGAGGGTTAGGATCACAACGTGGACCATCAACAACAAAAATGGAGCAACCCATGTCTGTATCAACTGCATATATAGGGTGATTCTAAGGTTTGCTTTTGCTACTTACAACATACTCCATCCTTCTTTCCCTATATAATCTCCTGTTTTATCCAAACACAGGAATTGTGGCATAAGATAAGTATGTTAAATTTTGAGCATTAATTCATTATACTCTAGGATCTTTGCTGAGAGAATAACATCTACAGTATATCAATGCATGAAAATCACAATATGACAAGCATCACAAGAATCAAAAGCATAAGAGACAAGAGACACAGAGTTTCCGTGGGGAAAACCCTAAGGTGAAAAACCCCACAACTTCCTCAGAGATAGAGAGAGCAATGGCTCAACCAAAATACAACCAAATAACACTGAGATAGTCTCCTAGCAGATGATCCTCCTCTTCCTCACTAGTGCGCCACCTCTGAGAGTGAGAGTGAGTTACTTTTTCGAGTGTGTAAAATAGAGATCTCCGATCTCTATTTATACTAACCTTTTTGCCCAGTGACCTTATGGGGCCGACTTGTCTATCTAGATACATCCACATTATATTATATATAATTCAGGGCCGACCCCACATGGTGGTCTAATAACCCATCGGCAAGTACACACACTTGCGACACTTGTCAATCCACATGATGACACTTCCTTATAGAGGAATAACACATCTCTTCTAAGGGTACAATAAATATATATATAATATACAGATGAAATACATTCCGAAGTTTCATATACATCAACACTCCCTCTTAACTAGGAAGGTATTTCTCGACATAGATCTGCTAGACAAGTCTTCTTCTCTTGATCATCATCATCGATGCATCGTCATCATCATCGTCACTGCTGCTGCTATCTCAACCAATCTCTGAATCTACTCGTCATAGGAAGTTCTACAGAGCTAGTCCTTTTTCATACTGGATGTAGGCCCACCATCTGTAGGTCTTCATCATCGCTGGACATACTGTGGAATCCTCAGGACTTATTACGTGCATCACAAAACCTAGCTGCAGCATCCTAGTCTATTACGAGCACACAGCTCTACCTGTAGGATCTCCCAGGAGCACATTACATGTGACCCATCACAAAACCTGGCTGAAGCATCTCAGGCTGTTACGAGCACACGGCTCTACCTGTCGGATCTCCCAGGAGAACATTACATGTGATCTCACCACAAAACCTGGCTGAAGCATCTGAGGCCTTTTTCATCCTGTCCAGATCTCCCAGGAGCAAATTACATGTGGTCATGGCAAAACCTGGCTGAAGCATCTGAGGCCTTTTTCATCCTGTCCAGATCTCCCAGGAGCAAATTACATGCCATAGGACAAAACCTCGCAAGAGCATCTGCCAGATATCCCAGGGCACTGAATTACATGCCATAGGAAAAACCTCGAAAGACTATCTGCAGATCTCCCAGGCCACAAATCACATGTCCTCTCAAAGCAAAACCTTGAAAGAGTATTTGCCAGATGTCCCAGGGCACTGAATTACATGCCATAGGAAAAACCTCGAAAGACCATCTGCAAATCTCCTAGGGCACAAATTACATGCTTACCTGCACAACCTGATCCACGGCCACAAAGTATCATCTGATACTCATCATACATCATTCTGATGTACACATGATCAACCTGATCATCATCACTGCAACATCCTGCTGCATGTCATCTGGAGAAGCTCGTCATCCACGATCATCCTGATCATACAATGCATCCATCTGATGCACACCAAGTATCCACCTGATACATACATAGATACATGATCCACACAATGTATCCATCAGCATACATGATCTACCTGATCATACAAAGATACATGATCCACAAAATGTATCCATCAACATACACGATCTACCTGATCATACAAAGATACATGATCCACAAAATGTATCCATCAGCATCCAACATGATGCGTACATATATGAATGATCCAACTGATCATATCCAGCATCCAACATGATGCATACATACATAAATGATCCAACTGATCATATCCATCATCCAACATGATGCGTATACAAAATACATACACATGATCCAACCGATCATATCCAGCATCCAACATGATGCGTACATACATACAAATGATCCAACTGATCATATCTAGCATCCAACATGATGCATACATACATACATAAAAATGATCCAACTGATCATATCCAGCAGAAACCAGAACATCATCCTGATGCTCATCATCCAGCGCTTACATCCACTGCCATGTGAAGGATCCCCCTTCCAACATGCTTGGAATGGATTCAACAAATGTGTCCATCACTTCTTCCTCGAAGTGTCCTCGATCTGAAGAACGCCAAGCCTCTCTCTGAAGTACTCGAACTTCACCCTGGCTAGTGGCTTCGTCAGCACATCTGCAATCTGCTTGTCCGTCGCAACATACAGGAGCTTCACGGCTCCTCTCTGCACCATATCCCTGATATAGTGATATTTGATCTCTATGTGTTTCGACCTGTCATGAAACACTGGGTTCTCGGACAGCTTCACACAACTCTGGTTATCACATCTAAGATACTAGTAGCATCCAACGGGAGATGAAATAACTCAGACAATAGCTTCCGTATCCATACTGCCTCACAGCTAGCTGAACAGGCTGCAACATACTCTGCCTCAGCTGTACTCAGTGCCACGCAGGACTGCTTCCTGCTAAACCAAGAGATCACACCTAATCCCATACTGAAGCAGCACCAAGATGTGCTCTTCCTATCTGCAGCACTGCCAGCCCAATCTGAATCAACATAACCCTACAGGTTAAACTTTTGATTCGCTTCATACTTGAGCCCATAATCCACTGTACCCTTCGGGTACCTCAGAACATGCTTTACAGCAATCAGGTGAACACTCCTCGGATCCGTCAGGAACTGGCTCAATGTGTTCACAGCAAAGCAAATGTCCGGTCTCGTGTTTGTCAGGTACATCAAGGACCCAATCATCTGACGATACATAGAGATATCAATCGGCTCAGATGAAGCATAACATAGAAGCTTTAGATTCGATGCCATAGGTGTGGCCATGGCCTTACAATCCATCATCCCAAATCTCTAAAGGATATCTACTGTGTACTTCCCTTGACCAAGGAAGATCCCACCTGCACTCTGCCACACCTCCATGCCTAGGAAATAGTGCATCATTCCCAAATCTTTCATATCGAATTCAGCAGCAAGCTTCCTTTTAGTATCTGCAATTAGTCTGTCATCTCCTGTTACAAATAAGTCATCCACATACAGGAGTAGAATCATAGGATTCCCTTCCTCAACCTTGTAGTAAAGGTTGGAATCTGCTTTACTCTTGGTAAATCCCAAACTAGATAGGAAACTGTCCATCCTACCATACTAGGTTCTGGGAGCTTGCTTCAAGCCATACAAGGATTTCTTCAATCTGCACACATATGACTCCCTGTCATGTATTTCAAAACCAAGTGGTTGTTCCACATATACTTCCTCTTCAACTACACCATTCAAGAAAGAAGTCTTGACATCCATCCGGTGTATTTTCCATTTCATTGTTGCAGCCAGGGCAAGTACTATTCTGATGGAAGTATACCTGGCTACAGGTGCAAAAGTTTCTTCATAATCCATTCCCTCTTTCTGAGAGAAGCCACGAGCTATGAATCTTTCCTTGTATTTCTCTACACTTCCATCTGCAGCATGCTTGATCTTGAAGATCCATTTGGAAGTCACAACAGACTTCTCTTTAGGTCTTGGGACAACATCCCAAACATCATTCTTAATTATTGATTGGTATTCCTCAACCATGGCATCCTTCCATTCTTTCTTTTCCACTGCTTCTTCATAACTGGAAGGCTCTTGGTTCATAATGTCATAGAGTAAAGCAACATAGCTGGTCTGTGATATGGTTCTCTTCTTTGATATGTGTGCTTCTTCTGGAATGCCAAATATTTTTGCATCTTGAATGAGCTCTCTAACCCATGCAGGTTTCCTTTTGTGAGAGTTATCCTCATGGGGTGGATCTACAGGTTCTTGCGGATCTTCAACTTCATGAACAACTTCTGGAACTGCTTCAATCATGGTAGTGTCTTGAAATCTTGTTTCCTTAGGTTCTTTATAAACTTCGATGGGTGCCTTCCTTGATTTGATGAATGCTGAGTTTTCATCAAATGTTACATCCCTGCTGACATCAATTCTCTTGAACCCTGGAAAGTATATTCTGTAAGCCTTCGAGCTTTCATTGTAACCCACAAAGATACCCTTCTTTCCTGAAGGATCTAGTTTAGTTCTCTTTTCCTTTGGGACATGAGTATATACTGGACAACCAAATATTCTGAGATGACTGACTTCAGGTTTCTTACCAGAAAAGACCTCTTCTGGTGTCTTGTTGTCCAATATCTTGTGGGGTATTCTGTTCTGCACATATACAGCTGTTCTAGCTGCTTCTGCCCATAGATGCATAGGTAGATCCTGGTCATGTAGCATTGCCCTTGCTGCTTCCATGATAGTTTTGTTCTTCCTTTCTGCAACTCCATTCTGTTGTGGATTATAAGGACCAGTCAACTCCCTCTTAATCCCTGAATCACTACAAAGCTTCTTGAAGTCACTTGAGGTGAATTCTCCACCCTTGTCAGATCTGAATGTTTTGATCTTGTTGTCAGTTTGACTCTCCATCAAGGTTTTGAATTCCTTGAATTTATCAAGCACCTCATCTTTGCTCTTCAATAAGTATACCCAAGTCTTCTTGGTGAATTCATCAATAAATGAGACATAGTAAACATACCCACTCAGGGAACTGGATGACATAAGGCCACATACATCTAAGTGGATGATTTCCAGGATGTCTTTTGCCTTGCTTTCACTGCTTGGGAATGCCTTCTTAATGTTCTTACCTTTTGCACATCCTTTGGAAACACCTTCATGTTTGGTCTTGATTTTAGGAAGACCCTCTACTGCTTTGCTTGCAATTGGAAGTGCTCTATAGTGCATATGAGCAAGTCTTCTATGCCAAAGTTCACTTGGCTCCATGGATTCATGCACCATGGCATGTTCAGGTTGTCCCTTCAATTTATACAAGCCTCCCTCTTGCTCTCCAATCACTACTGCATCATCTATGGTCTTTCCCTTTGGCCACATTAGGACTTCTCCATCCACAAATGCAACCCTCATACCTTTTGCATCCAATGCAGAGATGGTGAGTAAGTTCTTCTTGAGCCCAGGTACATAAAGAACTTCTTTCATCTTCAAGGACTTTCCAGAATCTAGGTTGTAGGAGGCTTCACCACTTCCTTTGATTGGGTATTGATAGTCATCCCCAAGTTTCACCTTATGGGGTGATTCATGTTCAGATAGATTCACAAAAGATTCCTTAAACCAATCATGTGTTTGGAAGCCCCACTATCAATCAACCAATCATTACAACCATGGGAGATGGTACCTGTGAGAGCAGAGATCAGAACATACTCTTCTTCACTTGATGAGTCATCATTACTATCACTTTCTTCCCTAGCCTTCTTCTTTGGGGGTTCATGATCTTCAGCAGCATGAGCATGAAACCTTCTTTTGCTACCCTTCTTCTTCTTGTTGGAGATGTTGTTGTCCTTCTTGTTCTTGGGACAATTTATGGCAATATGTCCTTTCTCATTACAGGTGAAGCATATTCTTCTTTCTTTGAAGTGATGTGAAGATCTCTTGGAGTGAGATGGCTCTCTCTTGGACTTCCCTTTCTTGGTGTGAGCTGTGAGAGCTTGATCTTCATTCCCCATCTTTTCTTCTCGTGCCACAAGCCTTGCTTCTTCTTGTGAGCATTCTTCCCGAAGTCTACTGAAGGAGATCAACTTCTTCCTTGCACAAATTCCTTGGATAAAGGAATCCCATGACCTGGGTAGGCCATTTAGAGTGGTCATCACCACTTCACCATTCTCCACCATTTCATCCACTGCTTCTAGTTGTTTCTTGATCTGGGAGACCATTGAAAAATAAGATTGAATGGTTTCTCCATTCTGAAACTTTACTCCTTTCAATTGGTTCCGCAGGGTCATCTTCCGATTTATGTTCTTTCCTTCAAACAGCTTGGTCAAAGAGTCAAACATCTCCTTGGGTGTCTTAAGAGAAGACACATGGGGTATGAGATGGTCTTTGATAGAATCAGCAGTGATTCTCTTTGCCTTGACCAAGTTCTTCTTGTGCAATGCCTTGGCCTCTTCATCCTCTGGGATAGGGATGTCTTCTTTCACATATGAGTCCAACTCATTTTCTTCCAGGATTAACCCAATCCTATACTTCCAGGCTCGGAAGTTATCATCCCCTTCAAGCTTATCCTCAATCTTGGTGTGGAGAGACATCTTAAAGAGTACTTCAAATGGAAATAGAAAAGATTTAGATCTTACCACTTGAAGTGCTGAAAACTGGATTTGGTCCCGGATTAGGGTTTGTCAGAGAAACCCTAAAAATTTAAAATGTGAATTTCAAATTTATGGAAGGATAGAAAGATGCGCCTTGGTGAGATGATCAGCCTGGTACATTCAAAATTTGAGATCAGCAAATTCTTGCCCTTCAAAATTGCCTTTTTGTCCTCCCGGGTTCACTGGGGAGAGCCCTAAATTAGGGTTTGACTTTCCCGAAGATCTACCCAGCCAAAAATCTCGATCCAAAGCTCTAAACTTCGATTTTTGCAAGGAGCTTCTAGCTGTGTCTTCAGATTCTAGAAATTCCTATTTTTGTGGAAACCCTAATTTTTTAAGGCCAAATCTGAAAATGCTCGGAAGTGAATTTTGATTGGACAGATAGATGCGCCTTGATGAGTAGAGTCAATCTGCTATACTGATTTTTAAAAATCTATGGAGAGAAACCCAATAAAAAAGGAACTCAAGCTTCCGTCACTGCAAAATGTCTTCTTCTCAGGTTAGCTCTGATACCATGTTAACGTTTGAGCATTAATTCATTATACTCTAGGATCTTTGCTGAGAGAATAACATCTACAGTATATCAATGCATGACAATCACAATATGACAAGCATCACAAGAATCAAAAGCATAAGAGACAAGAGACATAGAGTTTCTGTGGGGAAAACCCTAAGGTGAAAAACCCCACAACTTCCTCAGAGATAGAGAGAGCAATGGCTCAACCAAAATACAACCAAATAACACTGAGATAGTCACCTAGCAGATGATCCTCCTCTTCCTCACTAGTGCGCCACTTCTGAGAGTGAGAGTGAGTTACTTTTTCGAGTGTGTAAAATAGAGATCTCTGATCTCTATTTATACTAACCTTTTTGCCCAGTGACCTTATGGGGACGAGTTGTCTATCTAGAAACATCCACATTATATTATATATAATTCAAGGTCGACCCCAGATGGTGGTCTAATAACCCATCGGCAAGTACACACACTTGCGACACTTGTCAATCCACATGATGACACTTCCTTATAGAGGAATAACACATCTCTTATAAGGGTACAATAAATATATATAAAATACATAGATGAAATACATTCCGAAGTTACATATACATCAAAAAAGTCCATCTACATAGTTTCTTTTAACTTTGAAACCCAGGATCTTGACAATAGCATCCCAAAATTTGCAGGTACATCAGCTACAACCACATCCATCTTGACACTTTTAGCGGGGAGTTGGGTTAGAGTTACTACCATATTCTTAATCAGTCCCAAACATGGTACCTTTCTAGAATCAAAGGAGTAAAGATCTTGGTATGGCCTTGTCACTTCTAATCCTAGCTCTTTCAGCACAGATTTTGGCATTAGGTTATGAGATGCCCGAGAGTCTATTAAGGCATTGTGCAAGATGTGATCATAGACATTTAGGATTAAGTAGAAAGGAGGGACTTCTTCATCGCCTGGTTCTTCCAACTTAGATCCAAAGATTATGATAGGAGCATCATCAGACAACTCTAGAATATCATGCTGGTGTTCATCTTTTCCTTTAACCATCTTCGTTATCTCTTCCCTGTATTCATTATTTTTCAGTAACTCATTAAGAGGGATGGAGATCTTTACTTTTGATAGTTCAGATCTGACGCTGAAAGTAGGGGCAAGTTTGATTACCTTTGTGATTTCTGGTTGTTTAACCTCCTTTGAAGGTTGACCGTCATCTTCTTTATTTTCAGGTCTTTTCTTTGCAATAGCCTTTTGTTGTTTCTCTTTCGGTTCTTCTACAGCATGTGGGGGTGACTGGAGGTTGGTTCAAAGGAATCTTTCCTTTACTCATGATAACTTCTCTACTTCTCAATTTTAGCTTTCTTTGAACATCATCCACATCGTTTTGATAACCCATTAGGTATTGTTCGGATTCTAACTCGGGTTTGTTATTAGTACTTCCTTTGTTAAAGAAGTCATGCTCCCTTTTAGTCAAGTATATTTCATGGTCTAGGGAGTCAAAAAAATGAATCTGGTCTTCGGTGGGCTCTTCAGCTATTTCATTGTCTACCATATTTTCAGCAAAAGGAGGGTGCATTGACTCTTCTTCAACATTTCTTTGATTTCTTGCAGGGAGCAGTGGTCTTCTAAAGTTTGGGTTTCGGATCTGGTTTTCAGGGTTTTATCGAGGAGGAGACTTGTTATCTACAGTCAACCTATCCATCAATTGCTCCATGGTTTTCGTCATGGTATTAAATTTAGCATCATTAGAAGCAGATGAGGTAGAAGTTTCAGTCTCCTGCTTCTTTCTCTCGGCCTCTGTTTTACCCTTTATTTTCCCTGAGGTGATAATGTTCGCCTCTACTTCTAGGGAATCCTTTAGCAAGACAGGCAGGGAGGCATATTTTCTTTCTCTTAATGTACATGAGAAATATCCATCAAAAGCTTCTTCGAAATGGAGATTCGGAGTGCCTACCGAGGGCCTTAGATCATCTAGAATAGAATTATATTCCCTCATAAACCTAGAAGAAAATTCATGTACCGACTCAAAACCTCCTTTCTTGATGTGATTGTACTGGGACAAGAATAGGGTAGGAATTCCTATCATCTCCCATCCTTCTAAGAATAGGGTCTTGAACTCTGCAAAATCATTGATGGAGGCATTTGGTAGCAACCTATACCATTTCTTAGGTTCTCCAAACAATCTTTGGGCAAATAATCTCATTTTTTCATCATCATAATCCACTTCCTCTAGGTCAATAAAATCTTCAAACCTGTCTACATGTTGTCTGGCAGAAAAATTTCCCTCTGCATCATAGGAAATGAGCCTTTGTGCATAGTTTTGGGGTAGGTCATATAAAAAAGTTGGTAGGGCTAAAGGTGCAAATATGGCAGCCATGATTACAGGCGGATTTTGTGAAAGGGGTGGGATATGCTGGGAACATGGTTTAGCTTTCTTAGCTTTGATAGTATCTAGTAAATTACGCCATATAGGATCTAACAAGTAAGATTCAAGGTTATTAGGAACTCCTTCACCTAATATTAGACAAGATTCAGATCTTGATCTGGGTAAAGATTTCCCAATGTCAATCTCTATATTTAATTCTTGAAAAATAGGGGATTCTGCTTCGGACACAACTCTTTCACTATTTGAAGTATTAACCTTATCTTTTGCAGCTTTTCATCTAAGCAAAATTTTTGGATTATCAACAATTAATAGATTTTCAGGAATAGGGTTAGCTCTGGTATGGATCTTTCTTGATGCCAGGATTCCTTTCCGAGATCTTCTTCAGAATTAGGATTTAGATTTGGAGGTCTTCCCTAGTGGAGCGCTTTCTTGAATATGAATCTTTATGAGTGGAATCGCCAAGGAAAAAATTGTACAACCCTTAAAAATATGGAAATATCTGTTTTCCCACAGGGATCTCTCTTTTCTTTGAATCTTTGTCATTCTTTCACAGAAAACAAGAAAACTTGCGTTCCCCGACAACGGCGCCAATTTGTTAACACCGAAATTGACCCCTAGGTCGTAAGGAAGGGTAATTCGGGGTAACCACTAACCAATATTTGGACTGATGTTACTAACCCAACACAATCTGAGAGGGTTCTCTCAATAAACTAATGAAAAACTAGAAATAATTAAGGTCGTCAATCATGAAAAAGGACACTAGCATTCATTCCTCAATATTTTCTATTTAAACATATGCAGAAGGCCATATTTTTGTAGCACAAATTTTACTCTTGTAAACCATTGGTTGGAGAACAATAGGGATCTATATTGGGCAATGGAGTCGATTCAAGTATAACATAAACATCATCATCACATGCTTAGCAGATACATTTACACAGCGGCAAGATGTCAACCAACTAGTAGTCAAAGTGATTTAATTGGTGAAAAAGAAGAAAGATGAAAAGTCCATCGATATAAGGCATACACATATGAATCCTATACCAACTTTAGCAGAAGTAATTTTGAAATAATCGGTAAGAAGTGAATAAGGCATAATCTCTATGAATCTCATTCAAATGCTACATTGAACCAAGTATGAAGGAATGTTAACAATATGGATTAACAAAGGAAATAAACACATATCACATAGGAAAAGAAAGACAGAATACCAGACCAATTACACAGGAATCTCTGAAAAAACGCCTGTAAGCTTCTGACAATTTTATTCAAGGAATATCTCAAAATAACAACAGTGAACAAAAATATGTAGAGTTTAAAAGTTCTCCCCCCTTTCCATTTGAAAAATTCATGGAACTTATAGTGGCCTAGAGTCTCATACTCGGCCCCTTTGGAACAACAATTAGTTACAATTCAAGGACACCTCATCATAGTTTCGATGTCACTATCAAAAAACAGAAACTATAACAAGATAAGCTCAATTGCTTTCTTGCATTTGCCGGTATGCCATTAAACAATATAAAAAATATTCAAGTATATGTCCAATAGTGAAACTTCATTACATAATGGGAAACCCATTTCCACGTCCTGAAAAATCAAAATCCTAAATTATATCCTAAGCTTTTCTATCAAAAATAAACTGATACTTAAAAATGCACAAATCCGAGGTTTAAGGGACAGCAGGCGCCGGTGGAGCATGTTAGGTATATTTTATCTTCCCGTATTTCTCCACAGGTGCCCAAATTTCAAGTGATGGGATGTCATAACTCGTCATATGTTTCTCTAGGGATCTGATGTTAAGCTGATCGACATAAGACATAGGTGGAAGCTCTTCACCAATAGAAATCAATATGTACAACATCTTGAAATCTTCGTCCAGCATGTCTATTAGGATTTTTCCTGAAAGCAGCTAGCTCAGATGTTTGAAATTAGAATGATCCATTCACCTACTAGTCATCAACCTTTTATGCTCACATAGGGGAATCAATCTTTGCTTTTCATCCCAGAATGCAAGAAACCCCTTTTCTACTAGTCCTTCAAATTGTCCTTTGAATTCTATCAACTGTTCATTCATTTCATTTCCTCTGCTTTCCACAGCTTCGACCAATGCATATTTCCCCAAGATTTGCTTTGTTGCTACAATGGTTGTGACCCTGTCCTTGATGCTCAAATCTATGACGTCTTGATCTATCAAACTATTCAAAAAACTTATAGCATTATAAGCAGTCTCTTTTGGCCTATTGTGTAATTTTTCCTTCATAGCAGTGCAACTCTTAAAAACATATGTGACTATATTTTCCTTTGTTCTCATGAGATCCAGATAAGGTCTGAATCTCCTAGCCTCTTGGATAATTAAATCCCAAATCAAATGTTTGCATCCCTGCATAGCTTCTCTTCCTGTAATCTGCTGAGAAAACCTGTTATTAATTGCTACCAATTCCTTATACTTTTGCTGTAGCTCATTTGTCCCTTTTTCCTTTACCTCATTTTCTTCTTTCAACCTTTGATTTTCCTCTTTTAGATCTCGTATCTCACCATCTTTTAGGTTGATCTAGGACATGGCCTATACAATGTTGTATGTATTATCTTTCTCTTTGCTTGGGCCTTCGTTTGCTGGTTGTAAACATATGTTTGACAAGCCGCTTTTTAACTCTTCGATCTCCCTCTTCAGACTCATCTTCTCCTTCTCCCAGCATCCTTCTTTCTCTGTGAACTTTAACAATTCAGTTTTATTATTGCTGATCTCCTTGTGTAGATCTTCTTTTTCTTCTTTAGCTTTGTCTCCTCAAGAGTTTGTATTAACTGGGTGTTGGAGATTTTCATTCTTTTCTGTAGGGTTTGGATCAAATTGTCTTTATCCTTTAACAGCTTATGGCTTGCTTTGCCTCCACCATCATTTTCAATTAAGTCAAACTGCAACTTTTTGATATGTTGCTGAAGGGATTTATTCTCTTACCTTTCATGTTTTAATTGGGCATTCATCTTATTTATAGTGACCTCTAAGTTAGAGATAGTCAAGGCTGCTTCTACTAGGTCATCATATAGACCTTCTCCCATTTTCCTATGAAATTGAATCCTATCGGGCAAAGGTATCTTCTTCCATTCTATATTTGCTTCCGTTATTTGGTCTTTGTCAGATATCGTCAGATTGAAAGTATGTGTCTGGATATCTCTACTTGTTGTCAAAGACGCCCCTGTTTTAGACAAATTCCTCAGAGTGGGAATTAGTTCAAAAAGTTTATGTGCAAGGCGTGCTTATTTTCCCCATGATACTTAAACATGTCTTCTTGTGATTTAAATCTACTGCCTCTGTTCTCTCCTGTCACATCTTGGAATTTATACTCATGGATTTGGATAACTGGGGCTGATGGCCCTTCTTCTTGTTCATCCATATCACTTATTTGGACAGCTATCTCATCAAGTGTTTCCAATTTGAGTCTTTTCTTTTCACTTTCCTCCTCTTCTTCTGTCTCAATGATTTCCTGTGAATCTCTCTTCCCACATACTTTCTGAGTATTGAGCAGCTAATCTATTTCCATAGGGTCATCAACAGTGATTAGGTCTTGTATTTGTAAATCTATATCTTCAGCCTCTTCAGGCTCATACTGCAATGAATTTCGCCCCATCAGCAGGCCTTCAGATTCTTGGTGTTCCCATGCCTTCAGACCATTTTTCTTCTTTCTTTTGGCTATGATGTGCAGAGGATCATATGCGACTGCTATGTCATTCTCGAACCCCATATTTTTCAATAATTTTTCTACCTCGCTAACAGCCTCTTTAAATTTCACAATGAAAGGGCCGACTTGGAAAGGGAACTTTATATCAGAACCTTTCTTATGCTGCCCAAACTACTCCTCTTCTGCGATCAATCTCTGATGAATGAACTCAAGGGAAAAAACTCTCAAGGTCAAAAATGTTGGTAAAAAGTATGGTTCATGTACAAAACCATACACTCTTATCACTGTGGCATCTTTCAATAGGAACCAGTCACCAACGGCTAGTTCATCCCTCAACTGCATCAGGGTTTGCATCTCTGGTAACACTCTGGGTAGTGTTTATTCAAACATAACTTTATATACAACAGATAAAATGTAATTCATGTAATTGAAAACATTGTCTTCCAAATTCCTTGTGAAGACTATCTAAGAGAATGTTAACTCATTTGCACTGCTATGCAGAATCATTTTAGTCAAATAGGCCTAGAACCGAAAAAATCTGGTACTTTCAAAATAGTTTAACTATGCATGTATCTTTTCTGCCAAAATTTCCTCAAACTTGATGGATGGTACTGACTCACTTCCCGCCTTTGGGGAACTAACACTAATCCTGAATAATAGGCTTAGTTGCACTTCAGTTATCCACAAATCTGAGTCCGAACCTAAAAACTGAGCTATCAAAGAAAATACCAACTGGGTATTGTCATTAAAAAGGTTGACGTCCAGCGGGTATGGGGTGTCTACAATTTCTACATTAGGTTTTAGACAGGTATCAAGGAAAGCTTTATGAATTTCAGGGGAAATTTTTTCTGTACAAAGTAACGACTGACTCTTTAGAAGAACTTTCGGGGGCTAGGGTTGGAGATTCTGGCACGGTAAGGGTACTCCGGATGACGGCAGCATCGATACTACAAACGATTTTAGACTTCCTGGTTTTCATTATCACTCGTTGGGGTTCTGAATAATTTAATGAATACCATGACACGAACTCTGGAAAGGGCATTATCTGTTCCAGAAAATAAAAGATGAAAAAGGACTGGTTGACTATATGGACGTCTAACCCTTATTCAAGCAGGGATTTCAGCCTTCTTTTAACCTCTGGTATAGGGAAACAAAGCTTTGGGTCAAACACATCACAGTCCTTGTCTTCTAGGGTTACTCGGACCTTAGAACTAGTAGAAACATGTTCATCTGCCATTCTATGATTATAAAACACACAACAGGTTATAAACAAAGGAGTTTGGGACCCTACCTGTCACGAAAAGATTGAGAGCGACCCTTTCACCTATCGTCCTTTTCGGCTTCTGCACTTCCAGAAGCTTCCAACTCTGATAGGTCCAAGAGAGAAATGTTTGTTCTTTACATACCGCATTATATATATAAAACCTTTCCCAATAACTTCCGCTCATCTTCGCCAGTTGTCCCTCTTTTCCGTCCATTGATCTGCTGGGCGTTGCTTCTGGGTCGTTGATCTGATTCTTTATTTAACCCTTTGATTTAACATCTCTTAACCTCCGCTGTAGGATCTCCTACCATATTTAAATGTTAGCCATCCATTATACTTAACCGTATATAGGGGTATGATGGTATCGCGAATTAATTTCTAGTTTTCGATTACCATTTAATCTCCCTCGTGAGGTGTTCAGATGATGACACATGGCAGATAATATACAATCTCGCGACCACCTTTCATGCTTATCTAGGATGCTTCTTTACCTCGCGACGATCAATGAGGAGCGTTGATCTCAAATTTAATACATCTACGACGAAGAGATATCCACGTGTCCAGTCTTCGGTACTCTCGCAAGTGGAGACCATTACATTACCAGCCTTGCATCTCTTACGTCCACTTAACCGTAGATCTGATCTCTTTCATTGTGGGCCATTGATCTATTTTGATCTTTCGCTGACGTGACAACGAATCTTCTGCGTCGTCAGATTTCTGACTATGCAATCTGAGCCGTCGATCTTATACCCTGCTCTTTTACTATGGTGGTATCGCGAGCCTTCTGGCGGTTTCTTCTTACCACCGAAATGCTCATGCGAGAGCTCCTTCGACTGCCATATGTCCCGGTGGTTTTTCTCTCATGACCACCCTCCTGCACTTTCTCTCGTGCAACTTAATGATGCAAGGGTGATTTGGGGGCCGTGGATCTCTCCCACGCACTAGATCAACGGTAGGGACCAGTCCGAGTTTTACCTAACACTTTATATCCCTTCGGACTATATATTATTCATCTTTTTACTCATTTTTGGTCATTTGAGCTACTTCCTTATGTCTAAAGGGTCAAAAACTTTCATCTTTCTCCTTATTTCCTTGCCAATTGAGCTTTTTTCTTGGCTTTAGCAACCTATACATGATTGGGGACAGGGTTTTAACCATTTTCTCCAGGAATTCATAAGTGGAATCAACCCTTTTCTTAGGATTCGAGCAAAAATTTATAGGTGCCAACAATTGGCTCCAGTCGGGTATGCTATCCTCCCTATGAGGTAGAAAATAACTCATAGACCATGTGCCTGATCCATTGGGCGGCTCCCAACTTCGAAGTCAACAACCTTTTCTGAATTCTTAGAACTGCAACTGTATCTTCTGCATAGCTAGACTATCCACACATGAAAAGAAAAGGAACCATGGCTAGCCTTCTAGATTCATAGTCTTTCCTTTATTTAGGGTTTCAACTCCTTCAGGTTTTCCATAAGATTTTTAAAACAAATGAAAAATATATACATAGGCTATGGTACATGGAATACCTGTATCCCTTAGGATAGGTAATGTTTTGAGAATCTTCCATTGACTAGACCTCCGGACCAGGCAGATCCATCTTGATGTTCCAAGACAAAGGAATTTATTCCTCGAATTGCTGCAATAACATACGGTCCCATCAACATGTGGTCGAACTTTCCGTGTTTTTCTTCTTTAGGGGCATTCCACTTCAAAACTAGGTCATTAACATAAAAATAATCTTCCTTGGCCATTTTGTCGAAAGCTTCCTTCATTTTCTCTTGATGGCTTTCTACTTTGTCATATTCCTTATTTCTTAGCTCATTCAGCTCGACTATCTGATTTACTCTTCTTTGCATGGGATTTGGTTCTTCTTCTATTCCCTGTAATAACCTCATGACAGGAAAACCAAGGGATGCTGGAAAAATCACTTCTGCTCCATACACCAACTGAAATGGTGACATCCCGATGGCTCCTTTCGTGCTGATTTTGTTAGCCCATAGAGCATACTTTAACTTTGTGTGCCAGGACCTCTTATTATCTTCTAACATCTTTTTTATGATTCTTACCAGGCTCTTATTTGAAGACTCTGCTAGTCTGTTTCCTTGAGGGTAATAAGCCGTGGAATGATTTAGGCTGATATGGTACTTATGGCAGAAATTAATCATCTTTTTGGAACAGAAAGCTGGAGCATTGTCATTCACAATTATTTTGGGGCATCCGAATCTGCATAAGATGTTATCTTCCAGAAAATCTATGATTACTCCTTCAGTCGCTTGCCTAGTAGGTATGGTTTTTATCCATTTAGTAAAATAATCAGTAGCCGTCAATATCCATCTGTGTTGTCTAGAGGAATTTGGGTTTATTTCCCCAACGAAATCTAAACCCCATTTCTGAAAAGGTGCTTCAACTATAATAGAATGTAGAGGGAGGGAAACAACCTTTCTTTTTCCATTGAAAATCTGACATTGCTGACAAATCACAATCTCTTTCTAAATATCGGAAAACATAGTGGGCCAGTAAAACCCTTCTCTCAGGATTTTGTTTACTATTGCTTTCCAAGAGTGATGTCCCCTGCAGTCCCCTTTGTGGAATTCTTCTTTTATGTGTTTAGCCTCTTCTTCAACCAGACAGTTTAGCAGCACCCCTCCAGGGTCTTTCCAATACATATATTGGTTCATGATACAGCACTTGGCAGCTTTTAGTTTTATAGATCTGGCTCTGCTTTTACTTAACCCTGCAGGTGCTTGTAGATTTTGTAGTACAAAAACAATGTCAGTATACCAAGGAGATTCAGAGAATTCAGGCTTCACCTATATGTTTGCATTTGGCTGGTTAGGATGCTCTTCCAAAAAATTTAGCTGCAAAGAGTCACAATATTCTTCAGTCATTAATTTCGCTAACCCTTGACCTTTCACCAGTTTTGTGGCTTTTATCTCCAAATCATACTCTAGTAAAACTGCAATCCATTTAGCCCTTCTGCCTTCAGGATCGGACTGGGTCAAAATGCTTTTCACAGTGCTATTTGGGACATAAGCAATGATGTGCGAGTGTATAATATAAACCCTAAAATCTTTCATAGATTTTATGAGAGCATAAGCCTGTTTCTCCATGATATCGTATTTCAATTCCCCGTCTCTTAGTACTCTGCTGAAAAAAGCAATAGGTTGCTCAGCATTTTGATCATTTTTTTGCAACAACACCCCAGCTATTGTATGTTCAGATGCATATGAGAAAACTAGGAAATACTTAGTAAAGATTGGGCTAGCCAATACTGGAGCTTCGGTGATGGCCGTCTTGATCCCTCTAAAAGAATCTTTGGCTTCTTCGGTCCACTTTATTTGGTTCTCTTTTCTTAACATATTTGTAATATTTTACATTATTTCAGCAAAACTTGGTATGAATCTCCTTAAAAATCCCACTTGGCCAATGAAAGATTGTATTTATTTTATGCTTCTGGGCTCTCCCACTTTCTAAATAGCACTGAACCTCTCTGGATCAATTTTTATCCCGTCTTTGGTGATGATATGCCCTAAAAGCTTAGCTTCATCCAGAGCGAAAAAATATTTCTTGGGATTCAAGGAAATGCCATATTTTCTACAGTTTATAAAAACTCTCTCCAAATGTTTGAGATGTTCTTCATCTGACTTTGAAAAAACTGTTATATCATCCATGTATACCACCACATATTTGTCCTTTTCTTCAGCAAATGCAATATCCATAGCTCTTTTGAAAGTGGCTCTAGTGTTCATAAATCCAAATGGCATCTTAGCGTACATGAAGGTTCCCCAAGGAGTTGTGAAAGCAGTTTTTTCCTAGTCTTCTGGGCATACTTTAATCTAATTATACCCTGAGAAACCATCCATGGTGGAAATTCTTTCGGCTCCTACCACTTGCTGCAAAATGTGCTCCATTTTGGGTAAAGGATATAATTGTCTTTCATTGATGCTCTGTTCAGGTTCCTGAAATCAATACAAATTATGATTTCTCAACTTTTCTTTCTAATTGGGACAAAATTTGCTATCCATTGTGAGAACCTTAAGGTAACAATTATCTTTGCATTGAAAAGCTTTTTGACTTCTTTCTTTATGATATCTATTAGTTTAGGATTGATCCTTCTTAACTTTTGCTTAAAAGGTTTCTCACCTGGCTTGAGTGGAATAGTATGTTGTATGATTGATGTATCATACTTCTTCAAGTCTTCATAGTTCCAGGTGAAAGCATCAGTGTGTCTTTTCATCAACTCTACATAACATTTCTTTTGGTCAGCTTGTAGTCTTTTAGACAGCTTCACCATTCGAGGATCTTTCTCTGTACCTAAGTTTTGATCTTCTACTGAATCTTGGGCAGGTTCAAATTTTGGATTTTTGGCTGCATCATCTTGATCAAAGAGCTTTTCCAGGGGTATCAGACCTTTATGGATGTAATTATTCTTCAATTGAATAATGTCCTTACCACCTATCATGTTTTTGCACCCTTGTTTTTTAGCTTCCTCTTCAGCATTTTCTCCTTCTACAAAGTTTTCTAGGTTCTCATTTTCAGTATCAATATGCAGATTCGCAAATTCATCAGAGAGTTCCAAAAATCTCCTGAGCTGTAGGTCATCTTCAAATACCTGCCAATACTTAGAATTATCAAGAATATAGTGTCTGTTTATTATTTCGACCTCATACTTAGCATGGGAGAAAATCGGAGTCTTAAATACTCTAGCAGTAGTTTCCAAAGAGTCTGCCACATCATTTTCATGTCTAGGTATTACTCTGATCTTGTGTTTTGTAAAAAAATTCCCACAGAAATCCCAAGCTTCATTTCTATATTCCCTCATTCTTGGGTGTTTGGCTTGGTAACTATCATTTATCTGGTTCACTGCCAACTCAGAGTCTCCAAACACTTCTATCTTGTTAGCTCCCAAGTCTTTTAGAGCCCGCAACCCCAACAGTAATGCTTCGTATTCGGAAACATTATTACTACATTCAAATGTTAGCTTGTATGAAAGTGCCCTAGATTTCTGGTTTGAAGGAATGATCCAAACCCCTGCTCCAGCACCATTCTTTCTCACAGAACCATCAAAATACATTTTCCACCAGCCTTTCTCATTTTTTTCTCTTTCAGGAGCTTCATATCTAGCTGCAAACTCCTTATCTTCATCAAATTCTCTATATCAGGGAGGTTTAGGATCACAACGAGGACCATCAACAACAAAAATGGAGCAGCCCATGTCTGTATCAACTACATATATAGGGTGATTCTCAGGTTTTCTTTTGCTGCTGACAACATACTCCATCCTGCTTCCCCTATATAATCTCCTTTTTGCTCCAAACACAAGAATTGTGGCATAAGATAAGTCCATCTACATAGTTCCTTTTAACTTTGAAACCCAGTATCTTGACAATATCATCCCAAACTTTGCAGGTACATCAGCTACCACCACATCCATCATGACACTTTTAGCAGGGAGTTGGGTTAGAGTTACTACCATATTCTTAATCAGTCCCAAACATGGTACCTTTCTAGAATCAAAGGAGTAAAGATCTTGGTATGGCCTTGTCACTTCTAATCCTAGCTCTTTCAGCACAGATTTTGGCGTTAGGTTATGAGATGTCCCAGAGTCTATTAAGGAATTGTGCAAGATTTGATCATGGATATTTAGGCTTAAGTACAAATGAGGGACTTCTTCATTGCCTGGTTCTTCCAACTTAGATCCAAAGATTATGGTAGGAGCATCATCAGACAACTCTAGAATATCATGTTGGTGTTCATCTTTTCCTTTAACCATCTTCGTTATCTCTTCCCTATATTCATTATTTTTCAGTAACTCATTAAGAGGGATGGAGATCTTTACTTTTGACAGTTCAGCTCTGAGGCTGAAAGTAGGGGCAGTTTTGATTACCTCTGTGATTTCTGGTGGTTTAACCTCCTTTGAAGGTTGACCGTCTTCTTCTTTATTTTCAGGTCTTTTGTTTGCAATAGCCTTTTGCTTTTTCTCTTTCGGTTCTTCTGCAGCCTGTGGGGTGACTGGAGGTTGGTTCAAAGGAAGCTTTCCTTTACTCATGATAACTTCTCTACTTCTAAATTTTAGCTTTCTTTGAAGATCATCCACAACATTTTGATAACCCATTAGGTATTGTTCGGATTCTAACTCGGGTTTGTTACTAGTACTTCCTTTGTTAAAGAAGTCATGCTCCCTTTCAGTCAAGTATATTTCATGGTATTGGGAGTCAACAAAATGAATCTGGGCTTCGGTGGGCTCTTCAGCTATTTCATTGTCTACCATATTTTCAGCAAAAGGAGGGCGCATTGGTTCTTCAACATTTCTTTGATTTCTTGTAGGGGGCGGTGGTCTTCTAAAGTTTGGGTTTCGGATCCGGTTTTCAGGGTTTTCTCGAGGAGGAGGCTTGTTATCTACGGTCAACCTATCCATCAATTTCTCCATGGTTTTCATCATGGTATCAAATTTAGCATCGTTAGAAGCAGATGAGGTAGAATTTTGAGTCTCCTGCTTCTTTCTCTCAACCTCTGTTTTACCCTTTATTTTCCCTGAGGCCATCATGTTCGCCTCTACTTCTAGGGAATCCTTTAACAAGACAGGAAGGGAGGCAGATTTTCTTTCTCTTAATGTACATGATAAATCTCCATCAAAAGCGTCTGCGAAATGGAGTTTTGCAACACCTACTGAGGGCCTTAGATCATCTGGACTAGAATTATATGCCTTCATAAACCTAGCAGAAAATTCGTGTACTGACTCAAAACCTCCTTTCTTGATGTGATTGTGCTGGGACAAGACTAGGGCAGGACTTCCTATCATCTCCCATCTTTCTAAGAACAGGGTCTTGAACTCTGCAAAATCATTGATGGAGGTATTTGGTAGCAACCTATACCATTTCTTAGGTTCTCCAAACAAACTTTGGGCAAATAATCTCATTTTTGCATCATCATAATCCACTTCCTCTAGGTCAATAAAATCTTCAAACTTGTCTACGTGTTGTCTAACAGAAAAATTTCCCTCTGCATCATAGGAAATGATCCTTTGTGCATAGTTTTGGGGTAGGTCATGTAAAACAGCTGGTAGGGCTAGAGGTGCAAATCTGGCAGCCATGATTACAGGAGGATTTTGTGAAAGGGGTGGGATATGCTAGGAACAGGGTTTAGCTTTCTTAGCTTTGATAGTATCTAGTAAATTACGCCAGATAGGATCTAACAAGTAAGATTTAGGGTTATTAAGAACTCCTTCACCTAATATTAGACAAGATTCAGATCTTGATTTGGGTAAAGGTTTCCCAATGTCAATCTCTATATTTAATTCTTGAAAAACAGGGGATTCTGCTTCGGACACAACTCTTTCACTATTTGAAGTATTAACCTTATCGTTTGCAGCTTTTTGTCTAAACAAAATTTATGTATTATCAACAATTAACAGAGTTTCAGGAATAGGGTTACCTCTAGTATGGATCTTTCTTGAGGCCAGGATGCCTTGCTGAGATCTTCTTCAGAATTAGGATTCAACTTCGGAGGTCTTCCCCAGTGGAACACTTTCTTGAATATGAATCTTTATGACTTGAGTCGCCAGGGAAAAAATTGTACAATCCTTAAAAATATGGAAATCTCTGTTTTCCCACAGGGATCTCTCTTTTCTTCGAATCTTTGTCGTTCTTGCACGAAAAACAAGAAAACTTGTGTTCCCCGGCAACGAAGCCAATTTGTTAACACCCAAATTGATCCCCATGTTGTAAGGAAGGGTAATTCGGGGTAACCACTAACCAATATTTGGACTGATGTTACTGAACCAACATAGTCTGAGAGGGATCTCTCAATAAACTAATGAAAAACTGGAAATAATCAAGGTCGTCAATCATGAAAAAGGACACCAGCATTCATTCCTCAAGATGTTCTATTTAAACATATGCAGAAGGTCATATTTTTGTAGGATAAATTTTACTCTTGTAAACCATTGGTTGGAGAACAATAGGGATCTATATTGGGCAATGGAGTCGATTCAAGTATAACATAAACATCATCATCAAATGCTTAGCAGATACATTTACAAAGAGGCAAGATAGCAACCAGCTAGTATTCAAAGTGATTTAATTGGTGAAAAACAAGAAAGATGAACAGTCCATCGATATAAGTCATACACAGATGAATCCTATACCAACTTTAGCAGAAGTAATTTGTGAAATACTCGGTAAGAAATGAACAAGGAATAATATCTATGAATCTCATTCAAATGCTACACTGAACCAAGTACGAAATAATTTTAACAATATGGATTAACAAAGGAAAGAAACACATAACACATAGGAAAAGAAAGACAGACTACCAGACCAATTACACGGGAATCTCTGAAAAAACCCCTGTAAGCTTCTGACAATTTTATTCAAGGAATATTTCAAAATAACAACAGTGAACAAAAATATGCAGAGTTTCAAAGTTCTCCCCCCTTTCCATTTGAAAAATTCATGGAACTTATGGTGGCCTGAGTCTCATACTCGGACCCTTTGGAACAGAAATTAGTTACAATTCAAGGACACCTCATCATAATTCAGATGTCACTATCACAAAACAAAAACTATAACAAGATAAGCTCAATTGCTTTCTTGCATTTGCCGGTATGTCGTTAAACAATAAAAAAATATTAAAGTATATGTCCAATAGTGAAACTTCATTACATAATGGGCAACCCACTTCCACGTCCTCGAAAATCAAAATCCTAAAGTATATCCTAAGATTTTCTATCAAAAACAAACTGATACTTAAAAATGCACAAATATGAGATTTAAGGGACAGCAGCCGCCGGTGGAGCATGATAGGATATTTCATCTTCCCGTATTTCTCCATAGGTGCCCAAATTTCTGGTGTTGGGATGTCATAACTCTTCATCCCTTTCTCCAAGACTCTGATGTTAAGCTAATCGACAGAAGACATAGGTGGAAGCTCTTCACCAATAGAAATCAATTTGTACAACATCTTGAAATCTTCGTCCAGCTTCTCTATTGGGATTTTCCCTGAAAGCGGCTGGCTCAGATGTTTGAACTTAGAATGATCCATTCGCCTGCTAGTCATCAACCTTTTATGCTCACTTAGGGGAATCAATCTTTGCTTTTCATCCCAGAATGCAGGAAACCCCTTTTCTACCAGTCCTTCAAACTATCCTTTGAATTCTGTCAACTATTCATTCATTTCATTTGCTCTGCTTTCCACTTCTTCGACCAATGCATATTTCCCCAAGATTCGCTTTGCTGCTGCAATGGTTGTGACCCTATCCTTGATGCTCAAATCTATGATGTCCTCATCTGTCAAACTATTCAAAAAACTTATATCATTATAAGCAGTCTCTTTTGGCCTTTTGTGTAATTTTTCCTTCATAGCAGTGCAACTCTTAAAGACATCCGTGACTATCTTTTCCTTTGTTCTCATGAGATCCAGATAAGGTCTGAATCTCTCAGCCTCTTGGATAATTAAATCCCAAATCAAATGTTTGCATCCCTGCATAGTTGCTCTTCCTGTAATCTGCTGAGAAAACCTGTTATTAATTGCTACCAATTCCTTATACTTTTGCTGTAGCTCATTTGTCCCTTTTTCCTTTACCTCATTTTCTTCTTTCAACCTTTGATTTTCCTCTTTTAGCTCTCGTATCTCACCATCTTTTAGGTTGATCTGGGACATGACCTATACAATGTTGTCTGTATTATCTTTCTCTTTGCTCGGGCCTTCGTTTGCTTGTTGTAAACATATGTTTGACAAGCCACTTTTTAACTCTTCGATCTACCTCTTCAGATTCATCTTCTCCTTCTCCCAGCATCCTTCTTTCTCTGCGAACTTTAACAATTCAGCTTTATTATTGCTGATCTCCTTGCGCAAATATTGTTTTTCTTGTATTAGCTTTGTCTCCTCAAGAGTTTGTATTAACTGGGTGTTGGATATTTTCATTCTTTTCTGTAGGGTCTGGATCAAATTGTCTTTATCATTTAACAGCTTATGGCTTGCTTTGCCTCCACCATCATTTTCAATTAAGTCAAACTGCAGCTTTTTGATATGTTGCTGAAGGGCTTTACTCTCTGACAGCTTCATCCATATCACTTATTTGGACAACTAACTCATCAGGTGTTTCCAATTTGAGTCTTTTCTTTTCACTTTCCTCCTCTTCTTCTGTCGTAGTGATTTCCTTTGAATCTCTCTTCCCGCATACTTCCTAAGTATTAAGTAGCTGATCTGTTTCCATAGTTTCATCAGCAGTGATTAGGTCTTGTATTTGTAAATCTATATCTTCAGCCTCTTTAGGCAAATACTGCAATGAATTTTTCCCCTTCGGTAGACCTTCAGATTCTTGGTGTTCCCATGCCTTCAGACCATTTTTCTTCTTTCTTTCGGCTATGATGTGCAGATGATCATATGCGACTGCTATGTTTGTTAAATTCTAACATAAATGCACAAGCAAGATCACTGAAAGAAACACAATCACAAGATAGACACAGATATACCCTGGGAAACCCTCATGGGGTAGAAAACCCAGCAAAGCTTTCCTCAATATAGATAATCAACCCAATACAAGATAGTAGACCACAACAAGAGCTCCTTCTCCTTCTATGTAGAACTCTCTCTCTCCTATGCACACAATAGAAGTGTGAGAACAAGTGAGTTAAGTGAGGAACAACCTCCTCTACTTATACTTGTTTTCCAACTGACTTTTTACCCTATGAGGCCGACTTGTCAAATTGAGTATAATAACCTCCGATAAAAATAACTTCGGGCCGATCCCCACATAGGAGATCTAATAAGCCTAGTTCCCATAATCCAATGGAGGAATAAACATCTCCGGATATACAATAGAGTCCCGTCGGAGGACTAAAACATCTCCGGAATAATACAAATATAATATTCTTTGAAGTTACAATATTTCAACACTCCCCCTTAACGAGAAGGATATTATAACAACAACTATAGGAGCAAGGAGTCATCGACTACATGATACATGATACATCTATAAATCATTGGAAGCTTTCTTTATACATCATCAGTAACTCAAGAAGTTACTGGAACATCTTCAAGATCTTCAATACTGGAACATCAACATCTTCAGTACTGAGTCTTCATCTTCTGCAGCACTCGAATAGCTACATCATCATCACAGGATCATCAGCATCATCATCACACGATCATCAACATCGTCATCACATGATCATCAACATCGTTATCACACGATCATCAACATCGTCATCACACGATCATCAGCATCGTCATCACATGATCATCGGCATCGTCATCACACGATCATCGGCATCGTCATCACACGATCATCAGCATCGTCATCACACGATCATCAGCATCGTTATCACACGATCATCGGCATCTTCATCACACGATCATCAACATCGTCATCACATGATCATCAACATCATCATCAACTGGATCCACTCGATCACTAGTACAACAAAAGCATATCCTACAATACACATGATCCAATTACGGGATGATCAATCCCTCTCACTTTAGGACATAGGTCCAAGGATGATACAATCCTGATCCACTTACGGGATGATAAATCCCTCTCACTTTAAGACATCTCTCATGTATATGGACGATGCAATCCAGATCAACTTATAGGATGATCAATCCTTCTCACTTTAAGACACCTCACCATGTCTAGGGATGATGCAATCCCAATCTATTTACAAGATGATTAGTCCTTATCACTTTAAGACACCTCACCATGTCTAGGGACGATGCAATCCCAATCTACTTACAGGATGATTAGTCCTTATCACTTTAAGACACCTCACCATGTCTAGGGACGATGCAATCCCAATCTACTTACAGGATGATTAGTCCATATCACTTTAGGACATAAGTCCAAGGATGATGAAATCCTGATCCACTTACGGGATGATCAATCCCCATCACTTTAGGACATAAGTCCGAGGATGATGCAATCCTGTCATGTACATTTTGAACCAAATGCTCAGGGACGATGCAATCCTATATATGTCCACTAAGGACCATATTCTTGGAGACATCTGTCTACGGATCACTTTAGGACTGAAATCCAGGGATGATACAATCCTCATCGTTCGCTAGGAACCGCATTCTCAAAGACATCTGTTTACAGATCACTTTAGGACTGAAGTCCAAGGATGATACAATCCTCCATCAACCTCATCGTCGGAATAGGCAACCTCATCTTCAACCTTATCGTTGAAACAAGTAGGCACATCATCGATACAGTATCCTCATCAATACAGG
Organism: Larix kaempferi; assembly: GCA_027924585.1. Classification (NCBI taxonomy): domain Eukaryota; kingdom Viridiplantae; phylum Streptophyta; class Pinopsida; order Pinales; family Pinaceae; genus Larix; species Larix kaempferi. The sequence goes on along the minus strand of BSBM01001562.1, from coordinate 311,683 downwards.
TATCATTAGTATGTATCATCAATACAAGTATCCTCATCAATACAAGTATACATATCATCAATATAAGTATCCTCATCAATACAAGTATACACATCATCAATACAAGTATCCTCATCAATACAAGTATACACATCATCAATACAAGTATCCTCATCAATACAAGTATACATATCATCAATACAAGTATCCTTATCAATACAAGTATACACATCATCAATACAAGTATCCTCATCAATACAAGTACATATGTAAGTATTCTCATCAATACAAGCAAACATAACATAGATGCAAGTATCCTTATCAATACAAGAAAACAAAACATAGATGCAAGTATCCTCATCAATACAAGCAACCATAACATAGATGCAAGTATCCTTATCAATACAAGCAAACAAAACATAGATGCAAGTATCCTCATCAATACAAGCAAACATAACATAGATGCAAGTATCCTCATCAATACAAGCAAACATAACATAGATGCAAGTATCCTCATCAATATAGGTATCCACATCGATACTAGTACCCAAAGAAATCTTCATCTATCATATCACTCCCCCTTTCGATGAGAGTCCTTTTGAACTACACCAAGCTTGTCTCGGAAATGCTCAAACTTTACACGAGACAGAGGTTTGGTTATTATATCAGCAACTTGCTCGTCCGTGCTCACATATTCGAGCTTGATAGCTCCTTTTTGCACCATATCCCGTATATATACATAACGGATCTCTATGTGTTTTGACTTATCATGAAATATTGGATTCTCATTCATCTTGATACAACTCTGGTTATCACACAGAATCATAGTGGGTTCCATCTCTAAGTCAAACAGTCCTGATAATAACTTACAAAGCCATACTGCTTCACAGCTGGCAGAGCAAGCAGCTATGTATTCTGCTTCAGCTGTGCTGAGAGCCACACTAGACTGCTTCCTGCTATACCACGAGATCATAGCAGATCCCAAACAATAACATCCTCCTGATGTACTCTTCCTGTCTGATACACTTCCTACCCAATCAGCATCAGAGTAGCCATGCAAATTGAAATCATGATCTCCACTATAGTAAAGACCAAAATCTGTCATACCTTTTAAGTACCTCATCACATGTTTTGCAGCTATCATGTGAACTCTTCTAGGTTCCACCAGATACTGACTCAAGGTATTCATAGCAAAACATATGTCTAGTCTAGTGTTAGTCAAATACATTAATGATCCAATAATATGTCTATACAGAGTTATGTCCACTAACTCTGATGAGTTATCTACTAATAACTTCAAGTTGGAGTCCATGGGAGTGGCCATGGCTTTACAGTCCAACATATCGAACCTTTTCAAAATCTCCACAGCATACTTACCCTGATTTAGAAAGATTCCTTTTGGGTCTTGCCATACTTCCAGGCCTAAGAAGTAGTGCATCAATCCGAGATCTTTCATCTCAAATTTTGAAGAGAGCTTCTTCTTGCACTCGATAATTTGTCTCTCATTTCCAGTCAGAAATAGATCATCTACATACAATAATAATATAACAGGTTCATCATTCATAACTTTGAGATAAACGTTAGGATCAGCTTTACTCTTGGTAAATCCCATGCTTGTCAAGAAACTGTCAATCCTTCTGTACCAAGCTCTAGGAGCTTGCTTCAACCCATACAAAGCCTTCTTCAGTTTGCATACATGAGTTCTTCCATCTTCTACCTCAAATCCAAGTGGTTGTTCTATGTACACTTCTTCTTCAATTACACCATTTAGGAAGGCTGTCTTAACATCCATCTAGTGTAGTTTCCATTTCATCATTGATGCAAGTGCCATGATAGCTCTAATGGAAGTGTACCTAGCAACTGGTGCAAATGTTTCTTCATTGTCAATTCCCTCCTTTTGATAGAATCCTCTGGCTACAAATCTTGCCTTATATTTTTCAATGCTACCATCCGCAGCATGTTTTATCTTGAATATCCATTTGGAGGACACTACACTTTTATTTTTTGGTTTGGGAACTATATCCCAAACATCATTTTTCATTATTGATTGGTATTCTTCTGTCATTGCTTCTACCCATTCTTTCTTCTGAACTGCTTCTTCATAGCTAGTAGGTTACTGATCCACTAGATTACACATCAAAGCCATATAGTTGGATACTAGATTTGGTTTCTTCCTTTCTCTAGTGGAGCCTTTAGGAGCTCCATACTTTTCAGCTCCTTGAATAATGTCTCTGGCCCATGCTGGCCTTCTTTTTCTTGATAAGTTTGTAATGGGGGGTTCATGTGGTTCTAGCAAGTCATGGTCTTCAGGTGTAGTATCTTTAGGAATGGGTGCAGCCTCTGTGATCCTGGAAGGTGTGTCTTCTTCATATATTTCTTCATGTTGGCACTTCCTAGATCTCTTGAGAGCTGCTTCTTCATCAAATGTCACATCCCTACTAATTTCCATATGATGAGAACCTGGGATGTAAATTCTGAATGCTTTGGATGATTCACAATATCCAACAAATATTCCCTTCTTTCGAGAAGGATCCAACTTGGTTCTCTTTTCTTTTGGAATGTGAATGTATATAGGACATCCAAATATTTTAAGATGAGTTACCTCAGGCTTCTTTCCTGTGAACACTTGTTCTGGAGTTTTGAAATCAAGAGCACTATGGGATAGTCTATTTTGTACATAGACTGTTGTTCTAGCTGCTTTAGCCCATAAATACATAGGTAGGTATTGATCATGTATCATTGTCTTTACAGCTTCCATGATGGTTCTATTCTTTCTTTCTGCAACACCATTTTGTTGGGGATTGTAGGGAGTAGTTAGCTCTCTCTTGATTCCAGCTTCTTTACAGAAATCTTCAAAACCTTTTGAAGTATATTCTCCGCCATTATCTGTTCTGAGTATTTTAATTTTCTTTTCTGAATGATTTTCTATCAATGCTTTGAACTCTTTTAACTTTCCAAAAACTTCATTCTTCCATTTTAAGAAGTATATCCAAGTCTTCCTTGAATAGTCATCAATAAATGTGAGATAGTATTCATATCCACTTAAAGATGTGGAGGGCATTGGTCCACATACATCTGAATGGATCAATTCCAAAATGCTTTTGGTCTTTGTTTCACTCTCTGGAAATGGGTTCTTGATGTTCTTCCCTTTTGCACATCCTTTGCATGTGCCATCATGGTCAACCTTTAAGTCTGGTAGAACTACAACTACCTTGCTTACATGAGGTAGTTCCTTGTAGTTAATATGAGCAAGTCTCCTATGCCATAGCTCATTTGGGCTAGTGACTTCATGTACAAGGGTAGCTTCTGGATGACCCTTGAGCTTGTACAAACCTCCTTCCTCTTCACCAATGACAATTGCATCCTTAATAGATTTACCTTTGGACCACATTAATACTTGTCCATCAATGAATGCAACTCTATAGCCTTTCTTGTCCAATGCTGAGATGGAAAGCAAGTTCTTCTTCAATCCTGGAACATACAAAACTTCCTTCATCTTCATGGGGGTTCCAGAATCAAGTTTGTAGTTTGCTTCACCAATTCCCTTGATGGGATATTGATAGTTATCTCCTAGAGATACCTTTTGTGGGGAGGTCTTTTCTTCAAGTTTTGATAGAGTCTTCTTTTGTTCTGTCATGTGCTTTGAAGCACCACTATCGATAACCCATGTACCTTCTCCAGGTGTTATAGATCCAGAGAGTGCGGAGAATAGAACATACTCTTCTGCATCTTCTTCTTCACTTCTTCTAGATCTTTTCTTGAAGAAGGTCCTTTCTTCATCTTCTTCTTCTCTTCAAGGTCTTTTCTTGTGAGGCCTTTCTTCGTCTTCAACTTCTTCTTCACTATCATCTTCTGCAAGATGTGCTTGATGTCTTTTGGGGTGAGTACCCTTTTTCTTCTTCAGAGGACAGTCCTTAGCAATGTGTCCTATTTTGTGACAAGTAAAACATTGGAATGAGGAGTAATCTCTTCTTTGATTAGATCCTCTTTTCTTTTGAAATATTTGTGGAGGATGAGACTCCTTGTGACTATCATTCTTAAAGTAGGATTGATTCCTTCTTCTCTTGGTGTGGGTGGCCAAGGATTGGTCATCTTCTTTGAGCAATGCTTCTCTGTTGGCAACCCTAGCTTCCTCTTGAATGCAATCCTCCCAAACCACATCAAACTTCATACTTTCTTTTCTGGAACACATGGTTTGGATGAATGACTCCCAAGGTCTAGTGAGACCATTTAGAGCAGTCATGACTAGTTCATCTTCATCAAGAGTATCTCCAATAACATCTAGTTTTTCTTTGAACTGAGAAACCCTTGAGAAATAGTCTTGAATAGATTCTCCTTTATTCATCTTGGTGTTCTTCAATTGAGCTCTCAGGTTCATCTTCCTGTTGATGTTATTTCCCTCATACATTTTGGCGAGAGCATCATACATTTCCTTTGGGGTCCTCTTGGATGCCACTTGGGGATTCAAGTGGTCCTTAATAGAATTAGCAATGATTCTCTTTGCCCTAATCAAATCTTTCCTGTACTTCTCTTTAACTTCATCTTCTGTAGGTTCTGCAATCTCATCTTTGATATAATGGGCAAGATCATTCTCTTCAAGAATGAGACCAATTCTATATTTCCATGCTCAGAAATTCTCTATACCCTCTAGCTTGTCTTCAAGCTTAGTACTTGGGGCCATCTTGCCCAGGGGGTCACTAAAAATTGAAAATTCCAAAAATGAAAAATTGACCTTACCAGGAGGTTGGCTTGACTGATGCAAGGTGACTGATGTACTTACTTTCTGGAAACTTCAATTTTTCAGCCTCCAAACTTGACCAACGAACTTCGGATCTACTATAGAATTCTGGTTCTGGTTTTCTGGTTTTATCGCACTTTTGTCAAACTAGGGTTTGACTTTCCCGGAGTTCTACCCAACCAAAAAGTTCGATCTAGGGCTCAAAAGATTGGTTTTGATAAGGGATATCCAGCCATGTAATCAGAATTCAACAATACCAACTTTTGTAGAAACCCTAATTTTCACCGGAGAGAGAGATAGAGATATTTTCACCTTGTGAAAGATGTCCTATTCAGGCTAGCTCTGATACCATGTTAAATTCTAGCATAAATGCACAAGCAAGATCACTGAAAGAAACACAATCACAAGATAGACACAGATATACCCTGGGAAACCCTCATGGGGTAGAAAAACCAGCAAAGCTTTCCTCAATATAGATAATCAACCCAATACAAGATAGTAGACCACAACAAGAGCTCCTTCTCCTTCTATGCAGAACTCTCTCTCTCCTATGCTCACAATAGAAGTGTCAGAACAAGTGATTTAAGTGAGGAACAACCTCCTCTACTTATACTTGTTTTCCAATTGACTTTTTACCCTATGAGGCCGACTTGTCAAATTGAGTCTAATAACCTCCGATAAAAATAACTTCAGGCCGATCCCCACATAGGAGATCCAATAACCCTAGTTCCCATAATCCAATGGAGGAATAAACATCTCCGGATATACAATAGAGTGTCGTCGGAGGAATAAAATATCTCCAGAATAATACAAATATAATATTCTTTGATGTTACAATATTTCAACAATGTCCTTCCCGAACCCCATATTTTTCAATATTTTTTCTACTTCGCTAATAGCCTCTTTAAATTTCACAATGAAAGGGCCGACTTGCTAAGGGAACTTTATTTCAGAACCTTTCTTATGCTGCCCAAACCACTCCTCTTCTGTGATCAATCTCTGATGGATGAACTCAAGGGAAAAAACTCTCAAGGTCAAAAATGCTAGTAAAAAGTATGGTTCATGTACAAAACCGTACACTCTTATCACTATGGCATCTTTCAATAGGAACCAATCACCAACGACTAGTTCATCCCTCAACTGCATCAGGGTTTGCATCTCTGGTAACACTCTGGGTAGTGTTTCTTCAAACATAACTTTATATACAGCAGATAAAATGCAATTCATGTAATTGAAAACATTGTCTTCCAAATTCCCTGTGAAGACTATCTGAGAGAATCTTAACTCACATGCACTGCTATGCAGAATCATTTTAGTCAAATAGGCCTAGAACCGAAAAAATATGGTACTTTAAAAACAGTTTAACTGTGCATGCATCTTTTCTGCCAAAATTTCCTCAAACTTGAGGGATGGTACTGACTCACTTCCTGCCTCTAGGAACTAACACTAATCTTGAATAATAAGCTTAGTTTCACTTCAGTTATCCACAAATCTGAGTCTGAACCTAAAAACTGAGCTATCAAAGAAAAGACCAACTGGGTATTGTCATTAAAAAGGTTGACGTCCAGCGGGTAAGGGGTGTCTACAATTTCTACATCAGGTTTTAGACAGGTATCAAGGAAAGATTTATGAATTTCAGGGGAAATATGTCTATACAAAGTAACGACTGAATCTTCAGAAGAACTTTCGGGGGATAGGGTTGGAGATTCTGGCATGGCAAGGGTACTCCGGATGACGACAACATCGATACTACAAATGATTTTAGACTTCCTGGTGTTCATTATCACTCATTGGGGTTCTGAATAATTTAATGAACACCATGAAACGAACTCTGGAAAGGGCATTATCTATTCCAGACAATAAAAGATGAAAAAGGACTGGTGGACTCTATGGACGTCTAACCCTTGTTCAAGCAGGGCTTTCATCCTTCTTTTAAACTCTGGCATAGGGAGACAAAGCTTTGGGTCGAACACATCACAGTCCTTGTCTTCCAAGGTTACTCAGACCTTAGAACTAGTATAAACCTATTTGTCTGCCATTCTATGATTATAAAACACACAACAAGTTATAAACAAAGGAGTTTGGGACCCTACCTGTCATGGAAAGCTTGAGAGTGACCCTTTCACTTGTCATCCTTTTCGGCTTCTGCACTTCCAGAAGCTTCCAACTCCGATAGGTCCAAGAGAGAAATGTTTGTTCTTTACATGCCGCATTATATATATAAAACCTTTCCCAATAACTTCCGCTCATCTTCACCAGCTGTCCCTCTTTTCCGTCCATTGATTTGTTGGGCGTTGCTTCTGGGCCGTTGATCTGATTCTTTATTTAACCCTTTGATTTGACATCTCTTAACATCTGTCGTAGGATCTCCTACCATCTTTAAATCTTAGCCATCCATTATACTTAACCGTACATAGGGGTATGGTGGTATCGTGACTTAACTTCTGGTTTTGGATTACCATTTAATCTCCCTCGCGAGGTGTTCAGATGATGACACATGGCAAATAGGATACAATCTCATGACCACCTTTCATGCTTATCTGGGATGCTTCTTTACCTCGCGACGATCAACGACGAGCATTGATCTCGACTTTAATACATCTATGGCGAGGAGATATCCACATGTCCAGTCTTCGGTACTCTCACAAATGGAGCCCATTACGTTACCAGCCTTGCATCTACTGCTTCCACTTAACCGTAGATCTGATCTCTTTCATTGCAGGTTGTTGATCTGTTTTGATCTTTCACTGACGTGACAACAAATCTTCTGCGCCATCAGATTTCTGACTATGCAATCTAAGCCGTCAATCTTATACCCTTCTTTTTTACTATGGTGGTATCGCGAGCCTTCTAGCGGTTTCTTCTTACCACCAAAATGCTCATGCGAGAGCTCCTCCGACTGCCATCTGTCCTGGTGGTTTTTCTCTCGTGACCACCCTCCTTCGCTTTCTCTCGTACAACTTCATGATGCGAGGGTGATTTAGGGGCCGTGGATCTCTCCCGCGAGCTAGATCAATGGTAGGGACTAGTCAAAGTTTTACCTATCACTTTATATCCCTTTGGACTATATATTATTGATCTTTTTACCCATTTTTGGTCATTTGAGCTACTTCCTTATGTCTAAAGGGTCAAAACCTTTCATATTTCTCCTTATTTCCTTTCCAATTGAGTTTTTTTCTTGTCTTTAGCAACCTAGACATGATTGGGGACAAGGTTTTAACCATTTTCTCCAGGAATTCATCAAGGTATCTGTTGGCACCTATAAAGTTTTGCTCGAATCCTAAGAAAAGGGTTGATTCCAATATATATATATATATATATATATATATATATATACACACACGTCCTAGGAAAGGATGCAAGTAACTAAAAATGATTATTTAAGATATAAATATATATACCTATATATAAATAAGCATCAAGTAATTATTATTTAAAAGGAATTATTACTAATGCTCTCATTTATGATAAATAAGCTAGTACTACTGAGCTTATATAGTCTTTTAATTTGGATTATGGATGCTTTTAATCCCTAGAACACACTCGTTTATATATATAAGTGCATGGCTCTTTTGATAAAGGTGATGTCTCTTGGTATATGCCAATACCAAACTTTAAGGACTAAACATTTAGTGTGAAACTAAGCAAGGACTTAGCCTAACTAGGAAAGACACATAATTGTAATACTTAGGAACTGCTATTCATATGGAGAAGAGAATATAAAGGAATTTCTTGTTAATGTTGATTTATATCTAACTAAAGTTTGACATCTAGTTTAGATATGATGTAGCTAGAGCGAACACTCAATTGGCATGCGAGGTGCGGTTAAATAAAGATTTTGGTAGTTGAGATTTCTTAGAGGCTGTGACATGGAGAGCACGTGCCTTCATGGTGGAGAACTCCAAGTCTATCAGTGCCATTTGTCAAGAGGAAGCACACCATTATTCACCACCGACAAGCTCCAGGAGGGGGGAAAATACGAGAGTCAGAGGATGCCACGTGGTGTTACCTTATTATTTAAACTATTGCATGCATTAAGGAAAGGGGGAAGGATGGGGATTATGATCTGGTTCTCATTTAGGCGTTAGCTTTGCAAGCTGGAATCCATTGAATACTCTGGAAATAACAATAAGTTCTTCTTCTCTATAATTTCTTTTTGGGGTTTTCAGTTACGCACATTTGTATGGATTACAATTTTGACTCCAAATGATCGATAAATGCCCAGATAGGGCAGTGATATCGTAATGTTTGTGTTTCTTGTCTTTGGTTAAAGTTTAGAGCTCTGTCAACAAGGAAAAACGCCCAGAAGTATATCATCGTTGTAGATAGGGAAGTGAGATCGTATTGTTTATATTCCTTGTCTCTGGATAAAGTTTAGAGCTCTGTCAACAAGGAAAAATGCCCAGAAATATATCCTGGCTGTAGATAGAGCAGTGAGATCATATTGTTTATTTTTTCTTGCATTCGGTTAAAGTTTAGAGCTCTGTCAATAAGGGATAAGACGCTCAGAAAGGTAGGATCTCTGTACAATCAGAGATGGTAACCACTTGCTTACACGGGGTTGGATGCATTAAATACTTAGTTAGGGCATAGATCGTGTAGATCTCCTTTTATATCCTTACATTGTTTAGGATTGGTCTTTGTCACTAATAGAATAGCGCCCGATGGAACAAAAACTCAGATTTGGTAGCTACAACTTATTTAGTGTATACCATGCCGTAAAAATTATTAAGCTTCCAGAAGTAGTAAGATTTTGGTAGAAATAGAGATTGGAGTTTCATTTCTATACTTGGATTTTGTCAAATTGGACCCCCTAGCAGTTGAAATCGTTTTGGTTTCTTGTTGAGACTATCTGAGATTTATGCTTATAGGAATAATTTTTTCTTGATTCAAATTCGTATTAGATTTTGCTTATTTAAAAGTGTTGGAATGAAACAGTCTAAGATTTCTACTTATAGAAATAAATTTCCAGATTTGAAATCGTATCTGAGTTACTTATTGAAGCCATCTAAGATTTTATGCTTATAGGCATTCAATTTCCGTATTTATATCTTATTAGATTTTGCTTATTAAAATTTTGGAATGAAGCCGTATAAGTTTCTAATTATATGAATATGAATATGAAGTTACAGTACTGAAATCGAATTGAACCATAGGATTTCGGCTTAAACATTAATGCTGGACTGTAGTCGCATATTGAGTCTCTGTTTATAATTACAATATCAACAGTAGGAATATAGTATTACTGTACATGGTTATCTTATGTTAAAACGTATTACACATTTGAATACTGAATATCTTGGATAGCCACTAATTAATTCCCTGCTATAAAACTGTTGTAATTATTTGATATATTCTATCTCTGCCAGAAAGGAGATATGAGAATTTGAGAACTTCTCCTTATTAGGATACGATAATATACTTCAGATTGTTGGAGAAAACCTCCAGGGGAGGGGCTTTGAAGAAGCGGATGTTTTGATGTAAGATGTAACATTCTATCTGATTAATAAAACAAGATTTACCCCTTCTGGTGGATGTAGCCCATTGATTTTGGGTGAACCACGTGTATATCGGCCTCTGTCTTTTATGCATTGTGTATGATTATAATGGTTTTTGTTGAATTATGAGTATATGCCTTTATCAAGAAATGCTTGGACAAATATAATTTATGATTAACTATGTCATGCATGTGTTAGATTTGTTCATGTCACCATGTGATGTTGGCATAGATGTATTCAAGTTTTGAGCTAATGTTTTCTTCTTGGAGTTGGAAGACCCTTGCATAGGTAATTATGGTATACCAGTTTACTAGTTGTGGGAAAGATGAAAGTTACATGATTATGTAAGATATTTGTTTCCTTTTTATTAATAGTCTTTATCAAGCCAAAATCAAGGACTTTTGGTCCTTATTTCAAATAAAGGTGATTATGGAGAACTCTTATGTTATATAAAGTAGTTTTGAACAATCCACTAACTTTTGGGGATGTTACATATGGTATCAGAGCACGACGGTTATAGCACTCAGGTCTAATTGGGCTCAGCATGGATAAACCCACTATGGAGTGCCCACTTGGTCAAGCGAGCTATAATTTGAAAAAGAAATGTCTGCATTTCTTCATGTGGTATGGAAACCTCTGCATTCTCTATGTTATTCAAATCTCTATTTTTAAAACCTGTTATGAGATAGATCATTGGAGTATAGAATAAAAAATTTATGTACTTGATATCAAGAAATTGAATTTTTTACTTCTTAAATTGATCTCTCCACCCATTGGTCTCTCCATTTATATAGCCATCTCCACCCTTAAAGAGATTTGAATCGTGGCAATAACTACTGTATATACATTATTTATAGATAGTGTTTTATACCTTAAAGGATCTCAGAAATCCTCCATATATATGTCTTATAAGTTACCTTGTTCTGGAGAAAGCTGGGCGTCTAGATCGACCCCTTCCCAAAACTCTTTTGCTTTCAAACTGCCTTTCCATGGCTGTTAGGTCAGGCGATCTGAGATCGACCCCTGTCCAAAAACTTAGTGAATCTCTGGCAACGCATAGTAGAGATGCAATTCCAGCATTCTATTAAGCTTGTCATTATGTTACAAATTTGTAGTAACATGCCACTAAAGATGGGTGATGAGCGATCTCCACTTGGGTTTGTTTGAGGTAGTTAATGTATTTTATTTTTATTTACTTTTAATATCTGACTTATGAAAGAATGTGTGTATATTATCTTATTGACATAGTGTTAGTTAAATCTGAACACTCGTTGGCACAATGACCCAAATAGTAGTTCAATCTAGTATAATAACAACACCAAGGCACACTAGGATTGATGGTATGATAAGGAAAAGATCTCTGCCCACGGCCTTTTCTATCGAAAGATTATAACCATGGCTTGCTTCTAGAATTGGGTAAAATTTATGGTGGAATATTATAATCTGTGTGACAATTAAAATAAACAGTATGTACATCAATTTCAAAAAAGATATAGGCTACATATTTGACAACGCCCTAGTTTAATAAAAATCTAGATGGTTGACTGAGGTTAGCATCGCTTGTTCCTTGTTTGAAGGTGTTCTTTTAAGAGGTAGTTTTAAGTATTTGTGTTTTCCTACTATTGAGTAGTGACTTTAATTTCCCTATTTTAAAAGGTTAATAAGGACATGGCCCTTGGCTTAAAGAAAAGTAGGGGTTAGGTAATATAAATCATATCTATATATGATGTGGGAAGAAACTAATATGTGACGAGGAACATAGGAAGTCTAAATACATGCAACATGTGTAATTTTCAATATTGTATTGATCCAGATGACGTCAAATTTTATTTATTTATTGTCTTGCACGTAAATTCATCATGTATATAAATGTTCTATGGAGTTTACAAGTATGTTAATAGGAGAAGATAAAAAGGGGTTTATGATATTTACATAAAGTGTGACCTGTTTATCATCACATGTTTTATACCATCAACCTTGCAAATGTGCATGGTATATGGTTAAAAGGATTGATACTGTCGAATGGCATGTATATGGTTAAAAGGATTGATACCTTGAAGGATCAAAGCTATAAAATTCAAACCAATATGAATATAATGATGAGTGTCATAATATATTCTTGTTAAAACCATGAAATCTTAGCTAGATTTGTTATAGGATGCATGAAAGATTTGAGGGTTACCAAGAATAAATTGTAACTCTTTTTATATAGGAATATTGAATTGATATAGAGGTTGTTCTTATGATTTGGTGAGGAAAGAAATTATTTTTGTTTGTGATTGGACAAAGAAAAATCTTGGTTAAGTGTATAGAGACATCATACCATTCTTTGTTAAGTTGTAAATTCTATGCCTTGGATATGTATTAATTAAAAATGAGGTTAAATATTAACAAATGAGTTTCAAGACAATTTACTTGGAAAATGAGATTGTCACCATAACAAAGACACATGCTAAATCTAGAATGTTTAGTATGTTTGACGGTAATCAATAGTCTCAAGTATATGGACATATGTATATGGCATGGTTAAGGATAAAAATTTCATGATACTATCATATATGTCGTAAAAAGTATGAAACGTTTTCCTATATCGATGTTATATTTAAAATGCGAAAATAAAACTCTTATATTTTTATTTTGATTTAGTATAAGTGGCTAGAGTCAACTTCACACATTCCTAGTATTGTGCTTAAAAATTAGTTAAGGAACTAGTTGACTAAATAGTTTTGAGTAGATGAAGTCGACTAGAAATGAAGAAAACAATTTCCCTTATTTGAAGAAAAATGTCTTAGACTTTTTCTTTTCCCGATGGAATGTTAGTATGAGTTTGATTATATTGTTTTTTTCACTGACAACTATCCAAAGATAGATGAGAAAAATAGGTTTAGGTATGATTATAATAAATGAATAGGTGTGTGCTAACATTGTAGAATCATACCTAAATAGGACTAATCAAAGTGGAACTTTGATTATAAATTCATTGGTGTAAATGAGTTGAGCAAAATCGCTCAAAAGTAAGTGATTTTACATTTATAAAAGTACGAATTACAGTATGGCATGAACACTGATAGATGGTAGATTTGTGTAAATTATCATAAATATGATAAGCAAATAAGTGAACTTATTTGTTGTTATTACAGGACATGTTGTAATAAAAAAAAAATAAAAAAAATTTGCAAGAAATAATAAATGTTTGTTATTGAAAGAAATTTTCCTGTACTCAAGCGAGGAGGCTTGCGGGGAAATAAATTCCTAGACTCCAGCGAGGCAGCTTGAGGGGAATTGTGTAAGGGTGCATTAATGGCACTAAAACACTCTCTAGAAATCAGGGAGTTGACAGTCGCCTAGATTCTCGAGGGAATTGGCTAGCTGTAAAGACCTAGGAAAACTATAAAAGAATGCATATGCGGGAGGCAGGACGCTGCTTAGTATGCATGAGAAAAAATATTGTTGTGTGAGCATTGTGGTGTTAGGAAAGAAATCTCCAAAATAATTACTGTTTGAGCACTGAGGTGTTAGGCAAGGATTTCCGAAAGGATTGCTGTGTGAGCACCGTGGTGTTAAGAAATAATTTCCTGGATCAATTGAATAATGTGTTTTGATTAAGTTAACAGTTTACATTTTGGAAACACTGGATTTATGTGTGCTTGTAAAAGTACAAGAAAGGCTAAAGGATATTCCATGAATCGCAAGTGTTTTGTTGCAATAAAAGGCTCATTGTATATGTTCCTAAATTTGATTGTTGAATTGATGATAAGTTTTTACAATTTCCTTGTATTCTGGTTTTGTAGTAAAAAACGCAAGTGTTACGGATAACTACTTGTGAGAAATTCATGAAAGTCCGAAGAAGGTCAAGATAAGAATAATGAAGCAAGAAAAAAGAAAAAAAGGATGACCACAGAAACGAAGATGAACTGTGGAAAAATATGAACACCGAGGATGGTGTTATTTATAAGGGGGAAAGGATGTGACATCCCTCTTTTATACTCTTTTATTTTGTAAATAGAAATGTCAAAGGTATACTTGTTTATGGTGAGGAGTTCAAGGCCAAGGCCCCACCAGTAAACCTGGGTTGTGATGACATTTAATTCCTAAATTGTAATTATTGACTTTAGACTTGGGAGACTGAGGTTTCAACTCAACTACAACAACGAGGCAAATAACTCCACTAGGGGGAGAGGTTGATGGCTAGAAGCCATGAGGATCTAGTTACGACAGGTGTTATCCCAAGTTAGATACACTGATAAGAAGAAGGACAAACTGAGTATGAAGTATTTGTGCCTAAAACAAATATTTTACATACCTATTCATGAGGAACTAGTATTTCTACATTTAACCTTTAGGGTGTAATACACATGTATGTATACATAAATACATCCTAGAAAGGGATACAAGTAATGTAAAAGAGATACCTTGATATATTTATATATATATATATATATAAATATACATTAATACGTCCTAGGAAAGGATGCAAGTAACTGAAAATGGTTATTTAAGATAGAACTATCCTTTTGTGTATATACATATACATATATATAAAGAAGCATCAAGCAATTATTATTTAAAAGGAATTATTACTAATGCTCTCATTCCTAATAAATAACCTAGTACTACTGAGCTTATATAGTCTTTTAATTTGGATTATGGATGCTTTTAATCGCTAGAACACACTTGTTTATATATATAAGTGCATGGCTGTTTTGATAAAGGTGATGTCTCTTGGTATATGCCAATACCAAACTTTAAGGACTAAAAATTTAGTGTGAAACTAAGCAAGGACTTAGCCTAACTAGGCAAGACATATAATTGTAATACTTAGGAACTGCTATTCATATGGGAAGAGAATATAAAGGAATTTCTTGTTAATGTTGATTTATATCTAACTAAAGTTTGACATCTAGTTTAGATATGATGTAGCTAGAGCGAACACTCAATTGGCAAGCGAGGTGGGGTTAAGTACAGAATTTGGTAGTTGAGATTTCTTGTAGGCTGTCTCATGGAGAGCACGTGTCTTCTTGGTGGAGAACTCCGAGTTTATCAGTGCCATTTGTCAAGAGGACGCACACCATTATTCACCACTACCAAGCTCCAGGAGCGGGGAAAATCCGAGAGTCAGAGGACGCCACACGGTGTTACCTTGTTATTTAAACTACTGCATGCGTTAAGGAAAGGGGGAAGGATGGGGATTACGATCTGGTTCTCAGTTAGGCATTAGCTCGGCAACCTGGAATCCGTCGAATACTCTGGAAATAACGATAAGTTCTTCTTCTCTGTAATTTCTTTTTGGGGTTTTCAGTTACACACTTTTGTATGGATTAGAAATTTGACTCCGTATGATCGATAAATGCCTAGATAGGACAGTGAGATCGTAATGTTTGTGTCTCTTGTCTTTGGTTAACGTTTACAGCTCTGTCAACAAGGAAAAATGCCCAAAAATATATCATCGCTATAGATAGGGCAGTGAGATCATATTGTTTATATTCCTTGTCTTTGGTTAAAGTTTAGAGCTCTGTCAACAAGGAAAAATGCCCAGAAATATATCATGGCTATAGATAGGGCAGTGAGACCGTATTGTTTATGTTTTCTTGCGTTCGGTTAAAGTTTAGAGCTCTGTCAATAAAGGATAAGACACTCAGAAAGGTAGGATCTCTGTAGAATCAGAGATGGTAACCACTTGCTTACACGGGGTTGGATGCATTAAATACCTAGTTAGGGCAGAGATCGTGTAGATCTCCTTTTATATCCTTACATCGTTTAGGATTGATCTTTGTCACTAATAGAATAGCGCCAATGGAACAAGAACTCAGAGTTGGTAGCTACAACTTGTTTAGTGTAGACCATGCCGTAAAAACGATTAAGCTTCTGGAAGTAGTAAGATTTCGGTAGAAATAGAGATTGGGGTTTCATTTCTATCCTTGGATTTTGTTAAATTGGAACCCCTAGCACTTGAAATTGTTTTGGTTTCTTGCTGAGACTGTCTTAGAATTCTGCTTATAGGAACAATTTTTTCCTGATTCAAATTTGTATTAGATTTTGATTATTTAAAAGTGTTGGAATGAAATAGTCTAAGATTTCTACTTATAGAAATAAATTTCCAGATTTGAAATCGTATTTGAGTTACTTATTGAAGCCATCTAAGATTTTCTACTTATAGGCATTCAATTTCCGGATTTATATCTTATTAGATTTTGCTTATTAAAATGTTGGAATGAAGCCGTATAAGTTTCTAATTATATGAATATGAATATGAAGTTACAGTACTGAAATCGAATAGAACCATAGGATTTCGGCTTAAACATTAATGCTGGATTGTAGTCGCATATTGAGTCTCTCTTTATAATTACAATATCAATAGTAGAAATATAGTATTACTGTACATGGTTATCTTATGTTAAAACATATTACACATTTGAATACTGAACATCTTGGATAGTCGCTAAATAATTCCTTGCTATAAAACTGTTGTAATTATTTGATAGATTCTATCTCTGCTGGAAAGGAGATATGAGAATTTGAGAACTTCTCCTTATTAGGCTATGATAATATACTTCAGATTGTTGGAGAAAACCTCCGGGGGAGGGGCTTTGAAGAAGCAGATGTTTTGATGTAAGATGTAACATTCTATCTGATTAATAAAACAAGATTTACCCCTTCTGGTGGATGTAGCCCATTGATTTTGGGTGAACCATGTGTATATCGGCCTCTGTCTTTTATGCATTGTGTATGATTATAATGGTTTTTGTTGAATTATGGGTATATGCCTTTATCAAGCAATGCTTGGACAAATATAATTTATGATTAACTATGTCGTGCATGTGTTAGATTTGTTCATGTCACCATGTGATGTTGGCATAGATGTATTCAAGTTTTGAGCTAATGTTTTCTTCTAGAAGTTGGAAGACCCTTGCATAGGTGCTTATGGTTTACCAGTTTACTAGTTATGGGAAAGATGAAAGTTACATGATTATGTAAGCTGTTTGTTTCATTTTTATTAATAGTCTTTATCAAGCCAGAATGAAGGAATTTTGGTCCTTATTTCAAATAAAGGTAATTATGGAGAACTTTAATGTTATATAAAGTATTTTTGAACAATCCACTAATTTCTGGGGATGTTATAGAACCTAATCCGAGAGATTCATAGCGGTGGATTAGCAGGTCATTTTGGCATCGACAAGACTAAGGAATTAGTCGAGGAAAAGTATTATTGGCTAGGAATAATGATAGATGTCAGGAAGTGGGTACGATAGTGTCGAGTTTTCCAGTTGGAAAAGGGGAGAACTTGGAACATAGGATTGTATACACCATTACCTGTACCGAATACCCCATGCTAGCACCTGAGCATGGATTTTGTGCTACGATTTCCGAAGACACATCAGGGAAGCAACTCAATCTTTATTTTAGTCGACAGATTTTCGAATATGGCACACTTTATTCTGTGTCGAAAGACAAGTGACGCCACAGGCATTGCTGTATTATTCTTCAAGGAGGTAGTTAGATTGCATGGGTTACCGAAGAGTATCACATCGGAGAGAGATACCAAGTTTATGTAACATTTCTGAAGAACCCTATGGAAGAAATAGGACATGAGGTTGCAGTTTAGCTCAGCATATCATCCGTAGAAAGACGGACAGACGGAGGTGGTGAATAGAATTTTTGGAAACCTTCTAAGATGTTTGATGGATTACAGACCCAAGCAGTGGGAGAATGTGTTGGTGCAGGCATAGTTCGCATACAACAATTATGTGAGTCGGTGGATAGGTCTGAGCCCATTCTAGAATGTTCAAGGACGAATCCCACATGGAGTGGTAGATTTGGTCGAGTTGCCGACATATATCAAGAAGAGTGCAGATGCAGAATCATTCGCAAAGCATATGAAATAAGTGCATGAAGATGTGTGAAAGCACATAGATAAGAGTAATGTAGGCATACAAGTTGAGAGTTAACATGAAGAAAATGTTATAGTTGCTCAGCGAAGGGGACATAGTCTATGCACATTTGCGGAAGGAAATATTTCCAATAGGAACATATAACAAGATGAAGCTGAAAAAGATAGGACCATGTAAGATTCTAAGGAAGATTTCAAACAATGCTTATGTGTTGGAGTTGTCGAAGGACTTGAGAATTTCACCAACGTTCAATGTCTCATATATGTACAAGTTTGAGGAAGGGTCAAGCAGCGAAAGCGCGAAGGTGTCGAACATCGACTGGACAATGCATATTCCAGATCGACACAAAGAGAAAATCGCAGAAGTAATAGAGGAACGCGAAGTCGGGCGTATGCGCAGTTCGCGAAGGAAGGAATACTTAGTGCGATGGAAAGATGATGAGTTGCAAGAGGAAACATGGATTTCCAAAGAAGAGTTCAGGAGACTAACAGAGCACTTGAATTATTTTTCACCTGGGGAGTCTGATGCAAGACCATCGAGGCCTAGGTAGAGTTTTCAAAGTTGATTGACATAAAGGAGGCTGACCAGAGGGAATGCCGATGAGCACTGGTGTGGGAGAGAAGATTGACTGTTGAAGTCAATAAGTCGAGCAGGAGTAGTTGATCGCATATTGACAAAAAGTGCGATAGGTTGAGAGTCGACAGGGTGTAGCAGAGACGTACAATGTCAACAAGTTGGCAAGCAGTGACTCCGATGGGTCCAGGCGAAGGCCAAGCAGTGAGGAAGGGGTGGACTGGCAGTCGCATGATCGAAGGAATCCGATGGATATGTTGAAGATGGCGGAGGATAGTATGGTTGAGGCAGTGATAAGACCGACTACTGTAGCAGTGTTAGAAGGATGCGCAGAAGTCAGGAAGAAGAACTTGGCAGCCAGTTGGGGTTGCTAAGGAAGTTATGAGTAGTTATTGAAGGTGGTCGAATACATGACAGATGTCTCCACAGGTGGAGGCTGTGCAGCATGGTAGAAGCACTCACAGTTGCAGGTCTGCAGGATTAGGGAGATCGACAGACAGAGGAAGCATGTCTCGGGAAGAGCAACAACATAGTAGAAGTCCATGGATCTTGTATCAGTTGGAGCACTTGAGTTGATATTGGCAGAGTTCAGTCACTCATGAGAGAGTTGGGACACAGCAGAGCTCAAGAGAAGATTTGTATATTGGATAGGAGAGTCACACATCTACAGAGCGAAGGAAGATCGAACCATAGCTCAGATTTCTATAGCGAACGACGATAGGGTGAAGATTGACACATTGAGATAGCACAGAGTTACTTCTATATTGTAATAGGCTAAGGCCGACAATAGTTAGTTATTTACATTCCTTTCATTTCGCATTGTAACCATTTTCGGTAGAAGTAATATAAGCGAGCTTCTGACATCTTGTTTACATCTTGTCTATGCGAATGCCTGTGCTGTGTGTAATTGTCCAGCAAGAACCCTTGTCGGGATGACCTTTCGTCAAAAGGTGGGAGTACCTCGGGAACATGGACTCCGAAAGATAAATGGTATGAAAGTGATGCATTATTTATTTAGCATGATTATTGTATTTATTATCATGATTTATGGGTGGGGTGGGGTTTTAGGAAACGCAACTGCCCAAATTGGTTATACAATGACAAACTGAGTACGAGTCGCAATGTAGCCACTATGTTGGTGTAGACATAGTTCCTTGTTCCATTAGGGGGGTGGAGGATTTACCCACCGTTTATCCCCAAAACATAGAGTCATGGGAGGACTATCCTATGGTGCGCTCCCCAAGGTGTGTGATGATGAATGGTGGGTTCCTTCTCGGGAAGCTTGGTCGATGTAATCGACACTTCCGCTTACAGGTTCTAACTGGAGCCGGTCATGGCATGACACTTTAGGGTAGTCCAACAGAGGAAGGATAGGATTTGGAAGTTAGTTGTGAATTAGATAGACGATGTAGGTAGATAGGTGTATCACGAATTTGGGAAGGAAACTTTATTAACTATGTATAATTGAGAAACCTTTGTTGATTCATGTGTCGTAACTCAATAACTTATATAATTTTTCATCAGTTAATTATATTTAGTAAAGTAAGTTATCCAACACTTCAAATTGTGTTTAAGAATATGTTAGTAAACAATAAACTTAAGTGATTATGCATGGTGTGTGGTTAAGTACTTTTAGTGTACCTACACGATCTTGTAAGCCTTAGCTACACTTATATAGCTCGTCTACTTGAATATATGAATTATCTATTGAAATATTGCTTGGATGTATTGTAAATATAAATTATCATCATGCACTTGCTTGTGCTTAAGTAATAAATTAACTTAATAAGTTATGTTGAAATCATTCAATGAATGATTATTCAATGGAGTTTATAGTTCATTATTAATGTTAATGATGTTAGTAATATTGTTATTTACTTAATTATTGAATGAAGCACTTGGTTACAAAATGCTAAATAAGTGTTAACGATATTAGTTAGTTCAATTACCTCGTTATTAAAGGATAATGGTGTTAATAATATTGATTAAAATATTATTAACTTGATTCATTAAAATTAGCTATGTGTTAATAATATTAATTAATATTAATGAGTATTACTATCTTGAGTAATAATTGTTAATTAGTTTAATAGTAAACTAAGGTGTAATTAATATGGTACTAGGTGAATGAGTTTGATTAAGTATTAAATAATAATATTTAATTAATATAATATATATTGATCAATTTTAATTATAATTATTTATGATTGTGATGAAAGTCATTTAGAAAATAGGGTAAATTCATAAATAGTTACCATATTCAAATTATAAAACAATGTGTTAAAATATGTTTTGGAGTTTATTTAATAAAAATTATAAATTAGATTGTGAAATTTTGAATTATATAGTCAACGAATGATAAAAAAGTAATTAATGCGGATAATCTTATTTAATTAGAAGCTACAGTTGGAAGGTGACCCTGACCAACACACTATATACTATATTAATTATTAATAAGGGTCAAATTGTTGAGCTCAAGGAAAACTGGGGAAAGGGGAAACATTTACTTGAGGGGATAAGGGTAGTAATGGCAGAGGATAGAGTCCGAAGGAAAGGGGGGTAAGGTCGAGAAGAGAATTGGGAAAGGGGATCTTTTTTATTTGGAATAGAGGAAGGAGGATTGAACATAGGAGAAGGAGTGGAGAAACATATTACATCAAGAGGAGGCTAGTAGACTTGAAGGAGAAGCACTGGTTGGTGGAGGCTTGTACTCAGTTTTGACTCGGGGTTCCAAGAGGAAACTCTTGGAGCTGGGTGATCAACAAGACCTCTCTAGCTGGTAGGGATGCATACCAAGTTTTGCAGTTGAGTAAGGGTTGGGATTTTAAATTACAGGTATTTCATTCATTTTTATTTAATTAATTGTTAGAACAAATATGGTGGTTAAATTCTAAATTAGTTTAAATTCGAATTTGAATAGACTAGATATACCTACAAAAAAAGAAATTTTATATTTTATGAGATTTACTTTTATGCAACAAAATTTACTTGCTTCTTACATGGTCATAGAAATGTAGTATTTGAAGAAAAATGAATAGAGGGAAAACTTGAATTTAAAATAGAATCTACTTTATTTTACCGAGGACCAAGCATGGCCTCTACAAGAAGGTTGCACTCTAGCCATGGTTATGGGGGATTGAATTCAGATTTTAGTTTGAGCTAGCATTTGCATTTTGATGTGGCACCTTGAAAGAATAATTTGTTCTTCAACACTGTTAGGAACCCATGTCTTTACTTTGTTAGTATATTGTTGTTGGACACATATGCTTTGTAAGTCATCCCGTAGTAATTGTTGATCCATGGTTTGTGTCATTATTGTTTGGCGCATATGCTTTGTAAGTCGCCCGTAGTATTGTTGATCCATAATTTTTATTGGCCCATGGTTTTGACCGATAGTATTGGCACCTAGACTTAGTATATAAGTGTGTGTCGAGGCCTATGAAGGCACCGTAAAGTTATTTGTATTGAGCTTGCTCAAAGGAGGTTTCCCCCTCGAAGTGGCCTGCGATCAACCAAAGTGATTATGAGTTATGTCATTTTTGCTATTCCTCATATTCTTATTGATTAATTGTTGCAGGTTCTCCACATCTGGTATCAAAGCACTTTCTTGGGCTCGCTGGGTGAAATTTCTGCCCAATTTTTTTTTCGCATCTATTGCAGCTTTGGATCTAGGAATAATCCCTATCCGCTTAATTGTGGGAAGTACTTGGGCATAAGCCCTAAAACTCATTGTGAGGAGTACCATAGGAACCCGAAAGTAGTTGGCCCATTGAGAGGACCTGCCAGCGAAAAGGGCAATGACCCCTACCTGATTGACTAGGTCCCACCTGTGAGGTAAACCAAGAGTTGTCATTTGTGGCAAAGCAGTTATAATTTTTACCTGAGCAATGGAGTGAGGGGTACTGCCCCAATACGCAAGCCGTCAGATAGCATTGATGGCCAAGTGAATCCCCTGAATCAATAGGAAGTTGCACATACCTGGGGTCCATATCTATTTTCAGCTGAACTATTGCCAATCACTACCATGTCGTTTCAAATCCATTCTGAAAGCCATTCCAAATCTATTTCAGATCCAGCTGTTTTCGATCCATTCAGTGCTGTTTCAAATCCCTCTGTTTCCGATCACTTCCATGCCATTACAAATCTATCTTTTTTAGTTCCCTTCAGCGCCGTAGCAGCTTCATTCTGAAGAAAAAAAAAGGAACAAAAAAAGTATAAAATTCAGTTTTTTCTCCATATCTCCCTTGTTTTCACTTCGTTTCCCTTGAAACTTCCCTGGAACACCTGTAATCCCATTCTGCATATTTCATTCCCAAGGACCCTATCCCAAATTCCACTTCCCAAATCCCGAAATCCCACATTTGTCTATTTTTAGGGTTTTCCATAACTTCCTCGTATTTCACCCAATCACTTTCAAATTTTACAACAGAGTTCCTTTCCTAATTCTGCATCTTTGTCCCTCTCTACCAAATTTTCCCATTCTTTCACCTCGCTTCTGAAATCCTCCTTTTCTGCTTCCCTGTCCATTCGACAGTGTCCAAAACCTAGTCAAACTCCAATTACCCTTCATATTTTTTCCCAAATCCAGATTTTCCTTTACTGAAACAGTTTCTATTTTTGTTTTTCTACCCACTCAAAAAAAAAAAAACTCCTGGTTATGGTTGTCACCCGTGTAGGAGCAAAAACCATGGAAGAAGCACTTGGAGCCATCCAAGCCAAACTCCAGGATCTTGATGAAAAATTTCTTGGCCTCCATCTTGAGCATTCAGCCATGAACAACAAATGACAGTTCGAGTCTTCATCAGACAATGGGTTCTCTTCTTCCAACAATTTAAGTGGTCTAAAGCTTGATTTTCCTCACTTCAATGGTACTGATCCGATTGGATGAATCTATCATGCAGAACAGTATTTCAGTCTGCATAATACTTTTGATGTTAACAAAGTGCCACTTGCATCCTTTCATTTGGAACATGAAGCTCTTCAATGGTACCGTTGGTACATCAAGGCTCATGAAGAACCAAAATGGATCGATTTTTGCCAGCTCCTTTTGCAACGATTTGGTCCTAGTGCTTTTGATGACTTCACAGGAGCCCTCACTAAACTTCGCCAAATTGGCACTGTGAGAGAGTACCAAACCAAATTTGAGAAACTAGCCAACCACACTGAAGGATTGCCTGATGACTTCTACGAGAGTTGTTTTATCAGTGGTCCAAAGGATGCAATCCGCTTTGAGGTCAAAATGTTCTGTCCCAAGACAATGATGGAAGCCCTGGGGTTGGCTAAGTTGGCAGAAGAAAAGATTGCATCCCAACAACATTCCAAACCCACTTTTGTTCCCTTCCAAATTATGGGTTCTCAACGACCTCCTAGCCCGCCAGCTCCTCGACCAACTCCTATCAAGCATTTGTTTGAAACTGAGATGCAGGCATGCAGAGAGAAAGGGATTTTTTATAATTGTGATGAGAAATACACTCAGGGACATAGACGTGTTCAACAAAATCTCTATCTCTTGGATATGGATTCTCCTCCTGCCTCTGAAATTGGTGAAGAAGCTCCAGACACAATGGATGCTCAGGTCAACATTTCGGAGCTGCTTATTGACCCTCCGTCTCAGGATGGCCAGCCAAAGATCTCTCTCCATGCTTTAGATAGAATCACCACCCCCCAAACCATGCAGGTTAGGGGTTACTTCAAGAATCTTCCTCTTACAATACTCATTGATTCTGGTAGCACTCATAATTTCATTGTTCCTCAGATCGCCAAACAGGATGATTGTTTTATCCATCCTTACTCCAACTTTGAAGTCATGGTTGCTAATGGGGGCACCTTACCTTGCAAAGGGAAGTGTCGTAATGTGCATATCTCTATGGGAGATTATAACCTACGCTCTCACATGTTTGCCTTGACCTTAAGCGGATGTGATGTGGTTTTGGGCGCTTGATGGCTATCCACACTTGGCCCCATCTTATGGGATTTTGCCGAACTTTGGATGTAGTTTTCCCCCAATTGACAAAAACACACATTGACAGGCTTACAACCAGGCTCTCTCAGCATCATTAGCTCACATTGCATGGAAAAACTATTAAGAAGAATTCACATGGTGTCATCGCTCAGATCCATTCCATTCAGATACAATCATCAGCGATCTCCACTACTCCTTTGGATCTACAACAAATTCTGGATCGATATACCGGTGTGTTTGCTGAACTAGTGGTATTTCCACCTTCAAGGCTAGAGGACCATCATATTCAGATCCTTTATGGAAGTGTTCCTCCCAACATCAGGCCCTATCGCTACCCATTTCACCAAAAAACAGAGATTGAAATGCTCATTCAGGACTTACTGAAGCAAGGTATTATTTCCCCAAGCACTAGTTCCTTTTCTTCACCAGTTCTTTTTATCTGCAAAAAAGATGGGTCATGGTACCTTTGCATTGACTTCTAAGCACTTAATCACCTCACTATCAAGGACAAGTTTCCAATTCATGTTGTTGATGAGCTTCTTGATGAGCTTCATGGTGCTCAATTTTTCTCCAAGTTGGATCTTTGTTCTGGGTATCATCAAATTCAGGTTCATGAGGATGATATCCCTAAAACAACTTTCCTCACACATGATGGCCACTATGAGTTTTTGGTCATGCCCTTTGGCCTCACTAATGGTCCTTCCACATTCCAGGCCTTGATGAATAAAATATTCCGGCCCTACTTGCGGAAATTCATTCTGGTATTCTTTGATGATATCCTCATCCACAGTAAAACTTGGGTTGAACATCTCCAGCATCTTGATCTTGTAATGAAACTTTTCCGTGGCCATCATCTCCATGCCAAATAGTCTAAATGTTTTTTTGGATAGCAGGAAGTCGAATATCTCGAGCACATTATCTCAGCAGAAGGGGTTCGCGCGGATCCTACCAAAATCCCTGCCATGAACAACTGGCCGTGTCCTCAAACACTCAAGACCCTTCGTGGATTTTTAGGGTTGACTGGCCACTACCGCAAGTTTGTCAACGATTATGGGAAGATTGCAGCTCCATTAACTGCTCTATTGAAAAAGGATGTTGTAACATGGACACATGCTACTGAGTGTGCATTTGACAACCTAAAACAAGTTATGTGTACTACACCTGTTCTAGCTATGCCTGATTTTACCAAGCCCTTCACTATTGAGAGTGATGCTTGCAGAAATGGACTTGGTGCCATTCCCCTTCAAGATGAACATGCCATTGCATTCACCAGGAAAGCCCTTTCAGGTAAGAATTTAGCTACCTCTACATATGAGAAGGAAATGATGGCTATTTTGCATGCAGTACATAAGTGGCGCCCATACCTATTAGGGAATCATTTCTGCATCAAGATTGATCACCGGAGTCTGAAATATTTCCTGGAACAACGTGTATCCTCCCCAGCACAATAGAAATGGGTTAGAAAACTCATGGGTTATGACTATGAGAGCACTTACAAGAAGGGTAAGGAGATTATTGTGGCAGATGCTCTTTCTCGCACATTTGATGGCTAAGGTTCTCTTTCAGCTATTTCTATGCCTGTTCCAAATTGGTTGCAATCTGTTCAACAGGGCTATGTCAATGAATCTTCATTATCTCAAATCATCCAATGCTTGGCCAACAACCCTTCTATTGTACCACATTACTCTTGGGATGGTGCTTCCCTAAGATATAAGGGTCGTTTGGTGCTTCCACAGAGCATAGATATTCAATAGGATGTCTTCTATGAACTCCATGCTTCTCCATCGGCAAGTCACTCTGGGTTCCTCAAAACGTATGAGCGGGCATAGCGTAACTTCTTTTGGCAGGGCATGAAAAGGACAATTCAACAGATGATGGCTGAATGTGATACCTGCCAGCGCAATAAGGGTGAAACTAAAATCCTTCTAGGATTGCTCGAACCCTTTCCCATACCTACATGGATTTGGATAGATATCTCTATGGATTTCATTGAAGGGCTCCCTAAGTTTGGAGGGAAGACAGTGATTTTGGTTGTGGTTGATCGCCTCTCCAAATATAGTCATTTTTGTGCTCTCAGACATCCCTATACAACCTCCTCAATCACTCAAATTTTCCTGGACCAGATCTTTCGTCTTCATGGCATCCCTTCTTCCATTGTCTCGGATCGTGATGTGACTTTCACCAATCATTTTTGGACAGAATTATTTCACCACACTGGAACCAAACTGAAGATGAGTTCAGGGTATCACCCACAAACATATGGCTAGACTGAAATTATCAATAAATGATTGGAAACTTATCTTCATTACTTCACCTCTGAACAACAACATCAGTGGGCAAAGTGGCTCCCTCTCGCTGAATTGTGGTACAATACCTCTTACCACACTACCTCTAAAATGACCCCATATGAAGCAGTCTATGGTCAAGCATCACCAGTTCTTCCAGACACCCCCAGCAGTTCACTAGTTCAGGAAGTTGACACAGTCCTTCACAACCGCGATCAGATTCTTCACATTTTGTGGGACAATCTTCACATGGCAAGAAATTGCATGAAGCAACAAGCCGATCAGCACCGTTCTGAGTGCACTTTTCAAGCATGTGATATGGTTTTTCTTTGTCTCCAGTCATACAAGCAATCCTCCTTGAAGCTCAAAGGGCGTCATAAGCTCGCTCCAAAGTTATATGGGCCATATCGGATTCTTTAGAAGGCTAGGTTCGTTGCTTATAAATTGGAACTTCCTCCTTCTTCCCGCATTCATCCAGTATTTCATGTTTCTTGTCTGAAGAAAGTTCTTGGCACCAACATCAGAGGGCAAACTATTTTACCCGAACTGGATAATGAACGATCCATCCTTTTGGAGCTAGAGGCCGTCCTCAATAAGAGCACTCGTCATCTTTGCTCTCGCTCTATCACAGAGGTCTTAATTCAATGGCATGGCATGCAACTAGAGGATGCTACATGGGAACCACTCCTTCAAATTCAACAACAATTTCCACCTCTAAAGATTTGAGGACAAAGCTTTTTATAAGAGGGAGGGGATGTTAGGAACCCATGTCTTTACTTTGTTAGTATATTGTTGTTGGACGCACATGCTTTGTAAGTCATCCCATAGTAATTCTTGATCCATAGTTTGTGTTATTGTTGTTTGGCGCATATGCTTTGTAAGTCGCCCGTAGTATTGTTGATCCATAGTTTGTATTGGCCCATGGTTTTAACCCATATTATTGGCGCCTAGACTTAGTATATAAGTGTGTGTTGAGGCCTATGAAGGCACCGTGAAGTTATTTGTATTGAGCTTGCTCAAAGGAGGTTGCCTTCTCGAAGTGGCCTGCAATCAATAAAAGTTATTCTGAGTTCTGTCATTTCTACTATTTCACATATTCTTATTAATTAATTGTTGCAGGTTCTCCACAAACACTTGGGTATATAAATGCTTTGATTATATTTTACAAAGCGATTGTGTTGATTAAATGTAAAATTATGAGGATATGTTGAAGTTGTGATTATAGTTGTTGGAGGTGAAGTTTTGATTGACTTCATGTCCTTCTTATCCTTACTAAATATGGTTGGATTGTAGGGTATAATTTTACCCTACACTTAATGGGGATTACCTTGGTGTCAAGATTAACATTCGATATCAAAGAACTGGTTTTAGTTGTAGTTTAAGGAGTGGTCATGGAGGTTTTTAATTTGATGTAGATAAATGATTAGATTATAGGAGTTTTACCCCATTTTTGTCTTCATCTATTTTTCCTCAACATATTTTTTTTCTTATTGTTGATCCTTGTTTCATCTATTATGAAAGTATATATTTATATTCAATGTATGTTTTGTCTTCATCTATTTTTCCTCAACATATTTTTTTTCTTATTGTTGATCCTTGTTTCATCTATTATGAAAGTATATATTTAAATTCAATGTATGTAAATGGTCTCACCTTTTATTGTATCATAACATGCATATTTTTTGAAAAAAAAAATGATATTTCCTTATGAATGCATTATTCTAGAAGCACTTGCTCATTTCTAAGCTTCACTTCTATTAAAAAAGGGTTTTGTATCAGCTGTATGAAATTCTAGAAGCACTTACTCATTTCTAAGCTTCACTTGTATTAAAAAAGGGTTTTGTATCAACTGTATGAAATTCTATAAAGAGATTGAACGCATGTCAATACCTTAAGTTATATAGTTATATGCACATACATTACCATATAATGCCTTTTTTAAATATTCCTTTACCATATAATACTTCTTTTAAATATCCCTTTGATTAAATATTTGAGGAAGTGCTCCTCATAAGCTAAGGTACATAGTCTAAAAATAACAAGGTTTAGTTCATTATTTTCATAAATTTTTATCATGAATATTCCTTGGATTAAACATTGCGGAAGTGCTCCTCATAAATTAAGGTACATAGTGTCAAGATGTCAAGGGTCCCTTTATTATTTCCAAAATGTTTTTATCATAAATATTTAATATATCACATAGGATTTGAATGTTTAAGTATTTTGGGATTATATATATATATATATATATATATATATATATATATATTAATTTTCTCTTTATTAAACTATATCTACATACTATCCAAGTTCTTTTATTTTCATGTCAAATCCAAACATTTATGTAAAAACAAATGAAGAGTTTTGAGATGCCCTCATAACTAGCTGTCCTTAGTCTCCCATTTTTTTTTGCATATTAATTACCTTTCTAGTTTTGAGTAGCTATTGCACATATAAATTATTTTTCGACTGTTAAAACATATTTAGAATAGAAATGGCTCTCAAGCCATAATCAATTTTTAAAATAAAAGTACGATATTTAAGATAAAAATTATTCTAAAACCATAATCAATTTAAAAATTCATTACAAGAAGGTGTCGTCTCTCTCAAAATGCACCGTGGAATATTAGACATACAAATCTATGTGATAGATGTCATATACAATATCAAAAGCTTATTACCTTACACAAATCAAGCATAGACAAAGGTAAAAGGAACATTGGTTTTTAAAAATAGAATCTTTATCATGCATGTAACAATAAATAAGAAATCAAATCATTATATATATATAGGTTTTTCACTAAATATAAATTGAAATTTTTTTAAAAGTTAAATGAGTAAATTCTAATAATAATGAAACAAATATATAAAAAAAAATTAAATATAATTTATTCAAACAATTTTTTAAATTAAAAATATTAAAATTAATTTACAAATTTAATAATAAAAATATAAAAAAACATAATATTTATCACTTGTTTGCAAGCTCAATATAAGGAAAATCTTAAAGTGGAGAAAAAAATGGATTTTTAGTAGTACAAGCACAACTCTAAAATTTCATAATGATAAACACTTGTATAACTAAAAAATTTAAACATTTATTTTACTTTAAAATTACATTTTTAATATTGCACAATTTTAAAAGGTGGTATGGGGTGGCAGGTGCGGGTTGGATACTCTTTGATCCCGGAGGAAATAAAGTCGCAGCCTTCTCTTAGGGCCTAGGTAGCAAGACAAATAATGAGGCAGAATGGCTAGCAGTCATTCTCTCATTAGATTTGGCCTCCTCCTTTAGCATTGACAATCTCAGAATTTATGGAGACTCTAGACACGTTATTCAAATCATGAGAAGGGGTTCTGCTCCTCAAGGTTCAAAAGCCTACAGATACATGCAACAAATAAAAACCAATGTTCTTCTCCCAAATGCCTCATTTTTTCACATCCGCCGAGAGAACAACAGGCTTGCAGACTTAGAGGCTAATAAAGGAATCTTGTTAGAAATTGGGCATGTCCAGGATCTCAATGGTGCCATGGGATTTCACTTCATCCCCTAAGTTAAATGTCAAGGGTTAATAAATTCATACAAAACAAAAGGTAGGGTCCTTTGGATTCATGAGGGTCCTCCTCATCCCTCACTTAAAGTTTGGTTATGTGCTCTCCCCTCCCCCCGTTGCTTCTGCCACACGCCACCCCAGCCTTCCATGCACCTGTCACATGGATCCCTACTGTGCTGTCATCTCCCACGAGCCATTATTAACTCCTCCATCCGCTCCTTTCCCTTCTTCCCCCGCGATGGCTTGTCCTCCTCATTTCTCCTGTGCTATGAGTCGGCTCTCCCTCTGCGAACTAGACTCCCCTCCTTCCCGTCCCCTTCTGCTGCCTCCGTTTAACATTGGAACAATGCAAAGTGTTATGGCGACCATAACTGCCCTGAGCCGCACTGTGGTGGACATTAAACTCTCGGTTCGCAGCACATACGACGCCGTCTGCACCAGCGTGAAGCAAAATGAGGAGATGGCCGTGGATCTTAATCACATGGTCTCGCATCTTTCTTGCGAGGATTCGAGGATAGATGACTTAGAGAAGAATTTGTTCGAGCTGATGGGAAAGGTTGACATGCTGCAAGAAGATATGGCAGTTTTGACAGGGAAAACTCAGGGAAGTTATGTGCAGGAAACCCCCACGGTCAATCAAGAGATCAATCAGGAAATGGTGGACGCAACTTCTGCTCAGCTCAAGAATTATGGCTAATTTCCAGCTTAGCTCAGGTTGCAAAATTTTGTATCTATTTTGCCAATGTATTTCTGCATTATACTCAACAGACAGTTTATCAGGGTTTATCCCAGCACCACTTTGAACAGTTTTAGAAAGACAAGGCTCAGAGCTTTTAAAGCTATGCTACTAGAAATCATAGTTACAATCTTTTCATAAATTTCCTCTTCTATTAAAAAATCCTATTGAATGCATGTAATGAATAGCTGTGCACAGCTTTTATAAATACACTCTATTTCCCTGTTTCTGTTAAATTTTTTTTTATAAAAGGTGGTAAATTTTTATTGTGTCAATAATTTACATACATATATATTTTGTCATATTTATTTATGGTAAAAAAATATGTTTATAGTTTTTATTTATCTATATATATAATAGAAAATAAAATTGAGAATATAAAGGGTATTGATTGATTATTATACTTTTAAGTAGATTAAAGAAACATGCATTATCTAGAAGGCTTTACCTATCCTTTGCAACTTACTGGTGGATTTTATTAGTTTTTCACAATAGTTAACATGAGAAAGAAATGAGGGGCAAGTGTGACCAAACAAGGGGTAATTTTTTGTATAACATCCGTCAAAGTTCATAGGGGTTTAATATCGATGTATTTGTAGGTTCATTTTATTTATCTAAGATACAAATTAGTACTCCACTTTGGTATAAGATGACCAACACTCCACTTTGGCTTGGGGACATATGATCCAATTTGATCTCAGAGCATCAATGGCATTAGTGCTCCATATTGTTTTGGAAGTATCATTTCTCCACTTCAATTATCATTATTATAATGGATGAATGGTTTTGGAAGAATTTGTCAAACATTTTGTATGTATTGGGGAACTAGTTTTGTGATTAAAAGACTTTATCATTATGTGGCTTGATTCATTTCATACAAACCATATTTTGTATAGTTGATTTTTTTCTCAATATAATATTTTTAAACTCAACATCTCAACACACATAAATCTAAAGAATCTTATTACTCTATTTTTTTCTATATATTTTTCAATGTTCCAAAATAAAATTTCTTTGTTGAACTAATAAAAAAATTAATTTATAGTTTCATTACCTTCAAGTATTCATAATTAATTATTAGTATATAAAGGTATCCCAAAAATGATACGATAGTTTTAACTTTGACAATTTCTCTCTGATCATTTAGGCAATTACGTGTTGGCTATTCATAGATAGGCCTAGTTGTATTGGATACAACATAGGTAAATTTGTTGAGAGGACAACCTCACCCCAACCATCATACATTGATGCCACCAATTATAAAAAATTAGACCATTCCATGATTGTATATTCCCAAAAATATCCTTGTGTTGACAATAGGGGTTCTCCATGGTGAAATCTCCAATTAGACTTCCAAGCATTTGAATAGAGAACACATCTAGGTTCATTCCCGACTATTATTAACTGGTTTTGGATTTCACTGGTTGAAAATCAATCCACCATTTAGGTTTTTCTTATTGTTTAAGGATG
The DNA here is from genome assembly GCA_027924585.1 of Larix kaempferi. Lineage (NCBI taxonomy): Eukaryota > Viridiplantae > Streptophyta > Pinopsida > Pinales > Pinaceae > Larix > Larix kaempferi. Next base: position 278,999 of record BSBM01001562.1, on the reverse strand, counting down.
AGATGCAATATGCCTAACCTATGATGCAATCCTAAGCTATCCTACTCTATCATACCTATGAGGAAATTTGAAGAATGAGATACAAATAAAACTAAAACACATATCCAAAGACACGCATATGAGACACAAGACATGTATAGAAATCACATATTCAAATACAACAAAAAAATATCCATTGCATTAAAACATCCTACTTTTACAACTCCTAAAAAGCATAGACACCATGAGATTGTAATATACAAAAAGAGATGTTCATGACTGTAAGAATAGTTAAAGATGAAATTAAAACATTCTTACTGCATATAAGTGAAAATAGAGTAGAAAATAGTTCCATGGCAATCCATCTTCAAATATAGTCACAATCTTCATTCAAAAAAACCTTAATTCCAACATCCTTTGTATTCATCCCCCCATAAATGGTTTTGACAAAGAATGATTAGAAAAGGATCGAGTGTCAAAAATCCCTTTCTATTTATCTTCCCCTTAATTTATAACTTTACAAAATAACTGAAAAATGTCTTTTCATATGCCTCACGTCAGTTGGGACTTTTAAGCTCCCAAAATATTTGACATTTAAAATATTACATTTTCTTCAAGAGAAAAATAAAAATTAAATTTAATCTCATGGTCCCACTTGAGACTTAATGATTTGGTCCCATACATAACATTCATAAACAATCACGTTTAATTGCTTCGGTTCAAGAAACAATAAAGAAACTTCAGGATTTATTACCTCCCTTGAGAGTGTATTCAATCCTTTGGTGAGTGTGTTGTGGCTGTTAAATTTTGAGCATTAATTCACAATACTCTTGGATCTTTATTGAGAGAATAACATATACAGTATATCAATGCATAACAATCACAATAAGCATGACAAGCATCACAAGAATCAAAAGCATGAGAGACAAGAGACACAGAGTTTCCGTGGGGAAAACCCTAAGGTGAAAAACCCCACAACTTCCTCAGAGATAGAGAGAGCAATGGCTCAACCAAAGTACAACCAAAATACAACCAAAATACACTTGAGACAGTCTCCTAGAGCAGATGATCCTCCTCCTCACTAGTGCGCCACTTTCTGAGTGAGAGAAGTGTGACTTTCCGAATGATCCAAATAGAGATCTCCTGATCTCTATTTATACTTAACTTGTTTGCCCAGTTACACTATGGGGCCGACTTGTCTATCTAGATACATCCACAATATAATATATATTTTAGGGCTGACCCCACACACGGTGGTTTAATAACCCATCGGCAAGTACACACACTTGCGACACATGTCAATCCACATGACGACACTTCCTTATAGAGGAATAACACATCTCTTATAAGGGTACAATAAATATATATATAATACATAGATGAAATACATTCTGAAGTTACATATACATCAACACTCCCTCTTAACTAGGAAGGTATTTCTCGACATAGTTCTGCTAGACAAGTCTTCTTCTCGGGATCATCGTCATCGATGCATCGTCATCATCATCATCACTGCTGCTACTATCTCAACCAATATCTAACTCTACTCATCATAGGAAGTTCTACAGAGCCAGTCCTGTTTCATACTGGATGTAGGCCCACCACCTGCAGGTCTTCATCATCTGTGCGAACGGTCTGATAGAGGTGGCCTCTTAGGACTAATTTTATGTGCGGATGCAATACTAGAAAGAGTATGCCAGGAACATTTATGTGCCTAAGCACGACCGACAAGATCTCCCAGGACTGATTACATGCATCTCCTCCACAATACCTTTAAAGAGAATCCTAGGAACATTTATGTGCCACAGCACGACCAACAAGATCTCTAAAGAGCATCCCAGGACTAATTACAAGCACACAGCTCAACCTCTCAGATCTCCAAGACTGATTACATGTGGATAGACAAAACCTTCAAAGAGCATCCCGGGAACATTTATGTGCTGCAGCACGATCAGCAAGATCTATAAAGAGCATCCCAAGACTAATTACGAGCACACAGCTCAACCTCTTAGATCTCCAGGACTGATTACATGTCTCCATAGTAATACCTCATCCCATGACTGATTATGAGCACACAGCTCAACCTATCGGATATCTGAGGACTGATTACATACTACATAGCAATACTGGAAAGAGTACCCCAGGAACATTTGTGTGCCGCAGCACAACTGCCAAGATCTCCCAGGACCGATTACATGCTATTTGCACAACCTGCCACATATCATCTCTAACCTCCAAGTATCAACCTGATACTCATGATCCAACGGATCATCATCGCACGAGGCATCATCCTGATGCCCATGATCATACTGATCATCATCACTATACCATCCTGGTACATATCATCTGGAGCAACATCCTGAAGCTCATCATCATGATCAACCTAATCATACAATGCATCCACCTGATGCACACCAAGTATCTACTTGATACATATCATCATACATGATCCACCTGATCATACAGTGTATCCACCTGATACAAATACATGATACATATCAACATACATGATCTACCTGATCATACAATGTATCCACCTGATACATATACAGATACATGGTCCAAGCATCTAACATGATGCATATACAAATACATACAAATGATCCAACTAATCATATCCAACATCCAACATGATGCATATACAAATACATACAAATGATCCAACTAATCATATCCAGCATCCAACATGATGCATATACAAATACATACAAATGATCCAACCGATCATATCCAGCATCCCCATGATACGTACATACATACAAATATAAATGATCCAACTGATCATATCCAACATCAACACAATGCGTACATACATACAAATATAAATGATCCAACTGATCATATCCAGCATCCAACATGATGCATATACAGAGCAGTAACTGGAGCATCGTCCCGATACTCATCATCCAGCGCTTACATCCATAGCCATGTGAAGGATCCTCCTTCCAACATGCTTGGAATGGCTTCAGCAAATGTGTCCATCACTTCTTCCTCGAAGTGTCATCGATCTGAAGAACACCAAGCCTCTCCTTGAAGTACTCAAACTTCACCCTGGCTAGTGGATTCATCAACACAACTGCAATCTGCTCGTCCGTTGCAACATACAGGAGCTTCACGGCTCCTCTCTGCACCATATCCCTGATATAGTGATATTTGATCTCTATGTGTTTCGACCTATCATGAAACACTGGGTTCTCAGACAGCTTCACACAACTCTGGTTATTGCAGAATATACCAGTAGCATCCAATGGGAGATCAAATAACCCAGACAGTAGCTTCCGTAGCCATACTACCTCACAACTAGCTGAACAGGCTGCAACATACTCTGCCTCAGCTGTACTCAGTGCTACGCAGGACTTCTTCCTGCTAAACCAAGATATCACACCTGATCCCATATTGAAGTAGCAACCAGATGTGCTCTTCCTATCTGCAGCACTTCCAGCCCAATCTAAATCAACATAACCCTGCAGGTTAAACTTTTGATTCACTTCATACTTGAGCCCATAATCCACTGTACCCTTCAGGTACCTCAGAACATGCTTTACAGCAACCAGGTGAACACTCCTCGGATCCGTTAGGAACTGGATCAATGTGTTCACAGCAAAGCAAATATCTGGTCTCGTGTTCGTCAGGTACATCAAGGACCCAATCATGTGACGATACATAGAGACATCAACCAGCTCAGATGAAGCATCACATAGAAGCTTTAGATTCGATGCCATGGGTGTAGCCATGGCCTTGCAATCCATCATCCCAAATCTCTTCAGGATATCTACTGTGTACTTTCCTTGACCAAGGAAGATCCCACCTGAATTCTGCCACACCTCCATACCTAGGAAATAATGCATCATTCCCAAATCTTTCATATCGAACTTAGCAGCAAGCTTCCTCTTAGTATTTGCAATCAATTTGTCATCTCCTGTTACAAATAAGTCATCCACATACAGGAGTAGAATCACAGGATGCCCTTCCTCAACCTTGTAGTAGAGGTTGGAATCCGCTTTACTCTTGGTAAATCCCAAACTAGATAAAAAACTGTCCATCCTACCATACCAGGTTCTGGGAGCTTGTTTCAAGCCATACAAAGCTTTCTTCAATCTGCACACATATGACTCCCTGTCATGTATTCAAAAACCGAGTGGCTGCTCCACATATACTTCCTCTTCAACTACACCATTCAAGAAAGTAGTGTTGACATCCATCTGGTGTATTTTCCATTTCATTGCCGCAACCAGGGGAAGTACTGTTCTGATGGAAGTATACTTGGCTATAGGTGCAAAAGTTTCTTCATAATCTATTCCCTCTTTCTGAGAGAAGCCACGAGCTACGAATATTGCTTTGTATTTCTCTACACTACCATCTGCAGCATGCTTGATTTTGTAGATCCATTTAGAAGTCACAACAAACTTCTCTTTAGGTCTTGGGACAACATCCCAAACATCATTCTTCATTATTTATTGGTATTCCTCAACCATGGCGTCCTTCCATTCTTTCTTTTCCGCTGCTTCTTCATAACTGGAAGGTTCTTTGTTCATAATGTCACAAAGTAAAGCAACATAGCTGGTATGTGATCTGGTTCTCTTCTTTGCTCTGTGTTCTTCTTCTGGAATGCCAAATCTTTCTACATCTTGAATGAGCTCTCTAGCCCATGCAGGTTTCGTCTTGTGAGAGTTATCCTCACGGGGTGGAACTATAGGTTCTTGCGGATCTTCAAACTCATAAACAACTTCTGGAATTGCTTCTGTCATGGTAGTGTCTTGAAATCTAGTTTCCTTAGGTTCTTCATAAACTTCGATAGGTGACTTCCTTGATTTGATGAATGCTGAGTTTTCATCAAATGTTACATCCCTGCTGACATCAATCTTCTTGAACCCTGGAAAGTATATTTTGTAAGCCTTCGAGCTTTCACTGTAACCCACAAAGATACCCTTCTTTCGTGAAGGATCTAGTTTGGTCCTCTTTTCCTTTGGGACATGAGTGTATACTGGACAACCAAATATTCTGAGATGGCTGACTTCAGGTTTCTTACCAGAAAAGACCTCTTCTGGTGTCTTGTTGTCCAATATCTTGTGGGGTGTTCTGTTCTGCACATGTACAGCTGTTCTAGCTGCTTCTTCCCATAGATGTATAGGTAGATCCTGGTCATGCAGCATTGCCCTTACTGCTTCCATTATTGTTCTGTTCTTCCTTTCTGCAACTTCATTCTGTTGAGGATTATAAGGAGCAGTCAACACCCTCTTAATCCCTGAATCACTGCAAATCTTCTTGAAGTCACCTGAGGTGAATTCTCCACCATTGTCGGATCTGAGTGTTTTGATCTTTTTGTCAGTTTGATTCTCCATCAAGGTTTTGAATTCCTTGAACTTATCAAACACCTCATCTTTGTTTTTCAATAAGTATACCCAAGTCTTCCTGGAGAAGTCATCAATAAATGAGACATAGTAAACATACAAACTTAGAGAACTGGATGACATAGGACCACATACATCTGAGTGGATGATATCCACGATATCTTTTGCCTTGCTTTCACTGCTTGGGAAAGCCTTCTTAATATTCTTACCTTTTGCATATCCTTTGGAAACACCTTCATGTTTGGTCTTGATTTCAGGAAGACCCTCTACAGCCTTGCTTGCAATTGGAAGTGCCCTATAGTGCATATGAGAAAGTCTTCTATGCCAAAGTTCACTTGGCTCCATGGATTCATGCACCATGGCATGTTCAAGTTGTCCTTTTAATTTATACAAACCTACCTCTTGCTCTCCAATCACAACTGCATCATCTATGGTCTTTCCCTTTGGCCACATTAGGACTTGGCCATCCACAAATGCAACCCTCATTCCTTTTGCATCCAATGCAGAGATGGAGAGTAAGTTCTTCTTGAGCCCAGGTACATAAAGGACTTCTTTCATCTTCAAAGATTTTCCAGAATCTAGGTTGTAGGAGGCTTCACCACTTCCTTTGATGGGATATTGATAATCATCCCCAAGTTTCACTTTATGGGGTGATTCCTGTTCATACAGATTTACAAAGGATTCTTTAAACCCAGTCATGTGTTTGGAAGCCCCACTTTCAATTAACCATCATTACAATCATGGGAGATAGTACCTGTGAGAGCAGAGATTAGAGCATACTCTTCTTCACTTGATCAGTCATCATTACTATCATCACTTTCTGTCGTAGCCTTCTTCTTTGGAGGTTCATGATCTTCGACAGCATGAGCATGGTACCTTCTTTTGTCACCCTTCTTCTTCTTGCTGGAGTTGTTGTTGTTGTGGTTGTCCCTTTTGTTCTTGGTACATTCTGAAGCAAAGTGACCCTTCTCATTACAAGTGAAACACCTTAGATCTTTCTTGTTTTAGTGAAAATGATGAGAAGATTTCTTCTTATGATGGGATGGCTCCCTCTTGAACTTTCCCCTCTTAGTGTGAGCTATGAGAGCTTGATCTTCATTTCCCATCTTCCCTTCTCTTGCCACAAGCCTTGCTTCTTCTTGAGAACATTCCTCCCATAATCTGTTGAAGGAGATTAACTTCTTTCTGGCACAGATCCCCTGAATAAAAGAGTCCCATGACCTAGGTAGGCCATTCAAAGTAGTCATAACAATTTCACCATTCTCCACTATTTCATCTACAGCTTCAAGTTGTTCCTTGATCTGAGAGACCTTGGAGAAATAGGATTGACTGGTTTCTCCATTCGACATCTTGACCCCTTTCAATTGATTCCGCAGGGTCATCTTCCGATTTATGTTCTTTCCTTCAAATAGCTTGGTCAAAGAGTCAAACATAGCCTTGGGTGTCTTTAGAGAAGACACATGGGGTATGAGATGGACTTTGATAGAATCAGCAATGATTCTCTTTTCCTTGACCAATTTCTAATTATGAAATACCTTAGCCTCTTCATCCTCTAGGATAGGGATGTCTTCTTTTATATATGAGTCCAACTCATTCTCTTCCAGGATTAACCCAATCCTATACTTCCAAGCTCAGAAGTTATCAGCCCCTTCAAGATTATCCTCAAGCTTGGTGTGCTTAGACATCTTAAAGAGTACTTCAAATGGAAATAGAAAAGATTTAGGTCTTACCACTTGAAATGCTGAAAACTGGATCTGGTCCCGGATTAGGGTTTGTCGAAAAAACCCTAAAAATTTAAAATGTGAATTTCAACTTTCTGAAAGGATAGAAAGATGCGCCTTGATGAGTTGATCAGCTTGGTGTATTCATAATTTGAGATCAGCAAAGCTTTACCCTTCAAATTTGCCTTTTTGTCCTCCCGGGTTCATTAGGGAGAGCCCCGAATTAGGGTTTGAGTTTCTCGGAGATCTACCTAGCCAAAATTCTCGATCCAAAGCTCTAAACTTCGATTTTTGCAAGGAGCTTCCATCTATGTCTTCAGATTTCAGAAATTCCAATTTTTGTGGAAACCCTAATTTTTAGGGCCAAGTCTGAAAATGCTCAGAATTGAATTCTGATTGGACAGATAGATTCTCCTTGATGAGTAGCATCAATCTACTATATTGCTTTTCCAAAAACTGTGGAGAGAAACCCAATAAACAAGAAACTCAAGTTTTCGTCACTACAAAATTTCTTCTTCTTATGTTAGGTTTGATACCATGTTAAATTTTGAGCATTAATTCACAATACTCTTGGATATTTACTGAGAGAATAACATATACAGTATATCAATGCATAACAATCACAATAAGCATGAAAACAATCACAAGAATCAAAAGCATGAGAGACAAGAGACACAGAGTTTCCGTGGGGAAAACCCTAAGGTGAAAAACCCCACAACTTCCTCAGAGATAGAGAAAGCAATGGCTCAACCAAAGTACAACCAAAATACACTTGAGATAGTCTCCTAGAGCAGATGATCCTCCTCCTCACTAGTGCGCCACTTTTTGAGTGAGAGAAGTGTGACTTTCCTAATGATCCAAATAGAGATCTCCTGATCTCTATTTATACTTCACCTGTTTGCCCAGTTACACTATGGGGCCGACTTGTCTATCTAGATACATCCACAATATAATATATATTTTAGGGCCGACCCCACACATGGTGGTCTAATAACCCATCGGCAAGTACACACACTTGCGACACTTGTCAATCCACATGACGACACTTCCTTATAGAGGAATAACACATCTCTTATAAGGGTACAATAAATATATATATAATACATAGATGAAATACATTCCGGAGTTACATATACATCAACAGTGGCAGGTTGTCATGACTTGATATTTCATGGTGGGTGTCATGATCTGATCATGCAATGATTGTGTAGTAACCCATGATACTTTTTAAACTATTCCATCGTCTTCAAATTTGATCGTCGTGAAATTAACCAATCATTAATCGTTCGGAATGGGTTACTCAATATTCTACAAAGAAGGCAGTGTACATCTTACAAAAACCCTCTTGATCATAACATACAGGTTTTGACATTTCTTGAGTGAGGCAAAGATGTCCTTATGCAGGGTTACTCCCACCTTTTGGTAGCTGTCAAGGGTGGCAGAGTCTACTTGAATTTCTTCCATAACTTTCTTGGACATATTAAGTGGGACATCAGCATTTACTTGCTACCATGTTGCAATGTCTTTCAACAATGGTGGCTTTAACCTTTGCAACCTTCTGATTACTTTCTTGAGTCTTGGCCACTATAGCTTATAATTTAATTATTTTCTTCTAAACCTCAAAAAACTACTCGGTGAATTGTTCCTATATGCCCAAATACACCTCCTGTAACGTAATGACATACTCATGAAATCGTGATAAATTTTGTTTACCCTGTCTGGAAGCTTCTATCTCTACAACTAGTGCATCTTTCTCTCTCTACAAACTCACTATTTGAACAATTGTGCTTTCCCTTATTTATTCAAGCTCATTCACTTTAGCTTCCATTTTCCCCTTATCCTTTTGCAATTATTAAGTTATGATATCCAATCTCCTCTTCTCCACTTGCAATGCGCCATTATCATGTCTCAACTCTAGGCATGCTCTCATTTCCTCTAAGAGCAGATATTCTAGTAACCCAATTTTCCACTTGGCCTACTCCACCTCTCTTGACAAGTTATTTATGTTATCCTTCATGTCTATACTAGTGGTCAATGGCTTCTTTCACTTTTGTAAACCAATAATCACCAACTATGACTAGAAAAGGTGGCCATCATGCCTTCTTGGTAACATTAGGGTAGATCCAATCCCATCTATAAGTGTTTGATGAACAATTTCCTTCGGGATCACGTAATCGGTAACGTGCTTGAGCATGATGTTCAGTTCCTTTGATGCTCCATATATCCTCAGATAAGTGTCATATTCAATCAAATACCAGTCGCCCAACTATGTTACCATGGAAATGGCATTATCCGACATATACACTTTTTCGGTCTCCCATGTAAGATTGTATATAATGGCTTAATGAATTCCTCACATATTTGTTTATAGTTACTAATGTGCTCTTACATATAGAGAAATTGGCAGCATACATGAATAAGAGTCTCCCCAAGAACCCAATGCCATCCCATACCTTGAAATTCATTCGATGTGCAGATTGCATCTATGATACAAAAGGACATATAGAAGTCTTATTGCTGCTTGAAAATCCATCTTGTGATTTCAACACTGCCTCTTCCATGTTCTTTGAGAGGATGTCAAACCAGTTGAATCTTACACCATGAACAGTAACGTAATACAGTAGGGGTGGCAATTCAATTTTGAAGTGTGTCTTCTTTTCCTTATAACAAACATAACATAACAACTGTCATCCTATAGGGATTCCTTAGCATTTTTCTGTTGTATGTGCCACTCTCACCGTGACGGAATTGCTTGTTCGGGAGCCAAGATTGCTTGATGAATGTTACCTAGTTTAGCTAAATGGATTTCATCCATTAATCGGTTAGGTATATCTCTGGTGCTAGGAGCTTATAGTACTTTCTCATGGTATTGAGATCGAAAGAATCTATAGGCACTCCCACAATATTCTTGATAATATGCCTCTTTACATGAGTGAGAGGAAGGATCCATTCCACTATATTCACACATGGGAACAATTCTAATCTCGCTTGCACCTCATGAAGCCTAAATTGTCTTATATTCTGATACAATGAGATCTCATCTATACCTTCCGATTGGCATTCTCTGGCCTATATGAATTGGTACATATTACCACACTATATAACTCATAGCGGTGAATGTTGATAAAGACAAAAAATCTATAATAACCATACAAAGTATTCTCCACCTCTAGGATGCTGATATTTTCCACTACGGAGATAATAATGTTGTTTGATCAATCCTTGATTTTGATATAACCATCAAGGTAATGACATGATTGGTGTCTCCTAAAAGGAGGGAATCAATATACTTGAACTTTCATTTATTAATAGCAAAAGAACACCATTAGTATCCCAACATAGTAATTTTACAATGTTGTCATTCTATATGGCAATAGTGTCTTGATATTGTTTGCAAGTCCCACTCCTTCCACGACACACTCTAGTTGACTAATTGGGTTTCTAAGTTTGTAGAAGCTCTTCTTTACCTCAAACACATAGTTAAAACTAATAATAAAAATGTCAATGATTTTTTTGTGAAACTAGGATTTTTGGAGATCAACTTCCATTCTACAAATTTAGAGAGAATCAAAACTAAATATATAAAAGATAAAAAAATCATTTAAAAAAATTAAATTATTCGTATATATAAATTAAATTTCTTTTTATTCAAAATTTAGTCAAATTTAATTACTTTATGTTAAACTTTTTATCAAATTTTGAATCAAAATTGTCCTTACTATTCCATGCACCAAGAATATAGCTATAGGTCTATTTTTCTCATTCACACAATAAGTATTTTTATTATTTTTTTCAAATATATATATATAAAGATTAAATTATTACAAAATAAATATAATTTTAATCAATTTCTTTTATGAGTTATACTTTTAAAAAAACAAAACGGAGTACTCTAATAAGTAATCTAGAAAAGGCATTGATAAATTTTATTAAAAATATATATATATATATATATATATATATATATATATAAAAAAAATTAAATTATTACAAAATAAATATAATTTATTTTAAATATAATTTTAATCAATTTTTTTTATAAGTTATACTTTTCCAAAAAAACAAAACGAAGTACTAGTAATCGAGAAAAGGCATTGGTAAATTTTATTAAAAAAACAAAAAACGTTCCCTAATTTAACGAAATTTTAAATTTTAAATTTTGCTATTAAAACAAGAAGTAAGACCTAGTGTCAACAACTGTATAGTGGATCTCAGGGTATGTGTTACACATGTCAAGGTGTACGTCACTGATCTGTATGGGAGGCCCACACTCCCCATTTTGGTATTAGTTTCAATATTCTAAGGTTTAATGAATTAGAGATAACATTAGATTAGATATATTATTTAAATAAGGAATAGCATTTATTATGCTCCCTCTTTGGAATCTATAAAAAGGCACCTTGCCTCATAATACAAACAAGTTTGTGTGTGCCATGTTTATGTGTCTCTCATTTTGTTTCATAGCTCTGAGTTTCTTTTGGGTTCTCCATTGAGAGGTGAGGCTCTCCTAGCCTCACCTTCCATCATAGTATTCAGATTTATCTTCTTATTTAGATTTGTCTTCCATTTTAGATCTGGCCTACTCTACATTGCAAATCAATTGGTATAAGAGCAGTTCGCTCCTCTACCTGATCATGTGTCTTGTTTTCTTCATGTGTTTTGTTTCTTGTCTTGTTAGTTAGGTTTAGTGCATCGTGGCCTGGCTTGGAGAAGATCTATGCTCTGAAGAGTTAGCCTCATCAATGGCTATTTCTTCATAGCATGCTGCTGCATTTCAAATCTGGCTCTCTTGCTTTTTCTTCTTTTTTTTATTTTTCTGAACCCACACGGCCCCTTTTCTCCTGCACACTCCTCCGAACATCCTCACGCTACCTATCTGCCAACCTTATCTCCTTATTCACACTTGCAACCCCTTTTCTCATCCTCCTCCTCTCACGCTAGCCTCCTTATCCATGTAGCACCACATCTGCACTCACATTGCCATCACTTGTAGCATTAATTCTCCCCACATAGTCTTCTACACACTCATCCATGCCCTCATCTCTGTTGCTGCTTCATCCCCCTTTTTTTTCTCCTTAATGCACCCCTCCTTCACTCTGCCTAAACCTGCACCTTCATTAATTCACGCTCCCCTCCACCATAATGCCTGCACCTTTCACTCTCCCCATTCAGGGCTGCTCTCCTTAAGCAATCTCAGCCTCCCCTTTTCACACTGCTCATTTATTAATGCCCAGCTTGCTCAAATGCCCATCTAGTGAAAATGCGAGCTCACATTAATTTCTCTCCACCACTCCACGCAGCACCATCCACGCTCCGCACTTTAACTTTCCACTACGCATTCCATTTATCTCCAGCTCCAAAGATGGCTAGGCTCTCTACCTACAATTCCCAATAGACTCTAGCACCCATGCGCATGTCCAACGCATGCCCAACTCTAACCTGCATGCTTCTTTGCCATTATTCCCCTAAGAAACTCCATTCTTAGCTGTGCTCACTCTCCTATCTCTTCACGCCCAGATCCCCCACGATTTCTGGCATCCCTAGCATCTTCATCTCCCTCCACCTGCAACCCAAAAATGCACCTGCAAACCCTAAATGCTCCATCAATACTCACGCCTTCCAAACTACTCTCTCCCCAAACACTCACCCTATCCTCAACGCTACCCCAAAACTTACGCTTGGCCCAGCTATCACGTTTCCCTCCAATGCTTAGTTCTACCTATCCATTCTACCACATACCCCCTTTGGGGATCTCTCCCTCACAGTTTCTGCTTGTGTGCCCTAACTAACGTAGCCACCATTCACGCCCATTCAGCATCCAAATCTTCCCTTTCTCCTGCCCACTCCCTCAAGCTACCCCAGCCCCATTCATGCTGAGGCTGCCACTCCTGCGCATGCCCTCATTTAGCCAACTGCACGGACCTTCCCTTCCATTCCTTTCCTTTCAATGCTGTTCCCTTATTCCTCCATCCTCAATCTCTCTCCAGCACATCATCGCCACCTCCTTCACCACTACTCCCTTCATGTTCCACCTCTGCTCACGCTCTCTTCTCTAGCAGTCACGCGTAGCCCCCTTTCACACAACACTCTCTATTACCCTCTACGCAGCTCCCCACTCATGCTGTCCAGCTCCTGTATCCACACTCACGTAACCCTAGCAACCTGTAGCCTTAATCCCACTCACTCCCATTCCTCAACAACCTTTTCTCAATGCTGGCTGCTACGCTCAACATTCTGCCCAACTCCACCCCATTTCCTAAAGTTCGTTTCTTCTCAGTTGTCTACCCCTTCTACATCTATGATGGATTTCTATAGTGGTATACCCACCAAACCCTCTCCATTTTTATAGCATATAGTCTCAAGAATTGAGAGACAACTTGGGGAGTGTCGATAATGGATTGAGGAATTAGAGCGGTTGCTTTTATCTGAGACTGATGAAAATGGGAGCTCAAGTTCAGATCTGAGATTATTGCAGTCTTTACCCTTAGTGATTTCTAATGTCAATGATTTCTTCATATATGTGGTTGCTCAGGTTGAGACATTCCATCAAAGAATAGGATCAATGCATATTGCATATCTTGTTGATCAATGCCTTAGGGGGGATGAAAATGATCCTTTCCTTGAGGTTGACAGGCGGAAATTAGCAAAAAGAGAAGCTGCAGCCAAAAGAGTTCATCTAGCATTGCATGCATCTACATTTTCACAGAATTCTACTCAGGTTGTTGGCTTATTTAGCAGCAGCAACACCCTAGTGTTATCCTGTCTATTATTGAGGCAGAACATGGAATTATGGATCATTGGTATTGAACATGTTCCTATGGAAAGAGCAAGATATTCAGAAGTCATTTGGCATCTTCAATGTTATTCAGAAGTTCATTTGGCATCTTCAACATTATTCAGAAGTCTATTTTGCATTCTCCAGCAAGCCTTCTTCAACACTATTCAACAGTGCATTTTGCATTCACCAGCAAGCCATCTTCAACATGGCATCTTCAACATTATGCAGTTTCAAGGTTCAACTTGGACTGCGCTTTTGGTGGCTCTCGGCTTCCGCAGCCTGGCCATAAGGGCACATTCCATTTTTTTAGCCCAAGCTCAACCCTTGTTTCACATTTTTTGTTCAAAGTTTTACTTTGCAGTAGTATTACTTCTCTTCCAATATTAGTTCTCTTTCAGTTCCATTTTTTCTATTTCCTCCAGCAGTAATCTATAGCACTTCACATAGTTTTGTAGCACTCGCCATCTCGCTCTACAGGTTCCTCTTCAGTGGTTCACAACGGTTCTCTTTCACTTTGGGGCAGTCAGGTGTCTCCACCCTCCCCAACTACATGGCACACCACACTAAGAAGCCAGGTGTATCCACCCTCTCAATCGCAGCCGCACTCACTAGGAAGCTAGGTGTCTCCACCCTCCCAGTCTTTGCAACATCAAGAATCCTTTTGTTCTACAATCACTAGAACTTCTGAGCAGATATGGCAGTCTGCACTCCATCAACAGTGCTCTCAAACTTCAACCAGGAGGAGGAAAGTAGGGACGCTTTCCACTTCAATTGGGAGGAATGATCTGTATGGGAGGCCCACACTCCCCATTTTGGTATTAGTTTCAATATTCTATGGTTTAATGAATTAGAGATAATATTAGATTAGATATATTATTAAAATAAGGAATAGCATTTATTATGCCCCCTATTTGTAATCTATAAAAGGCACCTTGCCTCATAATACAAACAAGTTTGTGTGTGCCAAGTTTATGTGTCTTTCATTTTGTTTCATAGATATGAGTTTCTTTTGGGTTCTCCATTGAGAGGTGAGGCTCTCCTAGCCTCACCTACCATCCGTAGTATTCAGATTTAGTTTAGTATTTCAGATTTGGCTTGCTCACCTTGCAGACCATGTTGGACAAAGAACGCATGGCGCAACAATCACAGTTGATCGTGAGATATTCGATGAGTGAGTCAGAACAATGCGAACTTTGATGAATGAAGTCGCATTGATGAAAGAAATCCAAAGGCATGGTTTTATTCCTGATGTGTTAGACCACAACGACAAGGAGGTCAAAGAAGTGGAAGCAGCGGGAGAAGAACCAGAAGACAAAATGATCAAACTTCTGTCAGAGATGAGAAGTCGGACAAAGATAGACATTTGTAGCTACTCATGAAGTTTGGATCCATAAGACTTGATCGACTGGTTCAAGCAAATGGAAAATTGTACTTCGACAAAGAGAAGATCAAGGATCCTAAGCGGGTTAAGATTGCATGTATGAGGTTGAAGGGTCATGCCTCATTGTGGTGGGACAATGTTCAGGCTGACAAAGTCAAGAACGACAAGGATAAAATCAAGTCTTGGGATAGGATGGTCACCAAGCTGAAAGGGAAGTTCTTGCTGAAGGAATACACGGAAGAGTTTTACAGATTGTCAATAAGGTTGGGACAAACCAATGAAGGCAAACAAGCTATCGCGAGATATGTCAACAGCTTGAAATATTCCATTCAAGATGAGTTGAGCATGTCAAGATTCAGAGAGGTCGGTGAAGCCTACCAGTTGGCTTTGAAGGAAGAAGAGAAACCATTGAGGAAATCTACAATGACCAGAGGTAGGATGACTGGTCGGGGTGTGAAGACTGTTTCCGTGAAAGGCCAAAGTAGCAGGACCAGAAGACAAACTGTCGAAGATAGTTGACATGTGGAAGGGACATTGACTAGGGAGAAAATGCAAGAAAGCCGATGCGATGGTCGAGGGACACACGGTCGAGGTGCGTATGTTTGAAGTGGTCCATCCGAAAAAAAAGGAGCTGACAAACAAACCATAGTCTTTTACAAGTGTCGCGGAGTCGGATACAAGGCATATGAATGCCCAAAGAACCTACATGCTGCAAAGGAGTCGAAACCTAGATGTCGAAGAGATGAGGAAGTCGACGAGAGGGCGGATTCGATATCCAACAACAACAAAAATAGTAAGAAGAAAAGTTGAAACCTGACAGTCAGGAGAACATTGGTTCAGGAAGACCGACGCAACGAGAAAGAGTCGGCACAGCGAAAGGCTATCTTTCAAGCCAAGGTGTGAATGAGCGAATTCTGTTGCAAGACCATAAATGATGGTGGAAGCATTGAGAATATTGTGTCGACAGAGGTCATTGACAAGATAGGGTTGAAGTGTTGAGAACATCCACATCCTTACAAGATCTCATCGTTGCAGAAAGGACACCATGTCAAGGTGACCAGACAGTGCCTGACTGTCTTCAAGGTCAAAAATCTTGAAGACAGTGTACTGTGCGATGTAATCCCAATGGATGCATGCCATATGTTGTTAGGGGTACCATGGAAATATTATGAGAAGAAGATCTATGATGGTCGAGCCAACACAGTCACAGTGTGGAATAATGGCATGCAAAGAACTCTTAAGCCAAAGCAGGAGGATCAAGACGATTGTAAGTAGGGCGAGAGATAATTTTGGGAGAAGCGAGTGCTGATATGTTCAGCGAAAGAATTCCTCGCAGAAGATGAAAGGTAGTCGGTATGTTTTTCCATCATTCCGAAGGTACCATGTGTCGAGATTTCAACAATGGAGAAGATTCCAGTTGCAATAGAAAAGATGCTTGACGAGTTTCGAAGCATAGTATTCAATGATGCAATGATGAGGTTTCCACCGACGAGAAGCATATCGCATTAGATCAACTTCATTCTAGGGTTGAGTCTACCAAACAAGGAAACTGATAGGATGAGTATGACAGAAGGTTAGGAACTCAATTGACAAGTCAAGGAGTTGTTGGATAGGGGATTGATCAGAGAAAGTCTGAGTCAGTACGTGGTACCAATAATATTAGTGCCGAAGAAAGGTGGAGAATGGAGGATGTGTACAGACTCTAGAGCTATAAATAAGATCATGATCAAGTATCGATTTCCATTGCCGAGGATGGATGACTTGATGAATTGTTTGAGTGGAGTGAAGTACTTCATAAAGATAGACCTAAAGAGCGGTTATCACCAGATTCGGATTAGAGAAGGAGATGAATGGGAAACAATATTCAACACTAAAGAAGGGCTATATGAGTGGTTTGTCATGTTATTTGGATTGACCAATGCACCGAGTACATTCATGTGGTTTATGAATGAGGTATTAAAACCATTCTTGGGTAAGTTCATCGTAGTATACCTAGACGACATCCTGGTATTTAGTCGAACCAAGATAGAACACTTGGGGCAAATTCGGCAAGTATTGCAGAAGTTGCAGGAAGAGAAGTTGATGGTGATCCTGCAAAAGTGTTTCTTCATGAAAGAAGAACTGGTGTACTTGGGATTCGTAATATCGGGTAAAGGGTTAGTGATGGACCCAGAAAAGGTGAAGGCAATATTGGATTGGTTGGAACCGACAAGTACAACTGGAGTAAGGAGTTTCCATGGACTTGCTAGTTTATACCGGTAGTTGATCAGGGGATTTAGTTGTATTTGTGCACCTTTGACAAAGTGCATGATAAAATGGGAGTTCAAGAGGACGAAAGCTGCCGAGTGAGATTTCGACATGTTCAAGGAAAAGGTCACTAAGAGCCCAATGTTGGTGCTTCCAGATCTCAACAAAGTTTTCGAGGTCGATTGCGACACCAATGGAACGAAAATTGAAGTAGTGTTGAGCTAAGAGGGCCAGCCAATTGCATTCTTTAGTGATAAGTTGGATGATGCGAAGCAGAAATATTCGGTATATGACCAGGAATTTTATGCTATTGTCCAGGCTTTGAAGAAGTGGAGGCATTATTTGTTTCCCAAGGAATATGTGTTGTACATAGATCACCAAGCGCTGAGGTATCTGAATACTCAGTTGAAGTTGAATCAGCGGCACATGAAACGGGTTGAATTCCTACATGGATACACCTTCATGTTGCGATATAAGTCGGGAGAGTCGAACAAGGTTATCAATGCGCTAAGTCAAAGAGTTGCAATGCTGAACACGATGATAGTTCAGGCAACAGGAATAGAGTCGATGAAGACAGATTCTGCGATCGACGAGGATTTTGTGAAAGCATAGGAGTCTTGTCATGAACCATGGAGTGTTGATAGGACTCCATACTTGGATTATTTCATCCAAGAGGGACACCTATTCAAGGGACAACAATTGTGTATTCCCAGAGGATCCATGAGAGAGAACCTAATCCGAGAAATGCATAGCAGTGGATTAGCAGGTCATTTTGGCATCGACTAGACTAAGGCATTAGTCGAGGAAAAGTATTATTGGCCAAGAATGACGATAGATGTCGAGAAGTGGGTACGACAGTGTTAAGTTTTCCAGTTGGCAAAGGGGAGAAGTCAGAATATGGGGTTGTATACACCATTACCTGTACTGAATACCCCATGGGAGCACCTAAGTATGTATTTTGTGCTAGGATTGCCGAAGACACAGCAGGGAAGTGAGTCAATATTTGTTGTAGTCGACAGATCTTCGAAGATGGCACACTTTATTCCATGTTAGAAGACAAGTGACACCACAAGCATTGATGTACTATTCCTCAAAGAGGTAGTCATATTGCATGGGTTGCCGAAGAGTATCACATTGGACAGAGATACCAAGTTTATGTGACATTTCTGGAGAATCCTATGGAAGAAACTAGACACGAGGTTGCAGTTTAGCTCGGCATATCGTTTGCAGACAGAAGGACAGACTGAGGTGGTGAATAGAAGTTTGGGAAACCTTCTAAGATGTTTGATGGCCAACAGACCCAAGCAGTGGGAGAATGTGTTGGTGCAGGAATATTTCGCATATAAAAATTCCGTGAATCGGTCGACAGGTCTGAGCCCATTCCAGATTGTTTAGGGGCGAAGCCCACATGGAGTGGTATATTTGGTCGATTTGCTGACACAAATCAGGAAGAGCACGGATGCAGAATCATTCGCAGAGCATATGAAAGAAGTGCATGAAGATGTATGAAAGAGCATAGAGAAGAGTAATGCGACATACAAGTTGAGAGCCAACAGGAAGAAAAGGCTACAGTCGTTCAGCGAAGGAGACTTAGTCTATGCACATTTGCAGAAGGAAATATTTCCAAGAGGGACATATAACAAGCTGAAGCTGAAAAAGATAGCACCATGTAAGATTCTGAGGAAGATTTCAGACAACGCTTATGTGTTGGAGCTGCCGAAGGACTTGAGCATCAGGGATGATTCTAAGAACCCCCCCAAAATGTATATGTATAAAAAATGGGTGAATCTCCCCGATATATAGGAAAACTTGAAGGCGATTTTATCAATAATATAATATGTATATATAATTTTTTTGGCGAATCTTTCATTTCATTATATAATGTTGTCAAATATTGGCGAATCTTTCACTAAATTATAAGATATTGTAAAATATTGGCGAATATTTCACTTAATTGTATTTAAATATTGTAAAATATTGGCGAATCTTTCACTAAATTATAAGATATTGTAAAATATTGGCGAATATTTCACTTAATTATAAAGAATTGTAAAAACTTGGTGAATCTTTCACTAATTTTGCCAATAATACTCAAGCTTTTGATTATGTAGTTTACAAAGGTAGTGCAATGGAAGAATATATACCGAAGCTCAACTATGGATTCTCTCGACTCCTAGACTCTTGAATGAACAAGTGTATGAATGAGTAGAGGATAGATTTATTTATACGTTTCACAAGCAGTATTTGATCACTCAAAACTAGAAGGGTTTGACGAAACGCAACTGCACTAACTAGATTCAGGGCAAGTAGGGACTCTACTTGTTATCATGTCCCTTAATGGTCCAATGGACATGTGGGATCATGAATCTTGACATGCCAACAAACAGATAGAATTAACCGAATATCCTAGTAGTGGACCACTTCCTTTATATAGAGAGATAGTTCTTGGACCAATTCCAAGCTTCCAACCAATCTTCTCACCAAAATTTATTCTCGTTGGTGTCGAATGGTAGGAGAGTTGCATATTTGTCAGTGAATACTTAAAATGGCCCAATCCACAAAAATTTTCCTCGAAAAGTGATGTTCGCCCACCACTGTTTTAAAACATCCCAACACTATAAAAGAATCCATAAATTGATAAATAACAACCTCATGCACTTCTAAATTCACCCAATGACGAGAATAATGCCCCATGCACTTCTAAATTCACCCAGTGATGAGAAAAACGCCCCAGACACTTAATTACTTTCCCCGGGCATATTAGAATTCTCCTAAAGATGATAAAATTTCCCTAAGAAATTCAATATTTTCCCAGGCACTTCTAAATTCTCCCAAGGATAATAAAAACTCCCCAATGCACTTCAATATTTTCCCCAAGCAACTCAAAATTCCCTCGAGGTACTTCAATACTTACCCCATGCACTTCTAAATTGACCCAATGATGATAGAAACACACCATGCACTTCAATACTTGCCTCAACCACTTCAAAATTATCCCAACGATGATAAAAACACCCAAAGACTTCAATATTTTCCCCAAGCACTTCAAAATTCTTCTAGCAAAGTTAAAAACACCCCATCTACTTCCATGATTTCCCATGCACTTCATTACTTGCCCCCGACACTTCAAAATTCGTCCAATGATGATAAAGATGCTATATGCACTTCAATAGTTTCCCTAGGCAAGGGAGAAAATTACCCGACAATGATATAATCACCCAGGTAATCACAAAAATGCCTCAATCCAAACAAATTTGCCCTGGCAAGTGATAACTTTGTCCATCACTATTTTAAAACGTCCCAACACTATAAAAGAATTCATACATTGATCAATAACAACCCCAAGCACTTCTAAATTCACGTAGTGAAGAGAAAAATTATCCATGCACGTCTAAATTCACCCGGTGATGAGAAAAATGCCCCTTGCACTTCTAAATTCACCCAGTGACGAGAAAAACACCCCAAGCACTTCAATACTTTCCCCGGGCACGTAAAATTTTTTTGAAAGATGATAAAATTTCCCTAAGAACTTCAATATTTTCTCAGGCACTTCTAAATTCTCCCAAGGATGATAAAAACTCCTCATGCACTTCAATAGTTTCCCAAAGCACTTCAAAATTCCCCCGAGTCACTTCAATACTTGCCACGTGCACTTCTAAATTGACCCAATGATGATAGAAATTCCCATGCACTTCAATACTTGCCTCGACCACTTCAAAATTCTCCCAACGATGATAAAAACGCCCAGACACTTCAATATTCTCCCCAGACACTTCAAAATTCTCCCAGCGAAGATAAAAACGTCCCCATCCACTTCTAAATTCACCCAATGATGAGAAAAGTGCACCATGCACTTTCAAATCAACCCGGTGATGAGAAAAATGCCCCATGTACTTCTAAATCCACATGGTGATGAGAAAAAAACCCCATGCACTTCTAAATTCACCCAGTGAGGAGAAAAATGCCCCACACACTTCAATACTTTCCCTGGGCACTTACACTTAGAAATTCTCCCAGATATTATGAAAATGCCCTAAGCACTTCAGTTTTTCCGAGGCACTTCAAAATTCTCCCAAGGAAGTTAAAAACTCCCCATGCACTTCAATATTTTCCCCAAGCACTTCAAAATTCCCCCAAGTCACTTCAATACTTGCCCCATGCACTTCTAAATTCACCCAGTGATGAGAAAAATGCCCCGCGCACTTCAATACTTTCCTCGACCACTTCAAAATTATCCCAACGATGATAAAAAAACCCATACAATTCAATATTTTCCCTAGGCACTTCAAAATTCTCGCGAAGAAGATAAAAACGCCCCCATCCACTTCCATGTTTTCCCAGGCACTTCATTACTTTCCCTACTCACTTCAAAATTCATCCAATGATGATAAATATGCCCTAGGCAAGGGATAAAAAAAACCGACAATGAGATAATCACCGAGGAAATCACAAAAATGCCTCAATCTACACAAATTTACCTCGACAAGTGATAACTTTGCCCATCATTGTTTTCAAACAACCCAAGCAAGGGTTGTAGTCCTTTTTTGCATCTCAACTTGATTGGATGGGTACAAAGAATATAAGTTGACAAACACAGTTTCCCATAGGATTTTTTTATGGAGAGGGAATGAGAAATCTAGATTCTATATTGTTTGAGTCCCAACTTTCAGACATTTGAGCATGGAACTGAATCCTAAGATTTGAAAAATCATTTCCTTTTTCTTTCTCTAACCGCCCAATAAGATTCTTCAAGTATTCTTTACATGTTCTTTTCTCAAGGTTTTCTCGAACAGTATCTCTTAACTTTAGTAAAACATGGAGGTTAAGATCCCTGATACTTCCTCTATAGAGTGCCATACTAATTGCAAACTTATCAAATATGTCATAGATGTAGTCTAAGGTAGCACAAGTCTTCTGAGAGTACTTGTCCATGGCATGTTTGCATTCTCTTTCTGAACTAACTTCGTATTTGCTAATTCTTGAAACTCCAAAACTTTTGTGGCCAAAATGAGATTCAATGTATTAGAAGAAAAATTGTCAGGCACAACATTGGAGTATACAACAAAGGGAATCTGCCAACCATAATATATAAGTTTCACCTGTAAATCATGGGCATCTTTGAAATCTGTATCCAACAAAATGTTCTACAAGAAAGACATGGAAGCACCTAACTTGCAAAATTTGAGCTCAATTTTGATGCAACCTTGCTTTCTTGAGCAGAAGATGAAACACGTTCTTCTTTGTCATCTGAAATATCCACAGATTGTTGAAAAAAAAAGGAAGCATCTCCTAAAACACAAGCAATTAAAAAGTTTGATCAGAGAGTGATATGCTTAGGCTTCACCATCACTTGTCAATTCATGGAAGTGATATTTGTAAGCACAGTTTCGGGGACACCCTCCACGATGCATTTTTTAGGACAATATCTCTCATGATAAGCATGTTTTTCATGATCCCCAGGATTAATTTTATAACAAAAAGATTTTTGCAGCTTGGAAGAGAACACGTTATCTTACACATATGTTGAGGTGAATTACACCTATGAAGAAATTCATGTCCAACCTTCAAGCAACAAGAATGCTGCATGGATGATTTGTCAAATAAAGAATAGATCTCCATACATGTATGATTTTTCTTTTTGCAATCATGATTCCCATCATGACCTGCCAAATTCCAACAATCATCCACATAAGTTCCTTGGTGTGATTCAAGAGAGCAATATCTGCACTTCTCATCAAAACATGGTTACCCATACAAGAGTATCAGAGGAATGTCCTTCTCCAAAACGCATTGCCAAAAAGTTGGCAAAAGGATATAGAACATTTACAACCACATATCGTTCTGCAAGGGCTAGAACTACCTTCAGTTGCAATTTTTGTACACAATTATTCCCAAGGCTGCTTGCTTGTTCACAGTGTGTTGGTGGATCATAGCCGAAGCAATCAGCGCTGTATCATTCGACTTCTATAGTTCTCTGAGTTCTTCAAAAGAATGGTTGAACTATATTTCATCAATAATCTGCTAGATAAGCCAGCAAAAATAGAAATGGAAACAGAGCAATCTGAGTGTAAAGACTGTTCGGCTATTGTAATTTTGGCGGAGCTGTTCAGAAAATTTTATTTCCCAGCTAGAGATGCGTTTCTCAAGGAAGCATTGAATTTGAAAGATGAGGTCTGTTTCTCCAGAAATATTCTTGATTAATTTTGTTTATGCTAATCAGTTGAAGCATGTCATTATTATGCTTGGCTTGGGTTGGTGTGTAGTTTAAGGAGGTTTAAAGAGAGGTCAGAAAATTCAACTTCTTTTTTTCATGTTCTTTTGTCAAATTTAGTAGGAAACTTAATCGAAGTTTAAAAATAGTTTTGATAATAGAATTTAAGTTGGCAAATCCAATTTCTTTTGGAAATTTGGAATTGAGGTTTTGATCAACAAAAACATATGCTGTTATATATTTTGACTCATTTAATGAGTGAGTCAAGTTAAGCTTGTCCATGTAATAGATGGTTTGTTAATGTGGTGTGTTGTCATTTTTTTAAATTGTTAACTTAATATTAGCATTGTTATGGTGTGCACTCAAGGTTGCTGACTGTCCCAGTTCTTGAGATCTATTTATACCCTTGTTTGATATACATAGGGAAGTTGCTAAGTTCATGAATAAAACTAGATCATATCTATTTAACCAAGGTTTAATATGCACGAGCTTTTGGATTCAATTGAATTTGGTTATTATAAGCATAATCTAAATGAATAAAGATAGTCTAGACCCATCTAAACCTCAGCTGTATAATGAATTTGTGTTAGTTGCATCTATAGATGTACAACTCAGTATGAGGAGATTTGTAATGTCTGAAATTTGAATAATGCTACATAATGCTAATGTTACAAGTGCTCCTTATAATATTTAAAAATAAAGAAAATTAGTTTAGGTGCTTTTGGACACCACATGGCCCTTCTCACCACGTGACCCTTCTTTGGTAGCTTCAGCAATGACTAGATGAGATCCTAGGTATCTAATGGATACTAATGACTAGTTGAACTTCTTTTTGGGTCCTAGAAATGACATGAAACTGCTTCTAATTGGTTAAGAGTTTGCTTTTTCTCAGATGTAAGGAAATAAGTTAACAGTCCTGACGTTGATTGGAGCTTTCCCATGTAGTAGCTGTAGGAAAACTTTGTAATTTTACACAAGATTCTCCAGAGGTTCTATGATTTTCCAATCTTTCGACCTTCCGGTTGACGTCCAAGTTGCCATGTCTGACAGCTTCTGTATCCCTGAATCCTGTAGCCAAATCCTAATGTTTTGGATTTCATTGATTTCTCCTAAGGGACATTCTCCTTTGATACTGTCTTTCCAAATGTTGATTTTTTCCCCATTGCCCGGGATCCAGTACAGTTGCTCTTTTATTAGCCCAGTTGAAGCATGAATTAATCTCCATATTGTTGTTCCATTCTTCTTTTTCAGGTTGTTCAAGCATCTTTGCCGGGGTCCTCTTATATATTTTTTCCTTATGGCCTCCTTCCACCACTCTCTTTTGCCAGTTATCATTCTCCAAACTAATTTTGCTCCCAAATCCTTGCTCATTGTTGCTGGGTCTCGTATTCCCAATCCCCCTCTTTTGCGCCTTTCTTTAACTGTTTTCCAGTTAACTAAATGAAATTGCTTGCCCTGCGCTTTCCCTCCTTGCCATAAAAACTTTCTAATTTCAAGATAGATTTCATTAGTAACTGACTTTGGTGCCATTAAAATAGCTCCAGCAAAGATTGGGATTGATGCAAGCACGGCTTTGATTAAAATAACTTTACTTGAAAGATTTAACCAGCGAGTCCCCCAGGAACTTATTTTATTTTTGATTTTTTCAAGGATGGGAGTCCAAGAGGACGAGGTTGTTTTTTTGAGGGAGATAGGGATGCCCAAATACTTGAAGTGTGTCCAATCGAAGCAGGGCTTACAGTCCAAGATGATGGCTAGGTTTATGAGTTGGGGGATGTTACAGTTCTAACCATAAACATTGCATTTTTGATTGTTTGTTTTCCCCCCAGATGCCCGCAGGAAGATGGATAAAGTAAGTTTGAATCGAGAGGCAATTATAGGAGAGGCATTGCCTAGTAAAATAGTATCATCAACAAATTGAGCATGGTTTATTGGTTGGACATTTTTGGCGATTTCAATTCCAGGAAGAGATCCAGACTCTTGAAGCCTATTTAGAGTTCTGCTAAGGGAGTCTGCCATGATGACAAAGAGACAGGGAGAGAGGGGGCATCCTTTCCTTAGGCCACGTGACATGCGAAGGAAGGGTGATGGTCTTCCATTTATGAGGGGTGCAATCCACGGTGATCCAATGCAGGCTTTTATCCAGCTTATGAATTCTTGCTCAAATCCAAAATTCCTCATTACTGTGAAGAGAAATTCATGTTTAACCCTATCAAAAGCATTTGCCATATCAAGTTTAATGGCCATACTTGAGTCCTTCCTTTGGATGCTTGAATGGATGGCTTCTTGCACAAGCAATATGTTATCATAAATTTGGCGACCCGCGATGAAGCCTCCTTGATTTGGAGAGATGATTTGAGGAAGATGCCTTTTAATTCTGTTGGAAATGACCTTTGTGAGAATTTTGTACGAGGAATTGCAGAGCGAGATTGGCCGATATCTTCCTAAGGTGAGAGGGTTTTTATCTTTGGGGATTAAAGCAATGAATGAGGAGTTTGTAGCTCCCCCTATTCTTTCTCTTTTCCTGGTCCAGTTTAGCATTCTGATTAGATCTTTTTTTAACCAATGCCAACATTTCCTGTAGAAGCTTATTGTAAATCCGTCTGGTCTGGGGGCTTTGTCTGGGTGGAGTGACCAGATTGCCTTTCTAGTCTCACTTTCGGTGATCTGTTCCATTAGTTTTTTGTTGTCTTGCTCTGATATGAGATTGGGGATCTCCTTGCACATATACTCCATATCTTCTTGTGACACCACTTCATTGCTATTGTAAAGCATTTCAAAGTGGGCTTTTGCTTCCTTTAAAATAAGCTCCTGACCCTCTATTTTCACTCCATCCTCCTTTATGATGCTTTCGATGTTGTTTCTCCTGTATCTCTCCTTACATTGTGCATGGAAAAATTTTGTATTTCTATCCCCTGCTTTCAACCAGAGGCTCCGAGACTTTAGCCTCCATTCTTCCTCCTCTTTTCTGGCTACTCGCTGGATTTTGTCTTCTATTTCTTTTTCCTCCCTAAGCATGACTTCAGTGACTGGATTTTGCTCCATTTTGAGCTGAAGATTTGCCAAGTCTTTTTGCAGATTCTCATACTCCTCCCCAGGCTTTATATAATTCATTTTGGCCCAATTTTTTAAAGTGCTTTTCACTAGTTTCAGTTTTGATTCCCAAATAAACCCTGGCGATCCGGGAATGAATTGCCTCCACACAGCTTTTACCTTATCCATGCATTCCTCATTTTCAAGCCAGGTAGGGTTATACCTGAAAGGAAGGGGGCCAAGATTTATGGGGGACGAGGAGAATAAAGATATGGGTCTATGGTCCGAAGCTGCCGAGGCAAGAATGTTCGAATTAGGAAGCTTAGAACCGGAGAGAAAGAGGTTACTTATTAAGAACCTATCAAGTCTGGCAGCAATGTGGTTTGGTCCTATTCTTTTGTTGCTCCATGTGAAGGTACCTTGCTTAGGTTTAATGTCCACAAGATTCCAGGCTCCCATCAAGTCTTCCATTCGTTCTCCATATGGATCTCTGATTTTTTATCCCCCCTTTCTTTCATCAACTGAAATGGTGGCATTGAAGTCTCCCGCTAGAATGGAAGGGAGTCCTGCTAGCTTGTGGTTTAGACCTAATAACTGATCCCAAAATTGTTCCTTCTGTCCATAGACAGTGGGGCCGTAGATATTTCCTATCTAGAACATCCTATTGCTTGTTATTTCTTCCATTTCAACAAAATTCCAATGTCTATAAGAAAATGAGGTTTTGCTTTGATACATACCCTTTTCCCACCAAGTGATGATTCCTCCAGAAGCCCCTGAGGAGCTCACAGCTGTTCCTTCTCCACTGGGCCAGATTTGTTTCATGAGGTTGAGACTTTCCTCCTCCTGCATTTTAGTCTCCTGGATCAGAAGAATTGTGAACTTTTCCATTCTTTTTATTGCTTCTGCTTTGTGTCGTCCTCCTAATCCTCTGCAGTTCCAGGAGACTATTTTCATTATTTCTTTGATGGTTGAGGACCTGCTCTGTCCTTTCTTTCCTCCTGTGCTCCTTGCTGCTGTTTCCCATTTAAGACTATCCTTACATGCTGGTCCAGGCTGGTTTGCTTACCCGCTGCCTTTTCTCTAGCTGCTTCTTGTTCTCTTATTACTTTATTGTATCTTCTTCCTCTTTTCACCATTGGTTCCTGCTCCTCATCTTTGCTATCTGAAGTTTCTTCCTGAAAAAGCTTCGCTTTTGCCCGTGTTATTGATCCTCCTGAGTTTATTGAAGGTTCTTTTTCTACAGCTGGAGACTGGAGTGCAGCGGTGCAAGCTTCCTCATTTATGGTATTATCCCGTTCCTCTTTTTCTTGGACTTGTTCTGATTTTTTCTCTTTCTCCTGATCCTCACCTTCATCTTCTATTGTCAGTACTTGGGACTTGTTTTTGTTTTCTGCGTTTTTCACTGGGGTTTTGGATACTGGATTGGTTTTGTTCCCTTTTTTTCTTGTGACTTCGTTCCATTCCCCTCCTTGGGTTTCCTCTTCTTCTAAGGTTTTCCTTTTTGGACACAATCTAGCAAAATGACCATACTCATGGCAAGCCTTGCATTTGAATGGTATTTGCTCATAGTCGACTGTTTGTCTGTGATTCCATCCATCCATAGATAGATTTATTGCTTCTGGTAGTCCCCTTTCCAGATCAACTTCTACACATATTCTTGCACATGAAAACATTGGAGGTTTTGGCTCAGACTTATCAATGTATTTTCCCAATGAGTTCCCTATGGCTCGAAGGTCCTCGTCATTCCAGCAATGCAGTGGAAGGTGAGGTAGTTTGACCCATACTGGAACCATAGAAGGAATATCTTTCTCTGGATCAAATGAGAGATCCCATTTGTTTAGATACATTCCTCTTGGCCCCATAAAGTAGGGTCCATTCTTGAAGATTAAATCCCTGTCCTCCTTCTTTTCAAAGTAAAAAACGAAGAACCCTTTACCACAGAAAATTTGCTGCACTTCCCCTTGGATTAAGGGCCGCCTGTTTTTGTTGAGCCACGTTTCTATTGAGCGGGGCGATGGCCATAAGCCTGTGAAATTCCCAACCAAACCCTTGTCTCCTAGAGCCACGGCCTTGCATTTTGAAGCATTCGAAGTCAGCTTTACTTCTGGAACCTCAGCTTTTTTCACAAACTTGGATTCTTTTGTGGCAGCCGCTTTAGGATTATCTGGTAGGGAAGCCACTAGTGATTTGAAACGTTCTGTTAAGAAGAGACGTGCTTCATCCGGAGCCTCCAGACCCGGATCCGGAGGTGGATCCATGTCGAGAAAGACCCTCCCTTCAGATACCTTCTAATGCTCAAACTCTGAAACCCTAACTCTTCGCTCCGAGATCACTCTATTGTTCAGTTAATGGTTATCATAGTGTTATTAGAGTATTTTTACCTAATGCTAATGTTACAAGTGCTCCTTATAATATTTAAAAATAAATAAAATTAGCTTAGGTGATTTTGGACACCACATGGCCCTTCTCACCACATGACCCTTCTTTCTAGATGAGATCCTAGGTATCTAATGGATACTAATGACTAGTTGAACTTCTTTTTGGGTCCTAGAAATGACATGGAACTACTTCTAATTGGTTAAGAGTTTGCTTTTTCTCAGATGTAAGGAAATAAGTTAACAGTCCAAAACCTAGAGCTAGAAGGAGAACTGCTTTTTTGGTCCTAGAAATGACCTGAAACTGTTTCTAATTGGTTAAGAGCTTGTTTTTCTCAGATGTAAGGAAATAGGTTAACAGTCCAAGACCTAGAGGCATTTGGCAAGAGTGTTAGTTTTCCCCACTATTGGACTGGTTATTTCAGGTGTGACCAGATTATGATGTAGCTGCATATTGGGGTTTTGACATTGTATCAACCCAGGGTAGGCAGGTAACCATGAGCTTTGTAGACCTTTTCCTGCTTTGGAAAAAAAAAATAGTTCATTAAAACTTACTTGGTTGATGAAAGCTGATAACTAATATAAATTCTACTAATTTATAATAGTTATCTGGGTGTAATTAAACATAGGTAGATAGTATTGTTGAATTTTCTTGTCTCACCAAGGATTTTCTTTATAAATATAAAAGAATTCATACCATTTTTGAGTTGCGGTACTAGAGATTAAGATTTTTTTTTCTTTAATGTCCACAAGATATGAACCTTAGTCTCCTCATATAGTAAGTGCTTAAATTTGGAGGCAAATTTATGTGTTTATCTACAGTGTTGGGACTTGTCCTTCCAGGTACTTGACTTCCTCTACTTTCTATCTCTTGACTACAAAATCTTGGCAATGCTGCAAACTTGGTTGGTGTGAAACTTGTAATGCCGTGAACTTGATTGGTGTGGAATCTGTGACTTTGATTTTAGTTTTTGTTTTGTAACGTTTAAATCGTTCATTTTTTTTCAAAGTTTCCTATGATTATGTGATTTTATAAGACTTCCATTTACTACTTAACATTTTATTGCTGTTTCCTATGCTTATTGGGAATTTGGAACCAATGCCCAACATCTTTTTGTTTCTTTTACAATTACTCTGTCTTTGCTTTCGATTGTTTTATGCCCTGTTTCAAACAAATGTTTTGCGTCTCCCCAATTTAAGTCACTGATAATACACTATAATCCTATTTAGTTTGCTTCCATGCATTTGTGGCATGACAAAAAAATAAGCCCTACTTTTGTAAATCTGAGACTAAACTTAAAATTGGCTGAAAAGTCTCACTTATCAGTTTTTGTGTTTCTCTTCATCATGTAAGTTCATATGTTCTACAAACTTGGTATTGCCTAGTATAGCACTTTTGTTGCATTTCCAAAATTGAAGCAATTCTAATATGCGTTCATAATAGGGCTAACTATGTGACAATAATCCTTACACCAGTAGGATTTACACCAATACTTTCAGCAATTGGTACCTTTCAGGTTTTGACTTTTACAATTATGGCTTTATTGTCAGCTAGATTACGAATGCATCCTATGTGTTAGCACCCATTTTGTGCTAAGCAGATTTGGAGGGGACATGGATTAATAATAAGAAGATCAGCCTCAACGTTCAGGTCTCGAAATTCGAATTGCAAAGGAAAATCAAACTCAAGCTTAATGTAATTTCGTGTGAAGAATATGGGGTTTTTTTTCATGAAAATGACTGTTTTAGTCATCGTTTTGCAGCAGTTGTTTCGGCCAAACCAGAAGGAATTTCGGGAAATGGAGAGATATTTATCTCCAGAACGGGTCAATATCCAATAACGTCTCTCAAAATTTGCACAGGTGTCAAGGTTTGGGAGAATTGAAAGGTTTTTCAGAGGGTAAGTTTCCATAAATTATGTTTTCTACGTGAGTCATCAACTTCAAAGCCAGATCCCGGCCAGCTGGAGGAGAATGGGGGGAAAAGAAGACATGGGTTTTGTTGGCAGCATGCCCATTTACAAAGATTGCCTTTATTTTTTAAACAGGTGTCTTCATTTGGGTTATATAGCTGGGGCACTGAAGGCCATTTTCAGCAGTTCGCGGCCAAAAATAAGCAAAAATGGTTGGAACCGACTCCTAGGTTGTTGAATCTATTTGTGCATGTGTCAAATGTTGTTGTAACAACTTCCTATTGAGGTAGCTCGACCTTGAAGGCTGAGAAAAACTATAAATTCATCGTAATAAAATAATTAGAGGTTAGAAAATCACTTGGCTGAGGCCTTGGGAGAGCTCTGCTCTGTTTGAAATATTTTCCCTTAATGAAATTTGCTGTGATAGAAGCTAGTTTCAATGGCAGAGATTCTTGTTTCATTCTCCTTACAGTTTGTTCCTTCTCGTTTCCCATGTAAATTTGTGTTTCCTTCATTGTTTATCCACTTTGTATTGTTCTTCATGCTTGAATAAGAGTAGCATTGGAATGGGATTCATAGAAATAATGCCCTGTTCCTTTCATCTCAAGCATTCACCTCTAATTTTTGCTAAAGTTGGTGTAGAATTCATCATTGTATGCTCTACATCGATGGACTCTTCATTTCTCTTCTAACTCACAAATTAAAAGCTCTTTGACTGTGAATGGGTGGCTACCATGCCTCTGTTTTGACATTCCTAGCAGCAACACTGTATTTGTTTTAAGTTTCATGTTTCGACTCCATTGCCCATTTTTTCCTCATGATTTTCTCTCCAAACAATTCAAACAAGTTGTTCCTCTAAGAATCTGACCTCCTGAGCTTGCTTTGATTGAATATCTTGGATAAGAAGGCTATGTGTTTATCAGTTAATTGCTTTCAGTCTTCTATAGCATGCTGAGCATGTGTTTTATTTGTTAAGTGGTTAATCATTTTCAGTATTTTATGAATGTTAAGAGAGATCCCTCTCTGACTATGTTGGGTTAGTAGCACAGATCTAAAGTGGTTAGTGGTTACCCTAGATTTCCCTCTTCACAACCTTGGGGGTTAATTTGCGTGTTAACAAATTGGCGCCGTTGTTGGGGAGCGATTGTTTTATCATCCCTGGGTAGAACGACAAGGTCCAGATCTAAATGCGGATGGTAAGGCATCGAGAAGGTTGTATAATTCACCTGGCGACTTCACTCATCAAAATTCCAGTATGAAGGTGACTCCACTAGGAGGATCGATGACTCCATATCAGAATGTTGAAGGTTTCATGGCGACTCCACTGTTAGGGAGCTTCAAATGTCTGAAGTGCTTATTCAGTTTCTTCATCAAATCAAATGGCAAGGTATGTGGCGAATCCTACTTCTGTTGAGGGTTTTAAAGAATATTTATATATGTTTGATGATGGCCAAAACAAAGAAGCCTTCTCAGAATTCTTATCCATATATATGAAATCATGTAAACATTCTTATGATGATAAGATTATTTTTTAAAGGGAGTTTGCTAAAAAAATTAATGAAGATCTTGAAGCCCTAGAAGAGAAAATTCAGTCCCAAGAATTTCATTTGTCCTTTGAAAGGCCTTTCAGCCTCCTCTAGATGGCAATATGGGAGAATGTTTCATGTCTAGAGCTGATTCCTATGACCCAAAACCATATATGCAAGTGAAAGATACCTATGGAGAATCCATGTATGATGACAAAGTCACAAAGTGTTGTAGGAGGCAGCCAGACATTCATAATTTTTATGACCCTATTAGTGAATACATGGAGGGATTTTTTAGTTTGAATTTGCAGCCATATTTTCAGTTTGAGAATGAAAAGAGTCATTGTTGTCCTATGCTATCATATCCTCTGTCACTGACTAATTTCTAGCATAGAGGAGGAGTCAGATTGTTCGAGGATATAATGAGTTGGCTTCATTGGAATTTCTGCATTATTTGAGTGAGCAAAAAAGTTTTGCATCTTAGAGTAGGTAGCTAGTTTGAATAAGCTCACAGTGAGCATCCCTTTCAACAGCCTTTTGAATGTACAGTTTAGTTTCAGTTTTCAGCCTTCTTCAAATTTTCAACATGCACATATTTTCAGCATTTTCAGTTCAATTTGCAGATTGTACATTCAGTTTCCATTTTCAGTTCGAAGAGATAATGTATTTTTCAGCTCAAGATTTCAGTTCAGAAATTTCAGTCTTCAGCTTCAGGGTGTAGTTCAGAGATTTTAGTAGGTTTTCCAATCGATGGTTGCATTACACAAAGGAAGAAGGTCTGCAAAATTTGGAGAAAAGAGAAATGGAATTTTTGGACCTATGTTAGCTTTCTACATTAAGCTAAGGTTTTTAAATCGTTTTTTATGAAAAATGAAAAAAAAAGGCAAAAGTTTAAATTTATGGAGAAGGGATTTAGTTTCTATATAGCCGAAGTATTAAAAGTAAATTCTAGGCCAAGAGAAAGGTCTGAAAATTTGAACAAAAGAGAAAAAGAAGACTTTGAGAATAAAAAAGAAAAAAGAGTTTTGAACAAAAGAGAAAAAGAAGACTTTGAGAATAAAAAAGAAAAAAGAGTTTTTATAATTGGCAAAATTTGAATATTATGTTTTTTAGGCCAAGGATTTGATTGTTATGAAAAGGAGTTTTTATAATTGGCAAAATTTGAATATTATGTTTTTTAGGCCAAGGATTTGATTGTTATGAAAAGGAGTTTAATTTTTGAGGCCAAAGTTTCGATGCACCTTGGGCAATTGGTTTTAATTTTTATAAGTGGGCCAATGAATAGGTCCAGACCAAAAGATTATGGGGGCTAGCCGAGCTCAACACACCGAGAGCATTACCAACAATCAACTGCCTACTCTTAGTGACGACCCACGCATGCCAGCCAAACACCCTGCTCACTTACGAGCCTGCCTCCTTTATGTTACCTGGTATATGATATAACGTATGGTGTATATGCAGTGCAATGAAGTCCTGATCCTTTTGCATGTGGGATATTTCCATGCATAAAAATAAAAAGACACAGAACTTTGGCGAAATTTCTTGCCAATTTGCTTGTATATTGGCGTCCCTTTCTTGCGCCGGGCGCCTAGATGACCACGCAAAGGCCCCAAGAAGCAGATGAAGCCAAAGATGAACAATATGGTCGGGTTAGTGAAGGACTAAGAAATATGCTGCAAAGAGAAATTTCCTACACGGTTAAAAAGCCTCTCAGGCGGTTATGGGATAATGAATCTCATATATGTTCTCCAATTCAAGATATACAACAAGAGAAAGATCTTGGAATGAATCACCAATTAATCTAATGTTTTTCATTTGATCTCTCCTTGTGCCACTGAGCAGGTTTCAGCCACCCAATAACATTAATAGTCTCTTGCTGGAGTCTACACAAATGTTTTACACAGTAAATATTGTAGTCAAACATTGCTTTAGTGGTGGCAATCCTCAGGCAACCTGCGTTTGAATTAGATGGGGCTGTGACAACTGCATTCTCTTTCAAATCTGCGTGGAGAGATATATATACATAAACATTCGAAAGGCGATGGCTGCCTACCCGGGCTCCTGCAACTTGGTGACAAAATTAGGTTTTCATCTGATTTTCACCAGTTATGCAAACAAATGGCTCGGTATCGACTCACGCAGCCGTCAAGACCCTGGCGCTAACACCGGGAACAAAGCCAAAGCATTGACAGTTCTATGTGCTGCTGAATAAAGTGTTAATAGGAATTCTTTGCCACTGTCATCGAGTATCTCAGCGTTGGCAAATTGGAGGCATGCAGGTTGGTGTGGATGGAGCCTTGAAATTAGGTGGGAGCATGGCAAAGCCAATAAGAGTTCAAATACTGAAGGAGTCTTTTTGTAACGCTAATCTCTATGGTGGATCAGACACATCAATGATTGTGCCTTGGTTGAGGGAAAACTATGGATGCGTGGTGGTTTGCTGGGAGATGGAAATAATGGGAGGAAGCGGTTAGTTAGTCCTTTTATACATGATCTAGCTCGTGTTGAGGATCATACAACCAGCCACACGTAAGCTCTCAGTCAAAGGGAAAGATCGACGGGTCTCAATTCATCCCGCGTCATCCACATGCGCAAATGGAAAGGACGGTTGGTGGTTGCGACATACAAATAGCCATCACACGCGTCAGCCTATGGAAGCATCGCATGAGGGAAAAATGGTTTTGGAAACCATTCAAGTGCCATGCAATACCACTATCCCCGAATTAATTATAGATAATGGCGGTGTGAATCTCATTTGTTTCTATTTCCTTATCTCTCTAGAGAAGGGTTCTGCACTATGATGGTGTTAGTTTCTTCATTGCTTGTGATGTTGTGTGCAACAATAAAAAGGGACTGGTAGTCTTAGTCATGAGAAATCGCCGGTGATGCCCTCGTCCCCAAAGGTAAAATTCCATATTCGATCCACGAAGACTTCTTATTGCGCTAAAGAAAATTCGATGGAAGTTATCTTCAAATTAATTGCAGAGAATGGAGCTTTGCAGCAAGGCTCATTCTGCAAATGTCTGAGGCGTTACCCACAGGGGATCTATTTTTTGTTGGTCAGTATCTTTGCAGAAAGTGGGGCCATTTCTGTTTGGCTTGAGGTTGCTGAGGTCAAAGAAAAAAATGCCTTTTATTGTGCCAAAAATAGCGCGGCTCCTGCTGGTTCATTATTTTCAATGCATGTCCCTCGTGGCTCGTGCCCAAGAGCTGAAAGGAGTTCATGAGGGGTCCTCATGCGACCTTGGTTTTCGTTTCATACATATCTATTGATGCTTGCATAGAATTTTAAATGAAGCAAATGCCTTTTCTCCGCACAAGATCGAGGAGATAGAGCTCGTTCACAACTTGGTGAGCATGAAGCTAGAAGTGGCTGGCTCAAATGGTATTTGCAGCACCCGGAAAGCACGCAGAGAGGTGAATTTCGCAACCATAGAGACCATTATTTGCTTAAGCAGGACCACGAATGCATTTATCTAGATGCTAGCGAAATTTTTTATTTGCCAAATCATAGAGATCGACGGTTCTTGTTATATCGCATTCAATACACGCTTGATAAAGAAATTGGGTGAGCATTGCGATGGATGTGACCAAAGAGTCACGTGTCATTCAGTGAATTGCATCGCAATCAAGGAGGAAAGGTTCAAAAATTTTTTGTTGTCGTCGCGATGGTTAATAAAGTTAAATCAGCGCCAAATTCAGTATGATTTTACCGGGGATCATTTGCTTACTAGACGTTGCATTGCATTTCTGAATTTATTGTTGAGAAACAACGATTAAGAAGAAGGAAAATGGTTGCTAGGGCATTGATGGAGAGTCAAAGGCTGTGATAATGTAGCCAGAAGAAGCAGGACGTTGTATTGCTTTCTTTACAAATTCTCTATTTAGGGATATGCTCAGAGCTCGCAAAGTCCGAGCCTAGATTTTGTCAAAGTTGGCTTAATGCTGCTCAATTGGATTGATGAGGGCGTTTGGCACAGGTATCAAGGAAGAAAAGCTCCCACTGGAGGAAATAGAACCACGCCGGAGGTTCTCTTACTATCTGTTGTCACCAAGTTTGCTTCAATAAAATTGTTGATAATCTGGCAGCATGTATATAGTAGTGAACTCTAATTTTGATACTCGAAAAGAACATGCCCAAGAATTCAGATTATCCGAGACAGAGCATTTACACTATGAGTTGGTAAACAGTCTGATTCTTATGCAAATAGGATGGCTTTTCATCTAAAAGTCTATCGTTGAATGCCAGTGTTTGGGCCTGAATCAAAATTTGAAGTATACCGTAGACATATCACTTGCTCAGTTTTTGCAGAGATGGTTATCTACAGCACAAATTTAAAGCTGCGTCGCATCTGCACAACGTGTTGGAAAATGTTCAAAGTTCTGTCAATTACAATCGTTGTTTAAAGGGTAAAGGCTCAAGATTGGAGACATGAAGCCGAATTATGAGAAGATCAGTAAGAAGAAATTCAAAGCCTTCATCGAGGTCTTTTGCAGGCCTTGTCCCTCAGAATTTGCATTTTATTTTCACCATTGCAAATGATTTTGTTTTAAAGACAAGCCAGATTATGCTTTCATGAAAAGGATAGTTCGTGAAGGGCTAGGCGCCATGCAGTTTTCAAGTGTTTGAAGGAATCGAGTCTAAAGATGGGGAACATTAATTTCGCTGCAATTGTATTTTTATAGCAGCATAGTTGTTTTTGTTATTCCCTTAGCCGAAAATTCCTTAGTCTTTTTGTATTGCGCATATTATTTTGTTGTTATGCAGTTGCACCTGCATTCTAAACGCTCATATCAATCGCCAAATGTTAAAAGCAATGGTTCTGAAAAGTGACAAAGGACAAGTGCTCGAGTCGAGTGACATACAATCACCCAAATGCTCAAAGGAGAATTTAAGGATATGCAACGCTCTAGCTAGGGAGAGGACATTGTAAAATCTATTCAAGATCTTTCAAAGAATACTTAGAGCATGAACGAGGAGGTTTTCTTCTAATTCACCTGGAGAAGGACAGGAATTGTTGCAGCAGCCACTGACACTGATCAAATAAAGACTTCTCGCAAGGGTGACAGAAGGACATGATACCTAATAGATACATCTGAATGTTTTATGAAGCAGTAGGGAAGTTGGCTGAATGCTTTATGAAGATTATTGATACCAAATTAGCAGATGCAGTAGATATGTCAGAGGAGCAGGAGGAAGGGACCTTTTCGGTCATAGTTGAGCTAAATGGCAGGATCAGAAAGGTAACAAGTCAGATTGCAGTTTTCAGTTTGAGCTTGGGAGCCGCTCAATGGAGGGGTTCTTTGCTACCTCACACGGAGGATAGCATCCCCGAGTTGGAGCCAGTTGTTAGCACCCATTTTGTGCTAAGTAGATTTGGAGGGGACATGGATTAATAATAAGAAGATCAGCTTCAACATTCAGGTCTCAAAATTCAAATTGCAAAGGAAAATCAAATTCAAGCTTAATGTAATTTCGTGTGAAGAATATGGGTTTTTTTTTATGAAAATGACTGTTTTAGTCATAATTTTGCAGCAGCTTTTTCGGCCAAACCAGAAGGAATTCCGGGAAACTGAGAGAGGTTTATCTCTAGCACGGGCCAATATCCAATAACCTCTCTCAGCATTTTCACAGGTGTCAACATTTGGGAGACTAGAAAGGTTTTTTAGAGGGTAATTTTCCAAAAATTACGTTTTCTGCGTGAGTCATCAACTTCAAAGCTAGATCCCGGCCAGCTGGAGGAGAATGGGGGGAAAAGAAGACATGGGTTTTGTCGGCAGCATGCCCATTTACAAAAACCTCCTTCAATTTTTAAACAGGTGTCTTCATTTGGGTAATACAGCTGGGGCACCAAAGGCCATTTTCAGCAGTCTACGGCCAAAAACAAGCAAAAATGGTTGGAACCGACTCCCAAGTTGTTGAATCTCTTTGTGCAGGTGTCAAATGTTGTTGTAACAACTTCCTATTGAGGTAGCTTGACCTTGAAGTCCAAGGAAAACTATAAATTCATTGTATTAGAAGAATTAGAGGTTAGAAAATCACTTGGATGAGGCCTTGGGAGAGCTCTGCTCTGTTTGAAATATTTGTCCTTAATGAAATTTGCAGTGATCGAAGTTGGTTTTAATGGCTGAGATTCCTATGTCATTCTCCTTATAGTTTGTTCCTTCTATTTTCCCATGTGAATTTGTGGTTCCTTCATTGTTTATCCACTTTGTATTGTTGTTCATGCTTGAGTAAGAGTAGCATTGGAATGGGATTCATAGAAATAATGCCATGTTCCTTTCATTTCAAGCATTCACCTCTAGTATCTGCTAAAGTTGTTGTAGAATTCATCATTGTATGCTCTACATCGATGGACTGTTCATTGCTCTTCTAACTCACAAATTAAAAGCTCTTTGACTGTGAATGGGTGGCTACCTTGCCTCTGTTTTGACATTCCTAGTAGCAACACTGTATTTGTTTTAAGTTTCATGTTTTGACTCCATTGCCCATGTTTTTGTCATGATTTTCTCTCCAAACAATTCAAACTAGTTGTTCCTCTAAGAATCTGACTTCCTAAGCTTGCTTTGATTGAATAGCTTGGATAAGAAGGCTGCGTGTTTATCAGTTAATTGCTTTCAGTCTTCTATAGCATGCTGAGCGTGTGTTTGATTTGTTAAGTTGTTAATCATTTTTAGTATTTTATGAATGTCAAGAGAGAGCCCTTTCTGACTGTGTTGGGTCGGTAGCACAGATCTAAAGTGGTTAGTGGTTACCCATATTGCCCTCTTCACAACCTTGGCAGTTAATTTGGGTGTTAACACTATGTACTTTTGAACTTAACGTCAAACTTCTTGTTTTATTAAGCAAAATTGAAATCTTGTAGCTTCTTCTCCCTATTATTAGATTTGATGTCTTTTTGAGCAAGATGTATGCTAGTTTATTGCATTATTATATATGTAATCCTAGAAGAATTTATCTATTTTATGCAAAGTGCGATAATTGAACTTACTGTATTGTTAGAACCTATAAAGCCAGGAATCTGGCACATTCGTCAAAGGCTACCAAATCAAAAGCCCTATTAAATGTGTGAATAGGATTGCACCCATGTAGAAATGGTCGTAGCTTTGGGGAGATGTACAATTTCAGCCTATAAAATACTTTGTCATTGACTAACACCATAAACTTGCCAGATCTCAGAAATGCAATGATTTTCACCTTCTATCTTAGCATCATAACATACTAATTCGAATGAGTAGGAGGTATAAATCAATTCATGGAGTTGGAATTTAACTCATCTTAGTCTTTTTTCTTTGGTTCCAACTCTACAATCATCCATTGTATACTAGGCTCTTCTTTTTCACTCGAAATTATCAAATGTACCTCTGAACTTCATTTTGAATTTCCAAAACCAAAAATTACCTTTTCATGCCCCAATTCTTCCAAGACTATAAGATAACTTTGGAATTAAGATGCATCTTTCAATATGCATAAGCCTTCCAAGTGCACTTCTTTGGGATAATTTTTCCTTTGTTTCAATAAGAAAGTTTTCCCAATAATTTTTGAATTGTTGCTCCTGAAGCATTTTCCACTACATCTTTTTTAGATTGAATTTTTCCTGAATGGGAGTGAGCATATCCTTTCTAATTAGTGTGAGGACATTTTTCGCAGAATTATTCTTTCCCTTCTCTGTAGAATCTAGATAGGTGAAGAAAGGTCTCCCCATATGTTGAGGGGAAAAACAACACTGCTCAAAGTCTCATCAAGTTTAAAATCAGAAAAAGTCTTTGCCA
The DNA here is from genome assembly GCA_027924585.1 of Larix kaempferi. NCBI lineage: Eukaryota > Viridiplantae > Streptophyta > Pinopsida > Pinales > Pinaceae > Larix > Larix kaempferi. Next base: position 238,712 of record BSBM01001562.1, on the reverse strand, counting down.
TTGTAGATAAGATTCTTGCAACTCTGTTGAAAGGTCTTCTTTCCCAGATTCTATTTCAGCCAAAGTAAAATCAAAGCTACCATATATAGGTCAGAAACTTCTTCATGTCAGAAACATTGAAATTCTTTAGTTGGTCAAAATTGTCATTGCTCATAAGGAAAGACAAGACAAGTTGTTTTTCAATGAACTATCCCTCTATTGGTTTTGGCCTCTTCGGTAGATTCTCTACATCCATTTCTTGTATCAAAAATTTCTCAATAATAAGCTAACAAAAGCTCATCAGTTGCTCTAAAATGCCATCGCTCAAGGAAACCCCAAAAAACAATATTTTGTGTTGGTAAACATTTTAGGAACTATTAGGTTTTATCCATTCATGGAGTGCATTGTCTAAAACTCGAATGACTTGAGTGGCCCTTGATAACTTTCTGGTTCTTCCAAATTTTATAATAAGCTGCTCAACTTGCACTACAATGCATTTTTTTACAGATCCATCTTTTCCAAGCAAAATTCATGCCTTTTGATCTATCTTGCCATGTTTTCATGTGTCCTTCAACATAATCTCTTCTTCAAACAAAATTGGGTGAAAAGAATTTCAAGACATTTCAATAATGAATGCCAGCTGCACTCCATTGATGATATGAAATTTAATCTCAAATCCAGAGAAACATAGTTTCTACTTACCTGGGTTTCAACCTCTTCTCAATATCATATCCCGAAAGTGAAGGTTTCCCTATGAGAACCTTAGAGAGAATATCCCTCAACCCAAACAGGCTTTGAAGATATTGGATGTTAGGGGTTACAATTCTGTCTATATTACTGTCAAGATATGTGGGGTTTCTGCATATGACATTTCCCAAGTCCTTTCCAGTGAAACCCAATTCCTTTAGAAACTTAATCTTGGGCTTCAACTCTGAGAGAAAGAACTGAGTCATAGAATATTTTTTGACAATGATCTCCGTTACCTAATCTTTGTTGACTCCTGATTCTCTCGGCAGCTCAACTGCTTATTGGGCTATTTGGGCAAATTTTAATCTAAACAGGACTGACCTTTATCTTTTTTCAATGACATTTGATACTTCAGACTAAGACAACCCACATTCGTGATCAAGAAATATGGGATATTGTTATTGAGTAAGAATGTGATTGTCCTATGCTTGTGAAAGGCAATGACAGTTTCAACAAGCTTTGGGTAAATGGTTATTGCAGTTTTGCAGGGAGAAGGTGGTGAGTATGAGAAGAGGATAAATACTTGTTGAACAACATTTCTCAAAAGATTCCCATTTCCTGCAGGAAGATGTGGAAGATAGGGGAATGTGTATGCACCATGCTGGTTGCAAATACTCATGATGTAGACCCAACCCATAAAATAAAAATACAACAAAACATAAAATAATTGGCAAAAATCCTATCAAACTGATGATTAATTAGATAACAATATATAAAAACTTTCCATGGAATCTACATTGAAACCTATAAAGGAAATATAAACAAATTACCCAAGATATTCAAGGGTAGGAATTTAGAGATTCAACACGAATGTAAGTGGAAAAAGACATTATAAATACTATTACAAGTCAAGGAGATTCAAAGTAACAAAACACTAGACGTTTACACACATGTGTATGATGATCTATCCCTCCAAAGGGTTGGATGTTGATGATGTGCTGATATTTGGCTCAAGTGGAGAAACACCGTAGGGTTTGTGAGCTTTTTTAGCATTGATATGGCATCTTGGCTCACTATTTCTTATTGTAACCTTGAACACTTCTATGTGATAAGAACCTATCATTTTATTTCCCCTTGGATTCCATATGAATTAGTGCAAAGATGCATCCAATACAAAATGTGTTGCTAGCACACCATAAATTGTTAATATTCTTGAGAAATATGAGAATTGTTTCTTCTTGGAACAGTGGTGCCCTGACTGAGATGGAAATTTATGAGACCATTGTAGACTAAAGAAGGTTGAAGCTTTGGAAACGTTTGGTCAACAATTTAGAAAACTTGTTCATATCTCTAATGTCACTAAGATCATTGTTATATCAAGCCTAATGTTGCCCTGATTGGGTTGACATTTCACCACTTCCATTTTCTATCTTAGATTATATTATTCATAGAGAAATCAAGTCTACTTTGCTCAACATTGAAAAACAAAAGCATTGGATGGGTAATATTTATGTTCCCATAAGAATATGACTCTCTAAAAGAGGTAACTATGGACATAGAATAAGTCTTACTAGCTTACGTCTGGAAACAAATATATGTCTATAAGAGATGCCACCATTTTTTATCTAGATGAGAGGTGAGGGAAAAAGTATTTCTATTGATGTTGACAACCAAATGCTAATTCCGATGCATTGTAATTATCTCAAGACCTTTATGTAAAATCCTATAAGATGTTTTCATCACTAGAAATGAGCTTAAACTAAGATTGGAAATTATGTTTCCACCATCATCATGAAGAATCCCAAGCCACATCAACCATTTAGTATGAACCTACCAAGTATTCTAGAAAAAAAAAACCCTATAAGTCTCAAATGTTATATCATCTCATGGTGCATCAAACAGAACTCATTTTTTCTTATTGCAACCTTGAGCAATTATATGTGATAAGAACCTATAATTTTATTTCCCCTTGGCTTCCCTATGAATTAGTGCAAAGATGCATCCAATAGAAAATGTGTTCCTAGCATACCATAACTTGTTAATATTCTTGAGAAAGGTGAGAACTGTTTCTTTTTGGAACATGGTGCCCTGATTGAGATGGAAATCCATGATACCATTGCAGCCTAAAGAATGCTACAAACAGGTGGAAAATTTGTCCATCTAAACTAAAAGGAAAACCTTCAAAATTATACAATAGGCTCTGCAAGCCTCTTGAAAAATACACCAATTACAATTGACATAGTAGATCAAGCTGATTACGCTTGTTGAGACTAGAAAAAACATAAACATAAGTTTCTTGATATTTGGCCAACAAAAAGGTCCAATTGCATTATTTGACTTATAAGGAGAGACCCATTCATTCACTTTCGACGCAGCAATTGTTATAAAGTCTTTTTCTAGTTATAGTGTTTTGGTGTTTTTGGCCAACACTAAGGTGCATCGTATTCATGTATGACTAGACATATCTAGTGCAATTTGCAAAGTATTTTCTCAAAAGTAATTTATCCCATTATATGTACAGCTAGGGTTTGGCAAGGAACTTGTTTCTCATGTTCATTTCCTGAAGGTCTTCAGTAGTATATCTTACTTTATAATTATATCTTCTGGGAGTCCAATTTGGTCTTTTCACATGCATCCAAAAATATTGAGAAAACAAAAGCAATCATTCTAACTTTTGTGTCACACCAATATACATCCCCATACATCAATCATTACGCTTTACGTTTGAACTTTTGAATCCTTACCTAACCCAAGTTAAGCTACAATACATTATGACTCTTGTGTCATTCATGGTTGGATCCTCGGGACTCTGGCCTGGCCTTAATATTTACCTTTCTAGGCTTGTTGGAGTTGTTTTTTCCTTACCCTTTTATGATCAATGGTTTTATCTTTTCTTCAGCATTGACCCTACAGAATTGTTGATTAGGCCTTTTCCTTGTCGTAGGAAGGGAATTATTAATCTTGATTTTATCTCATACAGAGTGAAATACAAGTCAACTACAATGAAGCATTTATTTGTTGTCCCATATGAGTTTAATTCTCTTAGTTTTCACCACTCTTCTATGCACAAGGACAACAACTTGTAATTTATTTTTCAAGATTCCCTAGTAGATGCAACATCTCTATTTGGTATTGGAATCTCTAAGTTCTCTAAAGATAGCAAATAATTCAAGAATCTCTGTTGAGAATAAGAATTTACACTACCTGACATAGCGAAATTCTTCATAATTGATTGGTTGATAAATTATTTTTTCAGGCAATGAGCATATGTGCATTCAAATATCCATGATATCTTCATTCTTTATTAACCTGTAGCTATCCATAATGCTGTGAAACAACATAGGATCAACTTCACTCTCTTTACTTTCTAATTGACCATGTTCACTTTAGATTCCTTGAGTGCATCCAGTTTTAACTTTTCATTTTAATGGGATCCTCCTTTGCTTTTTTTTCTTTTACTTTGGACTCTACAAGTTTTCTACCACCAACTCAAGTCCTAACTCTTCCAATTTATGTGGTGTTTCATAAATGTTATTTAGCAGGATGGTGTATCTTGACATCTATGTAGAAGTTGTTTTAACTACATGTTACATATGTGTGCCATATAAGTTTCAGTGGCCAACTGTACACTACCATTTAGTTTTTCTTATATGTGTTAGCACCTTTCTGAGCATAAATATCGAAAATGAAAGGTGGAGGATTAGAAATCTTACCTAGTAAAGGCTCGAGGTCTTTTTCGTTCTCCATGGCTAGAAGCTACAGTGTGAAAAATTGGTGTAGAAACAGAAAATATGATGCACCATAGGGAAATTTGTGAAGAAATGTGTTAAAGGGCCTTTTGAACAATCAAATAACCCTAAGTCCTAACTCCGATAGCTAAATATTACATAGATTAACCACGGACGAGTAGGACACCGTTGATCGAGCGCAAACATAAGATTGACGACCCACATTAATGGTCGTGTGGCCAAAAGGCGCAAAGGTTAGTCACATTAGTGGTCGCGATGGGTTATGTCTCCAGACAGATGTCAGCCAGGGAGCACATCACGATGGAGGAAAAGTGGTAAGCGAAACCACTGCGAAGGCACGCGATACCAGAGTGGTAAGGTTTTGGATGATATACGTTGCCGAATGAAAAAATAACCAAATCAACAGTGGTGGAATAACGAAGATGCACGAATGATACAGAAGGTGGACCCCGTCAGCGGAAAAGGTCGAAGAGTTAAATGGGTCATCTGTTCCCACCATGGATGCAAAGCAAACATAGATTAATGGATCTCTAGGATGGTCTCATTGGGAAATAGCATGATGGATATAGGAAAAGGTGGTCACGAAAGATGAAACCATTCGACAGGTGTTGACATAAGGGATGGTTGCGAGGCAGCAAAGAAGTATTTAAAACCGCATTGGGATGTTCGTGATACAATTTCGCAGACACGTAGTATCAAGGGAATGGTGTAGATCGGGACCTACGGAGTGATCCAACGGCGGGCATATGAAGGTTGTCAAATCAATTTGTTAGATCAAAGTTGGATTTGACGGCAGGGAGTGGTACGTAATAAACCAACGGCCGAGATCATTGGACAACTGGCAAATAAGACTGATGGTTAAGTGAACAAAGTTTATATATATGATCACCATCATGTGTTTTTGACATTTGCTTGTTGGAACTGTCGAAGTCAGAAGCTTCTCGGCATGTGGGAGACGACGAGGGAGATAGGGATTTCAACAGAACAGTTCCAGAAGATTGCTAGCGATAGGTATGCCCTTTTTTGACTGAATTAATCAATAGTGTAAGTGTTTTCATAGTAAAATAATGGAAGAAGATTCATTCCTAAGCATAAGTAGGGTTAGGAGTACCCTGGAGGATAGGGACTGTAACATTTTTGACACATTTATCCAGCTACCCATAGCCAAAATTAAGGGAAGGTTGAAACGTCTATAAGATGAGGGAACAGATGTACATAGGGTATTTCAGTCTTCGTTCATTTTGTTTTGTTTAGAACAAATCATGTCATTTCCTATGTTCGTCTCCTAGTATGCGTCTAATTATGAAGGGTCCCAAAGAGTCAGCATGGATAGTCGGCAAAGTAGAATCATCTGTTCCATAGAACCGTCAATCATGCGTCATTCATTTGGAATCCTTGAGCTGAAAACACCAGAGTCTGAGAACTTCTCCACATAAGCAATTGTAACCCTCTACTGCTAAATCCATCCGGAGGGACGACAAGATTTTTTGACCACTTGCCTCAAGCCGGACATAGAGATTGAGGAAACTCCATACCCATTAGATGTTAACCTGTTCAATGTCAATACCTAGTTAGTCCTTTCATACTCACACATTTTTTAGGTCTTGATACTGATTGGTTTGTGACAGAGTTGCAGTTAATTCTATTGTATAGGATACGTGTCGGTTCTCCTCGAATCGGTTATGAGTCGGTTCCAAGTCTTAGGTTTGAAGATTTTGTGGTGGAGGCCATCAACTCTCAGTTCGTTCTCTTCCCAAATACTAGATGTTTCTGGTTTCAAGCCCATTTAATGAAGCTAATCATGGTCAGTAACCATAATGAATTGCATTTCGCGCCAGAGGTTTATGCCGGTACTGTGGAGGAGAACATGTTTAATTACATGAATTCAATTTTGTTTGTATTGTACAAATTATTTTTTGGGGAAGAAATGCCAAGGGTCTTGCTTTAAATGAAGACATTATTGTAGTTAAAAAAGGAGGTCACCGTGGGGGACTAGTTTTTATCAAAAGACTCTATGGTCATCAGGCTATATGGGTTCGTGCACGATCCCTACATACTGCCCGCCTTCTTAACATTGAGGATTTTTTCTTTAGAATTTATCAGGCTGAAGTTAACCCTAGAAAATTAACATATTTCAAAGTTCAGGAAGGGAGTTGATTTAAAGTATCCTTGGGCCATCAGTCCATTTATTGTAAAGAATAAGGAAGCTATTTTGGAGGTGCGGAGTTTGTTAGAAGATTTGGAATTCAAAAGGGATAGTGCCATGGACTATGACCCTTGTCACATTATTTCTGAAAATTGAGTAACCTTAGTGGGTTTGAGCACAAGGAGGTGTAGGGGTCGTTAGGAGAAAAGAACCTATTGCAATATGAGCTTGAAGCGGAAGTAGCACCTACTTTGGAGGGAGAAGAGATGACATTGCTAGAAGCGGCGATAGAGGTGGAGACTATAGCTAAGGTCATGGAAGTGGGGTAGAAAAGAAGCGTGTAGGAAATCCTGGATGAATATGATGAAGAAGGAGGAAAGAGAATCATAACCGAGGATGAGGGAGTAGCTGGAACACAGCCAGATTTAGCTATTTTGATGGATAATGAAGGTGGTAAAGAGGGGGAAATTCCAATCCCCAGTGTACAGGTATTAGAACACAATTTCTATGAAGCCAGTGAAAGCGGGGACACAAGCAAGTTCTCGTCAGGAGATGAGATGTTTGAACAGTACGCTCAAGACAAGCAGGCTTCCGCTCAGTTTGTGTATAACTTGCCACCCAAGGTTCAGAGCCTATCGAAGTCAAATGTTGCTCTAGTGACTAGCCGGAATATAAAGGAAGGCACTTTGAATGTGGCAGTGGCTACACCTAGCAAATTAACTAAAGTGAAATATGATTTGAAAAACATATCAGCCCCCGATAAGGTCCAGTTACATAAACAAATCAGGGAGGTTATTTACGAGGACTATATATAGGTAGTATTGAGAGTCGAGAAGCTAGAAGGAATTATTAGCAAGATGGATACTAAGTTAAAATAGGAGAAGCTAGGAAGCAAAGCCCCCAATAGCAAGTTAAGAAATTACAGTTCGATTTGGTTGCTAGCGATGGTAGTGGAAAGGCTACCAAAAAGTTGTTGACAGAGAAAGAAGGATTAATCAAAACATTGCAAAAGAAGGCGAAAGTCTCGAACACTCAATTAATTCAGGCTCCCAAAGTGTCTAAATTAGAACAGGAGAAAGAGACCCTAGTCAAAGAGCTCAGTGAAAGCTGAGCAAAGCTATTGAAGTTAGCTGAGAAGAAAGAAGAATGGGAGAAAGAGAAGCTGAGTTTGGAAAAGCAAGTTGAAGATCTGAAAGATAACTTGCCCATTTTGGGCACGTGACCATCCAAGATAAGTCAGGATGTAGATGAAAATAACACTGACAGCCTTTTGTAGGCTATGTCTCTGGTCAGTTTGAAAGAAGTAGAAACTAAGGAATTGAAGGAGAGGGCTCAGAAAATGGAAGAGCAAAACATGCAAAAGAAGGAAGAAAAAAAAGGATTGCAGAGTAAAAATAAGGGATTGGTGGAAACAAATCAAAGGTTTGTCCTTCAAGTAATTGGGCAGATCCCAATGCAAGGATGCAAACAATTGATCTGGGATATTATTATCGAGACCGCGACCAACCTTAGACCTTGTTTAACCTCCATAAGAGATAGGGAGAAGGTGATAAGGGAAGCCTTAAAAACATGTACATCCACACGAGAAAATCTAAGCTTAAGGCCAAAGGAAATAGCTCAAGATGCTATAGATTTTCTGAGGATTTTACCAGAAGAGGAGTTGGCTACATTGGGAATCTGAAATAGAGTTGCAGCAATTGCTTAGGTGAAGAAGACGCTAGGAAAATACACTCATGTGGAAAATATCGAGGCCCGTTGTGCAGCGATGGCGAATTAGATCGTTGGTATAAAAAGAAATTTTAAGGAAGTCTTACAGAAGCAGCTACCCTCCTTTTGGAATGAAGACAACAAGCTCATCCTCCACAACGACTACAAGAACCTGTTGTGCACAATAAAGATGAATCACGAAACATTCCAGAGGCTAAGTCAGATTCTCATAGGAAAAATACTATTAGAAAAGCTTGCGGAGGATTTCGAGATTATGAACCTGCTAAAGAGCCTAAGCAAAGGAGTCCCAATCATGTCCTATGAGGAGAACGTGGAACTGAAAGTACTAGTGAAATAAATGGTGATGCATGAAAGCATCACGTTTGATCAATGGAACTATGTGGAGAACTATGGGAAGATGAAATACCCATCTCATGTTCCTCGGTAGCCGTTGTTTTTATTTTCAAAGAATTGCTGTCATTTTCAAAGACTTCTAAGACATTTTTATTTCTAAAGTAATTTGTAATATTTTTTGAGGCGGCTATTGGGAATAGCTAGCCAGTGCAACTGCTTTACTATCTTTTGTTTTTTATCTTAAATTTAGTTGTCATTCAGTAAGAAGATTGGTAAATGTGATAGAAAACAGTTAGGCCTGCCCATTTTTTATAGTGGCGAATATGTCTTGATGATGTGGCATTTTGTTGTAACTGTTTTCAAGTACGAATAGGTCAAGCCTTAGGCTCTAGGAAGCTATATATGCTATGTAATTGAAAGGAGAATGGTTGAAAACGTTTTGGAGATTAGTATATTGCTTTGTGTAATCTTTTGAGTTGTTTTTGAATAAAGTTGGCAAAGCCGAGCAGGTGTTTTGACAGAGATTCTGTGTCATTGGTCTTGCATTCTGTTTCTTCTCTTTTCCCATGTGAATTGTGTTTCTTTCTTTGTTAATCCATTTTGTAATTGTTTATCCATGTTTGGTTCAGTGTAGTATTTGAATGGAATTCATAGAGATTATGCTCTATTCAAATCATAGCAAGCATTTCAAAACCATTTTCTGCTAAAGTCGATATAGAATTCATGTTTACCATGCTTTATATTGATGGACTGTTCATTTCTCTTCTAAATCACCAACTAAAATCTTTTTGATTCTGAGCTAGTGGCTAACTTGCCCCTATATGAATGTATCTGTAAATTTTGTCAATGATGTTCATGTTCTGTTTAAATTGACTCCATTGTCCCAATATAGATCCACGTTGTTTTCCAACCAACAATCTATAAAAATCTGTTCTAACAGAAGTCTGACCTTCTATGTATGTTATTGATTGAATATCTTGATGTGATGAATGCTGGTGTACATTTTCATTGTTGACGTCTTCGATTATTTCCAGAATTTCATATGTTTGTAGAGAGAGCCCTCTCTGACTACGCTGGGTCAATGGCATTCGTCTAAAGTTGGTTAGTGGTTACCCTAGATTGCCCTCTCCCGCAACCTAGAGGGTACGATTTGGGTGATAACAAATTGGCATCGTTGCTGGGGAATGATTGTCTTATCATCCCTGGGAGAACGACAAAGAAGTCGAACTTTTAAAGAAAAGAGAAATTTCTGTGGGAAAACAGAGGTTTCCAGATTCCAATTGGGTTGTGTGTTTTTTCCCTAGCGACTCCACTCATTGACGATTATATTTAAAGAAGACTCCACTGGAGAAGACCACCAAACCAAAGTACTATTCTAAGAGAACTCTCAAAGGGCATCCTGGCCTCCAAGAAGATCCATACCCGAGGTAATCCTTTTTCAGAAATTTTGGTAGGTGTGGATAATCCAGAAAGTTTGCTTAGACATAAGATCGGAAAAGAAAAGGCCAACATTTCTAGTAGTGAAAGAGTTGTTTCTAATGAAGAGTCGTCTGTTTTTCAAGAGTTAGATATAGAGATAGACCTTGGGAGATTGTTACCAAGATCAATATCTGAGTCATATCTAAACCTAGGCGAAGTGGGTTTGAATGATACTAAGTTATATTTGCTAGATCCTATGTGATGTTTGAAAGGTACTGCCAAAGATGAAGGTGCCAAACTTCATTCTCAAATTCCCGAGCCTCATACCATAAACCTTGCAAATAATCTTACCCAGAATATCCTTCAAAATATCATCCCTCAAGCCCAAAATCCACCGGCACTCATGGCCGCTATATTTGCACCTTTAGTCCTACTAGTTGTCCTGCATGACCTCCCTAAAAACAATTCCCAAAGGATTGTCTCCCATGATGGGGAAGGTGTTGATGTATATGTAACTTCAGAATGTATTTCACCCATGTATATTGTACTCCTATAGAGATGGTATTATTCCTCTATACGGTAGTGTCCTCATTTGTATTGACAAGTGTCGCAAGTGTTGCAACTTGCATGTGATGGATTATTAGACCACCAAGTGTGGGGTCGGCCCTGATTAGGATTACCATGGGTTATTAGACTGAGTTAGACAAGTTGGCCATGTTAGTTTATTAAGCAGGTCAGGTCATGTATAAATAGAGTGCGAGAGGCACTCTATTTGATCACTTCATTATTCACTTCTACACTCTCCAGAAAGCGGTGCACAAGTGAGGAAGGAGGAGTCGCTGCTAGGAGGACTATCTATTGTACTTGGGTTGTATCATTTCTCTTTCTATCTCTGTGGAAGTTGTGGGGTTTTTCACCTTTATGGTTTTCTGAGTGAAACTTTGTGTGTCTATTGTCTCATGTGATTGCTTGGTGTGATTGATATGCATTGATATGATTGATATGCTATACATGTTATTCTCTCAGTAAAGATCCTAGAGTAAGTTGAATTAATGCTCAAAATCTAACACGATATCAGAGCTAACTTGAGAAGAAGAAACTGTGCAGTTGTAGAAACTAGGGTTTCTTGTTTATTGGGTTTCTCTCCACATATCTTGAAAGGAAGTAGGGTATTTTGACTCTCCTCAGCAAGGCACATCTTTCTGTCTAATCGCAATTCAATTCTGGGCACTTTCATTTTTGGCCCTAAAAATTAGGGTTTCCACAAAAATAGGAATTTATGAATTCGGAGACCATAGATGGAAGCTCCTTAGAAACATCAAATTTTAGAGCTTTGGATCGAACTTTTTGGTTGGGTGAAGCTCCAGGAAACTCAAACCCTAATTCAGAGTCCTCCCTAGTGAATCTGGGAGATTGAAAAGCATTTCTGAAGGGTGAAACTTTGCATTTTTCAATTTCTGAGTATACCAGGCTGATCAGCTCATCAAGGCGCATCTTTCTATCCTTTTAGAAGTTTGAATTTTTAGGTTTTCTCTAACAAACCCTAATTTGGCACCAGATCCAATTTTCAACAAATCAAGTGGTAAGACCTAAAACTTTCTATTTTCATTTGAAGTACTCTTAAAAATGTCTCACCACACCAAGCTTGAGGATAAGCTTGAAGGAGCTGATAATTTTCGAGCATGGAAGTATAGGATTGGGTTAATCCTAGAAGAGAATGAGTTGGACACTTACATAAGTGAAGAGGTCCCTGTCCCAGAGGAAGAAGAGGCTAAGGCCTTACACAAGAAGAACTTGTTCAAGGCAAAGAGGATCATTGTTGATTCTATCAAAGACCATCTCATACCACATGTGTCATCTCTAAAGACACCTAAGAAGATGTTTGATTCCCTTGCCAATCTATTTGAAGGGAAGAACATAAATCGGAAGATGACCTTGAGGAATCAATTGAAGAATGTCAAGATCCAGAATGCAGAGACTATATAGTCTTATTTCTCAAGGGTCTCCCAGATAAAAGAACAACTTGAAGTTGTGGGAGAAGATATAGAGAATGCAGAAATGGTAATGACCACTCTTAATGGCCTTCCTAGGTCATGGGATTCCTTCATCCAAGGAATTTGTGCTACGAAGAAACTAATCTCATTCAGTACGATGTGGGAAGAATGCTCACTGGAAGAAGCTCGAATTGTAGCTCGAGAGAAGAAGATGGGGAATGAAGACCAAGCTCTCAAAACACATTCCAAAATACATGATGACAAAAAGGCTCACCATCATGGAAAAAGGTATCACCATCAGAATCAAACGGGTAGTCCCAAACCTCGAAGAAACATGTCCTATATCTGTTGCTATGCATGTGATGAGAAGGGACACTATTCCAGGGGTTGTCCCAGAAATAAGAAAGATGGTTCTCATAAGAAGAAGAACATTAAAAGAAGACATCATGCTCATGCTGCAGAGGATGATGAACCTCCCAGTAAGAGGGCTAAAGAAGAAAGTGAAGATTCTTCAAGTGATGAAGAATATGTTTTGATTTCTGCTCTCACGGGAACCATTACTCATGGAAGTAATGATTGAATTATAGATAGTGGGGCTTCCAAACACATGAAAGGATTCAAGGAATCCTTTATGAACCTATCTAAACATGAATCACCCCACAAGGTGAAACTTGGGGATGACTACCAATATCCAATAAAAGGATGTGGTGAAGCCTCCTATAAGCTAGACTCTGAAAAGTCTATGAAGATGAAAGATGTACTATATGTTCCAAGTCTCAAGAAGAACCTACTCTCCATATCTTCATTAGATGCAAAAGGCATGAGGGTTGTATTTGTAGATGGCCAAGTCCTAATGTGGCCAAAGGGTAAGACTATAAGTGATGCAGTGGTGATTGGAGAGCAAGAGGGAGGACTATGCAAATTGAAGGGCCAACAAGAACAAGCCATGGTCCATGATTCAGTAGATCCAAGTGAACTTTGACATCGAAGGCTTGCACACATGCACTATAGGGCATTACCAATAGCAAGCAAAGCTGTAGAAGGTCTTCCCGAAATCCAAACAAAGCATGAAGGTATTTGCAAAGGCTGTGCAAAGGGAAAGAACACAAAGAAGACATTTCCAAGCAGTGAAATCAAGGCAAAAAGAATCTTGGAAATCATCCACTCTGATATATGTAGTCCGATGTCATCCAGTTCTCTGAGTGGGTATGTATACTATGTTTCCTTCATTGATGATTTCTCTATGAAGACTTGGATTTACTTCTTGAAGAACAAAGATGAAGTGTTTGAAAAGTTCAAGGAATTCAAAACCTTGATAGAAAACCAAACTAACATGAAGATCAAGATCTTCAGATCCGACAAGGGTGGACAATTCACTTCAGGTGACTTCAAGAAGCTATGTAGTGATTCAGGGATTAAGAGGAAGTTGACTACTCCTTACAATCCACAACAGAATGGGGTTGCCAAAAGGAAGAATAGAACAATCATGGAAGCAGTTAGGGCAATGCTTCATGACCAAGATCTACCTATGCACTTATGGGCTGAAGTAGCAAGGACAGTTGTATATGTGTAGAACAGAACACGTCATAAGATACTTGAAAAAAAAACACTAGAAGAAGTGTTCACTGGTAAGAAACCAGAAGTTAACCATCTCAGAATATTTGGTTGTCCAGTATACACTCACATCCCAAAAGAAAAGAGGACAAAGCTAGATCCTTCAGGAAAGAAGGGCATATTTGTGGGTTACAGTGAAAGCTCGAAGGCATATAGAATCTACTTACCAAGATTCAAGAAGATTGATATCAGTAGGGATGTAACATTTGATGAAAGCTCAGCATACATAAAATCAAGGAAAACACCAATTGAAGATAATGAAGAACCCAGAATATCCAGAACTCAAGACACCACCATGAATGAAGCAGTTCCTGAAGAAGATCGTGAAATGGAAGATCCACAATAACTTGTAGATCCACCCCGTGAGAAGAACTCTCACAAGAGGAAAAAAACATGGGCTAGAGAGCTCATCCAAGATGCAGAAAGGTTTGGCATTCCAAAAGAGGAACACAGAGAAAAGAAAAGGACAAGATCACATACCAAATATGTTGCTTTACTCTATGACATAATGAATAAAGAACCTACCAGTTATGAAGAAGCAGCAGAAAAGAAAGAATGGAAGGATGCCATGGTCGAGGAATACCATTCGATCATGAAGAATGATGTTTAGGATATGGTCCCAAGACCATATGGGAAGTCTATAGTGACTTCCAAGTGGATCTATAAGATCAAGCATGTTGCAGATGGTAGCATAGATAAATACAAATCTAGGTTTGTAGCTCGTGGCTTCTCCTAGAAAGAAGGGATTGATTATGAAGAGACTTTTTCTCTTGTGGCCAGATACACTTCCATTAGATGAGTACTTGCTCTGTCAACAGTGATGAAATGGAAGGTACACCAGATGGATTTCAATACAACTTTCTTGAATGGTGTAGTTGAAGAGGAAGTGTATGTGGAGCAGCCACTCGGGTTTGAGACACATGACAGAGGGACTCATGTGTGCAAACTGAAGAAATCCCTGTATGGTTTTAAATAGGCATCCAAGACCTGGTATGGAAGGATAGATGGATTTCTATCTAGTTTGGGATTTACCAAGAGTAAATCGGATTCCAACCTTTACTACAAGGTTGAGGAAGGAAATCCAGTGATACTACTATTGTATGTGGATGACCTGTTTGTAACAGGTGAGCATAGATTGATTGCCGACATGAAAATGAAGCTTGCTGCCGAGTTCGAGATGAAGGACTTGGGTATGATGCACTACTTTCTTGGTATGGAGGTGTGGCAGAGTGTAGATAGAATCTTCCTTGGACAAGTGAAGTATGCACTAGAGATCCTGAAGAGGTTCGGGATGATGGATTGCAAGGCCATGGCCACACCTATGGCATCGAACTTGAAGCTTCTGTGTGATGCTTCATCTGAGCTGATTGATGCTACGATGTATCGTCATATAGTTGGGTCCTTGATGTACCTGAAGAATATGAGACCAAACATCTGCTTTGCGGTGAACACCTTGAGCCAGTACTTGACAGATCTGAGACATGTTCACCTGATAGCTGCAAAGCATATTCTATTAGTTTTTCAGAAATTTCAATCTGATCTAGGATATTAACTGAGAGAATAACATGTACAGCATATCTATAGCATATCTACAGCATATCAATCATGGACACAATAATGCAAGCACACAAGAGACACAGAGTTTCACTGGGGAAAACCAAGAAGGTGAAAAACCCCGCAACTTCCTAAGAGATAGATAGAGCAATGATACAACCCAATCATAAGAGATATACCCCTAGCAGTTGCTTCTCCTCCTCCACTAGTGTGCCACTCTCCAATGAGTGTAAGAGTGAGAAAGTTAATGATCAAATAGAGTGCCTCCTGCACTCTATTTATACTTGACTTTACTTGCGTAATAACCTTTACTAGGTCGGTGTTATAGGTTAAACTTGCACCTCTCCGTCCGTGATCACCTTGAGCTGTTGATCACACAAAAGGACAACTTGGATGGAGGAGCATGTTGACCTTAGATGATACTTTGAACTCACTCCATTTCCTGACATTACTGGAAAAACCCAAAAAATATATCATTTTGAGATATGAGCGCTACTCTACTCAAAGAGACTAGCGCCCATACGCTACTCCAGTGTATAATAGTAGCACCCATACCCTAATATACGCTACTCCTTCTCAGCATAGTAGCGCTCACCATTTAAAATCAAATGAGCGCTAGTTGATAAGCACTAAAGTAGTGCCCTATACGCTACTTCACTGAACAAGAGTCGCGTACATCTTAAAAGATGATTAAAAAATAAATTAATTTCTCGAGGAGGATTAGTTGCTGGTAGTTTCTTAACTCCCCCAACTTCCTCCATAACTATACATCGACCTGAACTACTTCTCTAATCTTATAAATACAAAGAATATTAAAAGAGAAGGGTTAGCTAGAGAACCTAGATGGTGAGATGAATTAATGGAGAAACTTTGAGACATAGAGAGAAGCTTGCATTGGAGGAGTTGAGGCTGAAGATATCCAAGCCAGAGAAGAGCCAGAGCCCAGAATCAAGTTGCAGGAGCCTGTTTCATGATCAGGTATACTTGTACATCATTCTACTTTTGACAATAAAGGTTGAAGTGTCTTTCTTGTTCCAATTTAAATGTGTTCTGTAATGACATCTTGATTTAGATCTGTTTTGGTCAATGCTGAATGTTAAACATTGTTTTTGTTTATTTCAAGCTTTATATATTGTCCAAAACGCTTTGAGAAAGGTATTGTTATTGTAGGTTTACTGAAAGGAAGGTGGATTTGGAGGTTGAATACAAGATCAAGTAAAAGCTGGGATCAAACTTCGATTGAAAGGTTTGTTTCCAAAATCCATAACTTATTTATTTTCATAAACATATTTGCAATATCATCAATACACTTACCTGTCACCCCAACCAAGTTGATAGCATTAGTTTCCTTGCTATAGGGTAGATTTTCCTGCTAACAGTCGGCCTCAAGTTAACCACATAGCATAATGCTAACAGGGCCAACCCCCAATAGGGTGGTCTAATAACCCTTTAACCCACATGACTTATACAGGGCTGACCCCAACAAGGTGGTCTAATAACCCATCAAGTATAAGTTACGACACTTACAATATTAATGACGACACTTCCGTATAGAGGAATAATAACATCTCTCTAGGAATACAATATACATATAAGAAATACATTTTGAAGTTACAAATACATCAACACTCCCTCTTAACTAGGAAGGTATTTCTTGACATAGATCTCCTAGCACAAGTCTTCTTCTCTAGATCATCGTCACTCGATCCTCGTCATGGAATCATCGTCATCATCATTGCTGCTACTATATCAATCAATCGATGATCTACTAATCATAGGAAGTTCTACAGAGCCAGTACTTTTTCATATTGGATGTAGGCCTGCCACCTGCAAGTCTTCATCATCTACAGAGCCATCCCTTTTTCATGATGGATGTATCACAGAGCCAACCCTTTTTCATGGTGGATGTGACCTAGAACAAATCTAGTATTTCCACCATAGAGCCAATCCTTTTTCATACTGGATGGGACCTAGAACAATTCTAGGATTTCCACCACAGAGCTAGTCCTTTTTCATACTGGATGGGACCTAGAACAAATCTAGGATTTCCACCATAGAGCTAGCCCCTTTTCATACTGGATGGGACCTAGAACAAATCTAGGATTTCCGCCACTGAGCCAGTCCTTTTTCATACTGGATGGGACCTAGAACAAATCTAGGATTTTCGCCACAAAGCGAGTCCTTTTTCATATTGGATGGGACCTAGAACAAATCTAGGATTTCCGCGACAGAGCCAGTCCTTTTTCATACTGAATGGGACCTAGAATAAATCTAGGATTTCCTCCATAGAGCCAGTCCTTTTTCATACTGGATGGGACCTAGAACAAATCTAGGATTTACGCCACAGAGCCAATCCTTTTTCATACTGGATGGGACCTAGAACAAATCTAGGATTTCTCACCACACAACCTCGAAAGAGCATCCCAGAACTTATTACGGGCACATAGCCCAACCTATCGGATCTCCCAGAGCTACATTACATGTGGTCATGGAAAAACCTTGAAAGAGCATCTCGGCACTTATTACGGGCACACAGCCCAACCTATCGGATCTTCGAGGACTACATTACATGCCATAGGACAAAACCTCGAAAGAGCACACCAGGACTTATTACGGGCACACAGCCCAACCTATCGGATCTCCCAGGGAAATGTTACATGTCCTCCCAGAGCAATGCCTCGAAAGAGAATCCCAAGACTGATTACGAGAACACAACCCAACCTAATGGATCTCCCAGGTCTTCTTACATGCTCATCTACACAATCCATCCATGGCCATAGAGTATCAACCTAATACTCACCATAGATCGTCCTGATGTACATGATCATCCTGATCATCATCATATAATTGTCTTGATGCATATCATCTAGAGTATCATCCTGATACACATGATCATCCTGATCACCGTCACTACATCACCTTGATGCATGTCATCCAGAGCATCATCCTAATACTCATCACATATGATCATCCTGATCATCATCATAGCATCATCCTGATGTATATCATCTGGAGCAACATCATGAAGCTCATCATCCTTGATCATCCTGATCATACAATGCATCCACCTAATGCATACCAAGTATTGACCTAATACATATCATCATACATGATATACCTGATCATACAATGTATCCACCTAATACATATCATCATACATGATCTACCTAATCATATCAAGCATCCAACATGATGCATATACAAATAGTAACTCGAGAATCGTCATAATGCTCATCGCACATCGCTTACATCCATAGCTATGGGAAGGATCCTCCTCTCACCATGATTGGAATGGCTCCTGCAAATGTGTCCATCACTTCTTCCTCGAAGTGTCATCAATCTGAAGAAAACCAAGCCTCTCTCTGAAGTACTCAAAATTCACTTTGGCTAGTGCTTTCATCAACACATCTGCAACATGCTCATCCGTGGCAACATACAGGAGCTTCACTACTCCTCTCTACACCATATCCCTGATATAGTGATATTTGATCTCAATGTGCTTCGACCTGTTGTGGAACACTGAGTTCTCAGACAGCTTCACACAGCTCTGGTTGTCACAAAAGATACCAGTAGCCTCCAACGGAAGATCAAATAGCTTAGACAGTAGCTTCCTTAGCCATAATACCTCACAACTAGCTGAACAAGTTGCAACATACTGTGCTTCGGCTGTACTCAGTGCTACGTAGGACTGCATCCTGCTAAACCAAGAGATCACACCTGATCCCATACTGAAGTAACACCAAGAAGTGCTCTCCCTATTTGCAGCACTACCTGCCCAATCCAAATCAACATAACCCTGCAGGTTAAACTTTTGATTTGCATCATACTTGAGCCCATAATCAATTGTAAACTTCAGGTACCTCATAATATGATTTACAACAACGAGGTCAACACCTCTGCGATCCGTCAGGAACTGGCTCAATGTGTTCACCGCAAAGCAAATATTTGGTCTCATGTTCATTAGGTATATCAAGGACCCAATCATCTGATGATACACACTGACAACAACTGGATCAGATCAAGCATCACACAGAAGCTTCATGTTCGATGCCATAGGTGTGGCCATGGCTTTGCAGTCCATCATCCCGAATGTTTTCAGGATCTCTACTGCATACTTCCCTTGTCCAAGGAAGATTCCATCTGCACTCTGCCACACCTCCATGCCTAGAAAGTAGTGCATCATCCCCAAGTCCTTCATCTCGAACTCAGCAGCAAGCTTCCTTTTCGTGTCGGAAATCAATCTATCCTCACCAAGTCCTAGGAGCTCGCTTCAAGCCATACAAGGCTTTCTTCAACTTGCACACATATGAATCTTGTCATATGTCTAAAAACTGAGTGGCTACTCCACATACACTTCCTCCTCAACTACACCATTCAAGAAAGATGTCTTGAAATCCATTTGGTGTATCTTCTATTTCATCACTGTAGCCAGAGAAAGCACTGTTCTGATGGAAGTGTATATGGCTACAGGTGCAAAAGTCTCTTCATAGTCTATTCTCTCTTTTTGGGAGAAGGCATGAGCTACAAGTTTTGCTTTGTATTTCTCTATGCTATCAACTGCAACATGCTTGATCTTATAGATCCACTTGGAAGTCACAACAGGCTTCCCTTCAGGTCTTGGGACCACATCCCAAACATCATTCTTCATGATCGACGGATCATGGCATTCTTCCATTACTTCATCCCGGATCCTGGGAACTTTAATATCTTCAATAGATAGCTTTGTTACTGGATGAATATTTTTCTTCATGTCACCATGGTCATATGTTCTTGAACTAGAACATGATTTTCTTTCTTGATGTACCTTTCATGTTAGCAGACAACATCAACCTCATACAACACCACAATGCATTAGTACAATCAAAAGTGTCAAAACCCTAATCAATGAATATCTTTTATCATGCATTCAAATTTTTATTAAGGTGATACGACAAGTCTAAAGTTAATCAAGATTGTACTAATCTTAATGAAGACAAACATATCATAAACTTAATCATGAATAGATTTCGTAACATACCCGTAAGTCATACCTATCGAGTTTGCTTGTAATCTTCTTATGTAAGGCCTTAGCCTCATCTCCCTCTGAAATTGGAACTTCTTCACTTATGCAGATGACCAATCCATTCTCTTCTAGGATTAACCCAATCCACTTGATTTGCAGAAACTGGATCTAGATCTAGATTAGGGTTTGTCAGGGAAACCCTAAAATTTCAAACTTCTGAAAGTATAGAAAGATGCACCTTGATGAGTTGATCAACCTGGTATACTCAGAATTTTAAAACTGCAAAGTTTCATCCCTCACATTTGCTTTTCAATCTTTCGGATTCACTGGGGAGGACCCTGAATTAGGGTTTGAGTTTCCTAGAGCTTCACCCAACAAAATAGTTTGATCCAAATCTATAAACTTTGATTTTTCCAAGGAGCTTCCAGCTATGGTCACAAATTTCAAAAATTCCCATTTTTTGTAGAAGCCCTAATTTTTCACCTTTCCGATCAAAGTCCCGAACTAGGGTTTTATCAAGCCCGGCCTTCTTCCCAACCAAAAAATTCAATCTTGGTCTATAAATTTTGATTTTGATGAGGAGCATCCAGCTGTGGTCTCCGATTACAAAAATTCCAACTTTCTTTGAAGCCCTAATTTCTCGGAGCCATGAATGAAGGTGCTCAAAATCCAATTATGTTTTGACAGAAATATGGACCTGATTCTTTCTGGTGTAACTCCAAAATTTCAGATCTATAGGGTCTGAAAATTCTTCTTGTGGTAGCTTGACCTGTTATATTTCCAAATCCATAGGTTTGACCTCAAATGGATTCTTTGAGAGAGAGTTATGCCAAGTGTCGCAACGTGACCTATTTATGGGATAAAATAGGAGAGCAAAATTGTATCGAGTGCCATTTGTCACTGGTTCACTTTCGACCTTTTAACCTTCTTCCTATGAAAGTAAAGTCTGTGCCCTACCTATCACATTTTACGAAATTTTATTTCGAGCTTCCTAGGCCAAGTTGTGACCTTTTTTCCTAGGTCACCTATTTATGACTGAGATTTGGAAGAGGCAGAAACACTAGATTGTACATATCATAAGACACAAAGTACAATGAATTAGAAGTTGCACTTTAGACAGAAGGTATATTGGGATTGTATCATCGACCTATAAAAGTTTTAGATCTTGAAACGTTCCCAAAATGTATGTATAGCGAAAGTGCTACGATGACTGATTTTTTCTATATCAAGCCCTAGCTTCGCAAGTGCAATAAGTGTCATAAATGCCATACCATGACTTCTTTCAGGCTAGCTCTGATACCATGTTAGTTTTTCAGAAATTTCAATCTTATCTAGGATCTTAACTGAGATAATAACATGCACAGCATATCTATAGCATATCTATAGCATATCAATCATGGACACAATAATGCAAGCACACAAGAGACACAGAGTTTCACCGAGGAAAACCAATAAGGTGAAAAGCACTGCAACTTCCTCATAGATAGATAGAGCAATGATACAACCCAAGCATAAGAGATATACTCCTAGCAGCAACTTCTCCTCCTCCACTAGTGTGCCACTCTCCAATGAGTGTAAGAGTGAGAAAGTGAATGATCAAATAGAGTGCCTCCCGCACTCTATTTATACTTTACTTGACTTGCCTAATCACCTTTACTAGGTCGGCCTTAACTTAACCACATAACATAATGCTAACAGGGTTGACCCCCAATAGGGTGGTCTAATAACCCTTTAACCCACATGACTTATACAGGGATGACCCTAACAAGGTGGTCTAATAACCCATCAAGTATAAGTTACAACACTTACAATATAAATGACGACACTTCCGTATAGAGGAATAATAACATCTCTATAGGAATACAATATACATATATGAAATACATTTCGAAGTTAGAAATACATCAATATATTCTGAGGCACCTGAAGGGTACAGTTGACTATGGGCTCAAGTATGAGGCGAATCAAAAGTTTAACTTAGAGGGTTATGTTGATTCAAATTGGGCAGGCAGTGCCATTGATTGGAAGAGCACTTCAGGGTGCTGCTTCAATATGGGATCTGATATGATCTCTTGGTTTAGCAGGAAGTAGTCCTGTGTGGCACTGAGTACAGCCGAAGCAGAGTATGTCGCAACTTGTTCAGCTAGTTGTGAGGCAGTATGGCTTAGGAAGCTATTGTCTGATTTGTTTGATCTCCAACTGAGTGCTACTTGTATATATTGTGACAACCAAAGTTGTGTGAAGTTGTCAGAGAACCTAGTGTTCCATGACAAGCGAAGCACATTGAGATCAAGTATCACTATATTAGGGATATGGTGCAGAGAGGAGCAGTGAAGCTCCTGTATGTTGCGATGGATGAGCAGATAGCCGATGTGTTGACCAAGCCGCTGGCTAGAGTAAAGTTTGAATACTTTAGAGGGAGACTTGGTGTACTTCAAATCAAAATTCCTTCCAAGGGGAAGTGATGAGTCCGGAGACGTAGATGCACACAGGGCCATTCTCACATGGTTAGAGGGAAGTCCTTCCTTGGTGAGATTTAAGGGCTGGGCCATTTTCACATGGTTAGAGGAAAGTCCTTCCATGGTGACATGTAAGTGTTTGGCGAGGCCATTCTCACATAGTCAGAGGAAAGTCCTTCTATGCTGAGATGTAAGGGCTGGGTCATTCTCGCATGGTTAGAGGAAAGTCCTTCCATGGCGAGATGTAAGTGCTGGGCGTGGCTTTTTTGACATGGTTAGAGGAAAGTCCTTCCATGGTCGTGATGTAATTGCCGAGATTTTCTGACATGGTCAGAGGAAATTCCTTCCATGGTCGTGATGTAATTGCTCTAGTCGTTCTGACATGGTCAGAGGAAAGTCCTTGCATGGTCGTCGATGTAAGTGCTGTGAGCCTTTCCCGGATGGTTAGAGGAAAGTCCTTCCATGCTGGTGAGTGTCAGTGCTGAGCTTTTCTCGGATGGTCAGAGGAAATTCCCTCCATGCCGGTGAGTGTAAGTGTTGTGTGTGTGCATATGGGTTGTGCTCCGTGGACTATGAGGTGATCTAAAGATGATGATGTGACAGTATGCTACACAATTTTTCCAGAGGCATATGATCAATCCTGAGATGCTCTTGCAGGTTTTGCAAAGACAGTGTAATCAGTCCTGGGAGATATTATGGGTTTTGCAGAGGCAGTACAATCAGTCCTGAGGTGTACCTACTTGATGGCTTTCTCATAGAGATGTTGAAAACCTACATCGAGGCTAGGCCTACATCCAACATGAAAAAGGGCTAGCTCTATAGATGATGAAGACCTGTAGGTTATGGGCCTACATCCAGTATGAAGAAGGACTGGCTCTGTAGAACTTCCTATGACGAGTAGATCAGAGATTGATTGAGATAGCAACAGCGGTGACGATGACGATGATCCTGTGATGATGATCCAGAGAAGAATACTTGTCCTAGCAGATCTGTGTCGAGAAATACCTTCTGAGTTAATAGGGATTGTTGATGTATATGTAACTTCGGAATGTATTTCACCCATGTATATTGTACTCCTATAGAGATGGTATTATTCCTCTATACAGAAGTGTCGTCATCTATATTAACAAGTGTCACAAGTGTCGCAACTTGCATATGATGGGTTATCAGACCACCAAGTGTGGGGTTGGCCCTGATTAGTATTACCATGGGTTATTAGACTGAGCTAGACAAGTCGGCCCTGCTAGTTTATTAGGTAGGTCAGGTCATGTATAAATAGAGTGCGGGAGGCAATCTATTTGTTCACTTCTACACTCTCCAAAAAGTGGTGCACAAGTGAGGAAGGAGGAGTAGCTGCTTAGAGGACTATCTCTTGTACTTGGGTTGTATCATTTCTCTTTCTATCTCTCAGGAAGTTGTGGGGTTTTTCACCTTTATGGTTTTCCCCAGTGAAACTGTGTGTCTCTATTGTATCATGTGATTGCTTGGTGTGATTGATATGCATTGATATGCTTGATATGATGTACATGTTATTCTCTTAGTAAAGATCCTAGAGTATGTTGAATTAATGCTCAAAATCTAACAGAAGGAGAATATTCCGCCAAACAGCATGTAGACAGATTTGAAGATTTCGTTGATTTGGAGGAAGTGGATTTTGATGATGCTAAGATGAGGTTGTTTGCCCATAGTTTGTTTGGATAACCTTAGAAATGGTTTAGACAGTTTCCAAATGCTTCTATCCATGATTTTACAGCCTTTAAGACATTGTTCTTCGAGAGATGGGAGACGATAAGAAGTCCTGCCATAGTCCTGTCTCAGTACAATCATTTGAAGAAAGGAGGTTCTAAATCTGTGCATGAGTTTTCTGCTAGGTTTATGAAGGCATACAATTCCATTCCTGATGATCAAAGGCCTTCAGAAGGTGCATCGAAGCTTCATTATGCAGATGCCTTTGATGGAGATTTTTCATGTACATTGAGAGAAAGAAAATCAGCCTCCTTGCCTGTTATGCTGAAAGATGCCACGGAAGTAGAGGTGAACATGATGGATTTGGGAAAGATAAAGGGTAAAACTGAAGTAGACAAAAAGAAACAAGAGACCCAAGCCTCTACCTCCTCCTCTTCTAGTGATGCAAAGTTCGATACAATGATGAAGTCTATGGAAGAACTGATGGATAGATTAGCCTTAGACAACAAGCCTCTCGTTAGAGAGCAGTCTAAAAACCAAATAAGAAATCCTAATTTTAGAAGGTCATTCCCTCAAAGAAATCAGAGAAACCCTAATGACCAACAAATAAGGCCTCCTTTCCCTGAAAATTTAGTTGATCAAGAAGGACATGAAGACCCCATGGGCGACCATATTCATCTCTTTGACACTCTAGGCCATGAGTTACTTTTGACTGAAAGAGAGCATGATTTTTTCACGAAGGAGAGCACCAGCCAAAACCCTGAGTCTGATTCTGAGTAGTACCAGATGGGTTATGAAAATGATGTAGATGACATTCAAAGAAAGATGAAGCTAAGGAATCTGGAGGTGACAATGAACAAAGGAAATCTCGACCAAACCCAACCTTCAAATATTCGACAAGAGGAAGAAAAGCCAAAGGAGAAGTAGCCAGAAGTTGTTGCACAGAAGTAGCCGGGAGTTGTTGCACAGAAAGCACTGGAGGATAAGGGCCAACCTTCCAAGGAAGTCAGACATCCAGAGTTCACCGAAGTAGTGAAACCAGTTTCAACATTCAGTCTAAAGGAAAAATTGTCCAAGCTGAAGATCTCTATCCCTCTTAATGAGCTATTAAGGAACAGTGAATATAGGGAAGAGATAGCTATCATGGTAAAGGGTCAAGGTGATTGTCTGCATGACATACTGGAGGTGACAGAAGATGCTCCCACCATAATTTTTGGGTCCAAGCTTGAAGAGCTAGATAATGAAGAAGTTTCCCCGTTTTATTTGAGTCTGAATATCCATGGCAAGATCTTACACAATGCATTAATAGACTCTGGGGCATCACACAATCTGATACCAAAATATTTGATGGATCAATTAGGGATAAAATTTACCATGCCATACAAAAACCTCTACTCTTTTGATTCCAGAAAGGTGCAATGCCTGGGATTAATAAAGAATCTGGTGGTGACCCTCGCCCAAATCCCAGCTAAAAATATTATGATGGATGTGGTAGTAGCCGATGTGCTTGCTAAATTCGGGATGCTATTGTCAAGGTCCTGGATTTTAAAATTGAAAGGGACTATGTAGATGGATTTGTCTTAACCCACTATATCTCTTTTTGGGAGTAATAGAAGACTATATAGAGAGAAGAGGATGGATTATGCGGTCAGCAGCACAGATAAGCCTGAAAATCACCATGTATATGCTATGGACACAGATATAGGATCCTCTATCTTCTTCAATGATGGCCCCCATATTGATCCAAGGCCTCCCACACACATTGAAGTTAATGAAGATAAATAGTTCGCTGTAAGGTGTGAAGCCTCAAAGAGGAAAAAAAATGAAGAAGGCCTATGGTCTATGTACTTTGATGGATCCTTGAGTAAAAATGGTGCCGGAGCAGGGGTCTAGATCAAACTTCCTAACAGGGAGTCCAGAGCTTTGTCATACAAGTTAACTTTTGAGTGCACCAACATTGTGGTTGAATATGAAGCTCTACTCTTGGGATTATGAGCCCTGCAAGATTTGGGAGCCAAAAGGATAGCAGTGTTTGGGGATTCAGAGTTGGTGGTCAATCAAGTGAATGAAAGCTATCAAACCAAACACCCTAGAACAAGGGCCTATAGGAATGAAGTCTGGGATATGTTTGGAAATTTCTTCACAGAACATAAGATCAGTGTGATTCCCAGGTGCGAGAATCAGGTGTAAGATTCCCTAGTCACTACTGCTAGTGGTTTAAAAATCCTATCCTTTCTCAAGAGAAATATGAAGTGGAAGTGGTGAACAGGTCATCTATTCCAGGTAATTCTAAATACTCACAGGCATTTGATGATGATTTACAAATTAAGAGGTTCTTAGAGTTGTCTGATGAGTTTGCAAATGTTCAGATTGATACAGAAAATGAAAACTTGGAAGGTCTTGTAGACCAAGAGCAGTCAGAAGAGGAAGAGAATGAAAGCAAAGGGTGGAAAAACATGTTGGGTGGAAAGGATATCATTCAATTGAAGAGCAATTATATCCCTAAAGGATTGATATCCCTAGAAAAGTTGTTTGACCAGAATGATGTTTCCAAAAACCCAAATTTTGAACCGGCTAGTGATGCTGTAGAAGAACAGAACTTGGGTACTAAGGAAGAGCCTCAGATGGTGAACCTATCCAAGAAGCTACATGCTAAGAAGAAAGAGCGATATGTAGAATTAATGAAGAAATATGCTAGGGATTTCACTTGGAGCTATGAAGATCTGAAGGAATATGATACTTCCATAATACAACACTCTATTCCTATCAAACTAGGAGAAAAGACTTTCAAACAAAATCTAAGAAGAATAAATCCAAAGTTGATGCATATAATAGAAAAAGAAATCAGAAGACTTTTCAATGCGAAGATCATTGTCACTCTGAGATTTTCCCAATGGATAGCTAATCTGGTTCCTTGGAGGAAGAAGAGTGGTGAGATCAGGATCTGCATAGATTTCAGGAACCTAAATAGGGCTTCGCTGAAAGACAATTATCCTCTGCCAAAAATGGAACATATTTTGCAAAAGGTGGTGGGGGCAGAGAGGATCTCTACCATGGATAGGTTTTCAGGATATAATCAGATTAAGGGAAGCCCAGAGAACTAAGAAAAAATGGCTTTCACCACTCCTTGGGGCACCTTCATGTATGAAAAGATTCCTTTTGGGCTAATGAATGTAGGAGCCACCTTCCAACATGCAATGGACATAGCATTCTCTGAGGAGAAAGACAAGTTTGTGGTAGTTTACATGGATGATATAACAGTGTTCTCCAAATCTGATGAAGAACACCTGAAGCCTTTGGAGCATGTTTTTATCAAATGCATGAAATATGGTATCTCTCTTAACCCTAAAAAGTCACATTTTGCATTGGAAGAAGCCCAAATCCTAGGGCACATTATTTCTAAAGAAGGTATCAGGATTGATTCCAAAAGGGTTAGTGCTATCCAGAAAGTTGGGTAGCCTAGAAATAAGAAGGAAGTGTAGGCCTTCATAGGGAAAGTGGGTTTTTTGAGAAGGTTTATCCCAAGTTTTGCAGAAATAATGAGAAACATCACTAATATGTTGAAAAAGGAGAGTGAGATAAAATGGACCGAGGAAGCCAAAGATTCATTCAAAGGAGTAAAGAGAGCCATTACTGAAGCCCCAATATTAGCCAGTCCATATTTTTCAAAGGAGTTCCTAATATTTTCCTATGCATTTGAGCATATGGTGGTAGGGGTGCTATTACAGAAAAATGCCCAGAATGTTGAGCAACCAATTGCGTTTTTCATCAAGGTGCTGAGGGATGGAGAGTTAAAATATGATATCATGGAGAAACAGTCCTATGCTCTAATCATGTCATTGAAAGATTTCAGGGTTTACATCCTCCACTCACACATCGTTGCTCATGTCCCAAATAGTTCTGTGAAAAGTATCCTCACCTAGGCAGACCCAGAAGGAAGAAGAGCCAAATGGATTGCTATATTGCTGGAATACGACCTAGAAATAAAACCCACCAAGTTGGTGAAGGGACAAGGATTGGAAAAATTGATGACTATGGCCAACTGTGATTCTTTACAACTGAATTTTTTGGAAGACAATTTGGAGCAAGCGGACGCAGGACCTCAGGTTAAACCAGAATTTTTTGCATCCGCTTGGTATGCTTACATTATTTATACATTTCAAAATTTACAGGCTCCTGTAGGGCTGAGCAAAACCATGGCTCGGTCTGTGAAGTTGAAAGTTGCCAAGTTTTGTATCATGAATCAATTTTTATATTGGAATGACCCAAGAGGTGTGTTGCTGAAATATTTGCTAGAGGACGAGGCTCAACACACCAGGAAGAAGTTCCACAAAGGAGATTGTGGTGGACACCATTCTTGGAAAGTAATAGTCAAAAAAAATTTGAGGGCTGGGTTCTACTGGCCTACCATGTTTGTTGATGTGTATAAGGAGACTGTTACTTGTCATCAGTGCCAAATTTTTGAAGGAAAAAGGAAAGTTTTCTCACTTCCTCTCCACCCAATCATAGTAGAAGCTCCTTTCCAACAGTGGGGGTTGGATTTCATCGGAGAAATACACCCTAACTCCTCTGGCCAGCACAAATGGATTTTAACAGCTACGGATTATTTTACAAAGTGGATTGAAGCCATCCCCACCAAGAATGCAACTGAGATAGTAATCATGAATTTCTTAGAGAACAACATCTTATCTAGGTTTGGATGTCCCAAGAGGATTGTGACTGACAATGCACCAGCATTTAAGTCTAAGAAGATGATAAAGTTTTGTCACAAGTACCATATCAATCTGAACCATTCCATGGCATACTATCCTCAGGGAAATGGACTGGGAGAGTCTTCAAACAAAAGTTTGGTAAGGATCATAAAGAAGCTGTTGGAGGAGAATAAGTGGGCTAGGCACACAAAGTTAAAACATGCTCTTTGGGACGATAGAATCAGTACCAAGAGGGCCATTGGGATGTCACCTTTTCATCTGGTATATGTAGCTGAGGTGGTTTTTCCTAAATCCTTAGGGTTACCGGTTATGAGGTTGTTGCAGGGGTTAGAGGAAGAGCCGAATCACATGCAAAGAAGGGTGAACTAGATAGTGGAGCTAACCGAGCTGAGAAACAGGGCGTACGATAAAGTACGGATGCACCAGGAGAAAATGAAAGACACCTTTGACAGGAAGGTAAAGGAAGAGCAGTTCTAGGTGAATGATTTGGTTCTAAAGTGGGATGCTCCTCATGAAAAGAAGCACGAGAAATTTGACCATATGTGGGTAGGACCTTATGTTATTGCAGCTAGCCGAGGGGTAAATTCTTTCATCCTGGAAAATCAAGATGGGTCCCCTTGGTCTGACGGCCCGGTCAACGGGAGATTTCTGATGCACTACCTGTCTTAGAGAAGGCAGGTAACTTTTGTACCATAGCCTATATATAAATTTTTTTTACAACGGTTTGGTCTGTTAATGGTGAACCTGAAGATTTGAAGCCCGATTTGAAGACCCTAAGATCTAAAGAATTAGCCAGGGTTTTTGTTTTATCTACGTATTCGATCCAGATTTGCAATATGTACAGTTTTGAATTTCCAACCTAGGGTTTGCAGTTCAGAGGGTGGAGTATTGCCCAATGGATCAGGCACCGGTATACCAAGGGTTCTTTGCTACCTCAGAGAGAGGATGGCATCCCCGAGTTTGAGCCAGTTGTTAGCACCTGATTTTTCTGTAGCATAAATATTGAAAATGAAAGGTGGAGGATTAGAAATCTTACCTAGTAAAGGCCCGAGGTCCCTTTCTTTCTCCATGATTAGAAGCTAAAGTGTGAAAAATTGGTGTAAAAAGGGAAAATATGGTGCACCATAGGGAAATTTGTGAAGAAATGTGTTAAAGGGCCTTTTGAACAATCAAATAACCCTAAGTACTAAGTCTGACAACTAAATATTACATAGATTAACCACGGAAGGGTAGGACACCGTTGATCGAGCGCAAGCATAAGAACGATGGCCGACATTAATGGTCGCATGGCCAAAAGGCGCAAAGGTTAGTCACATTAGTGGTCGCGATTGGTTATGTCTCCAGGAAGATGTCATCCGGGGAGCACGTTGTGAGGGAGGAAAAGCGGTAAGTGAAACCACTGCGGAGGCACACGATGCCACAGTGGTAACGTTGTGGATGATGTACGGTGCATAATGAAGAGATAACCAAATCAATGGCGATGCAATAACAAAGATGCATAGATGATAGAGAAGGTGAACCCCATCTGTGGAAAAGGTTGAAGAGTTAAATGGGTCATCTGTTACTGCCATGAATGCAAAGCAAACACAGATCAACGGCTCCCCAGGATGGTCTCATAGGGAAATAGCAGAATGGATATAGGAAAAGGTGGTCTTGATAGAAGAAACCATTCGACAGGTGTTGACATAAGGGATGGTCGCAAGGCAACAAAGTAGTATTTAAAATTGCATTGGGATGTTCGCGATACCATTTCGTTGACACGTAGTATCAAGGGAATGGTGTATATTACGACCTACAGAGTGATCCAACGGCGAGTAGATGAAGGTTGTCAAATAAAATGGTTAAATGAATGTCGGATCTGACGGCGGGGAGTGGTACGTGAGAAACCAATGGCCGAGATCATTGGACAACTGGCAGATAAGACTGATGGTTAAGTGAACAGAGTTTATATATATGATCACAGGAATGTGTTATTGACATTTGCTTGTTGGAACTGTCGAAGTCAGAAGCTTCTCGGCGTGTGGGAGACGACGAGGGCGACAGGGATTTTGACAAAACAGTTCCAAAAGATTGCTAGTGACAGGTAGGCCCTTTTTCGACTGAATTCATCAATAGTATAAGTGTTTTTGCAGTAAAATAATGGAAGAAGATTCAGTCATAAGCACGAGTAGGGTTAGGAGTACCCTGGAGGATAGGGACTGTAACATTTTTGACACAGTTATCTAGCTACCCGTAGCTGAAATTAAGGGAAGTCTTAAATGTCTACAGGACGGGGGCATGAATGTACATAGGGTATTTCATTCTTCGTTCATTCTATTTTGTTTAGACCAAATCATGTCATTCCTGAGTTCGTCTCCTAGTGTGCGTCTAATTACGAAGGGTCCCAAAGAGTCATCATGGATAGTCGGCAAAGTAGAATCATCTGTTCCATAGAACCATCATCCGTGCGTCATTCATTTGCAATCCTTGAGCCACAAACACTCGAGTCTGAGAAATTCTTCGCAAAAGCAATTGTAACCCTCCATCGCCAAATCCATCCGGAGAGTCGGCAAGATTTTTTGACCACTTGCCTCAATCCGGACCTGGAGATTGAGGAAACTCCATACCCGTTAGATGTTAACCTATTCAATGTCAATACCTAGTTATTCCTTTCATTACTCACAAAGTTTTTAGGTCTTGATAGTGATAGGTTTATGACAGAGTTGCAGTTAAGTCTGTTGTACAAGATAAGTGTTGGTTTGCCCCTAGTCAGTTATGAGTCGGTTCCAAGTCTTAGGATTGATGATTTTGTGGCGGAGGCCATTAACTCTCAGTTCACGGTTTTTTGAATTACTAGATGTTTCTGTTTTCAAGACCATTTAATGAAGTTAATCATGGTTAGTAACCAGAATGAATTGCATTTCGCGTAAGAGGTTTATGCCGGTACTCTGGAGGAGAACATGTTTAATTACATGAATTCTATTTTTTCTGTATTGTACAAATTATTTTTTTGGGAAGAACTACCAAGGGTCTTGCCCAAAATGAAGACCTTATTGCAGTTAAAAAAGGAGGTCGTCGTGGGGGACTGGTTTTTATCATAAGACTCTATAGTGATCAGGTTTTATGGGCTCTTGCACGAGCCCTACATATTGCCCGCCTTCTTAGCATTGAGGATTTTTTCTTTAGAATTTATCAAGCAAAAGTTAACCCTGGAAGATTAACATTTTTCAAAGTTCAGAAAGGGAGTCGATTTAAAGTATCCTTGGGCCATCGATCCATTTATTGTAAAGAGTAAGGAAGCTATTTTGGAGGTGCGGAGTTTGTTAGAAGATTTGGAATTCAAAGAGGATAGTGCCATGCACTATGAACCTGGTCACATTATTTCTAAAAGAAGAAAATTGAGTAACCTTAGTGCATTCGAGCACAAGGAGGTAGAGGGTTCGTTAGGAGAAAAGAACCTGTTGCAATACGAGCCCAAAGCGGATGCAACACCTACTTTGCAGGGAGAAGAGCTCACGTTGCTGGAAGTGGCGATAGAGGTGGAGACTATACCTAAGGTCACGGAAGTGGGGGAGAAAAGAAGTCTGTAGGAAATCCTGAATGAATATGATGAAGAGGGAGGAAAGAGACTTAGAATCAAGGATCAGAGAGTAGCTGGAACATAGCCAGATTTAGTTCTTTTGATGGATAATGAAGGTGGTAAAGAGGGGGAAATTCCAATCTGTTAGGATATTTAGACACTTAGGAGTTAGTTAAGATCAACTTGTGTAATATATCAATTAGAGATAGTGTATTTCTTTAGTATGCATTAGTATTCATTTGTAAATACTTAATCGAACGGTCACAATATGTTCCCAACATAGAGTGATCCGACAGCTCAACGTCTCTCAGATCAAACCTAACCTTGATCTGTGGCTTAACACCCAATTGGTCCATGATCTATTTATAAAGAGCATGGGCGGTCATTGTTTAGTTGATCAATTATGAGAAGCTCATTTGTAACTTTCTTTCTTTGCATAATAAATTGTCCCGTAGAAGCTATTTGGATGGGGCCGTGGAGTGTTTCCCTCAAGAGGGTTTAAACCACGTCAAAACATCGGTGTGTTGATCTGTGATCTGTTTGTGTGAAGTGGTTTCTCTTGGTGTTCGGTCCTTTGGTAGTACCCTGTGTACCCGAACATGGTATCAGAGCTTTTATGAAGTGCCGCTTCTGGTTATGATCTAGATCTTGAACTGCTGTTGCCGAAACTCGAAAGGGTTTCTAGTTCTGGTATTTTTATTTATTTTTGGGCTGTGGGAGGTGTTCCATTGCGTCCGGAGCATCATTTCCATTGGGAAATAGTTTTCGTTTGATCGAAAACGGTTCTTGGTTGCTCCAGAAACGCATATTTCATCAAATCTAAAGGTATAATGTTACAGTGACGCATTTTTTTTTATTTTCAATTTTTTTATTTTATTTTTAAACTCATATTTTATCATTTTTTACTGTTAGATTTTTTTTTGGGTTCAGATTGTTTCTTTCCCATCTGCGTATACTCTTTTCCATGCACCTTGAGTGATCTCGGCAAATCAGAAACAGAAAGGGAAAGGGTTTTTCTCGGCTGCGTATGCTCTTTGCCGTGCACCTTGCGCGATCTCGGCAAATCAGAAACAGAGAGAAAACGTAGAATTTTTGGGCAAGCTAACAAGATCTAACTCCACAAGTGTGGAAAAGTTTTTTTGTTTCGATTTGTGGTGTGTTTTGCAGGAAAAAGGGCAAGCATGCAAACCGAGCAAGAAGAGTAAAAAAAAAAAAAAAAAAAACCCTTCCTCATTCCCATATTTTACATACCTTTTAATCTAGCTCAGTTGGTTCAAAGTTGCTTTATTCCTTAATAGGTCTTGAGTTCAAGTCTTAGGAAGTTACTTTTAAAAGAACAAGTGCATGCAATTTATATTTTCAAGTTATTCTATTGTAAAAGTGCATCTCGCTTAAATAATAAAAAATAAAAATACAAGTGAGTCACTTAAGTTTTTTTATTGTTGCACTATTTAAAAGTAATATCATTGTAAAAGTGAAATCACTTATTTTACAAAAGTGGTTCACTTAAAGCAACTTTCTTGTAAAGTGATTGTCAAAAGGTTCATCTTGGGAAGAGGGCGGTTCTTTTTTTTGCTAGACATTCTCTAGCTGCCACGTCACTATTGGGGACATCTTCAACAGTTTCTTTGTTCAAGCATAACTTCATCATACAGAGTCAGTTTTCAGTGCCATTTTTTTTTAAACCTCCTACTTTTTTTGAGCTCTTCAGATCCAGACTATTGGTTTCTGCTTTTACAGCCATTAATTTACAAATATGACTATCCCTTGTGATATTCTACTTAACAGTTCCAACTATTTCTCATGGAAATCTCATATGGAGGATGTTCTATGAAGTAGGGGACTTTTCAGAATTACCTCAGGGAAAGAAAAAGAACCCACTGATGATGATAAGAAAATAAAATGGGAAAATAGATGTGATGAAGCTCGTGGATTGATTGGGATGTCAATCTCTACTGATTTGCGATTCCACATATCTGGAATTGATGAACCTAATGCTGCTTGGGACAAGTTGCAATCTGTGTTTGGTAAACAAAATGAAATTTGAGGTCACCAACTCGAAAATGAGTTGATTTCTTTAAATCCAAGTGACTTTTCATGCATTCAAGATTATTTATCTAAGTACAAAACTCTTAAACTCTTATGTGCAGAATGTAAGATTGAGAGGGAAGACAAACAATGCATTTATCATATTCTTTCCAAACTTGGACCTGCATATTCTGTTTTTGTATCTACATTTTACTCCATAAAAACATCCTTGAATGCAACTAGCTATCAAGAGCCTAGTCTTGAATCCTTTTGTGATTCCTTGATTACAGAACAAGATAAACTCATTCATCTTGGAATAATCAACAATGCAGATACATCTGGGAAAGCCTTATTGTCCCAACAGAAAGAAAAGTCCAAGCCTCCCAAAAAACAAAATTTTTGCAATAATAAGTCAAACAAGGGTCCAAAACCCTCTCAGTCAGCTCCTTCTTTAAAAAATGACAAAGGATCCAAGCCAAAAAGAAAGAAGACTGAGTGTCATTTCAACTATTGCGGGAAAGATAATCATGATGAATCTAAGTGTTTCAAGAAGATGCCAGCCTTGGAAGCAGCAATGAAGAAGCACCACATCAAACCTAGATTCGCCTTCAGAATCTGCCTCTCATGGACATGCACTTTGTGCTTTTGGTTATTCTTATAATGCATCTTCTTCTTCTACTTCAAATGAATGGCTCATTGATTCTGGAGCATCTTATCATATGGCTAAGGATCAAGCCATATTTTCTACTATGCATGAATGTAACACCAAAGAAATATTTGTTGGTGATGATAGATCTCTAAGTGTTGTAGGAGCTGGAACAGTTCCAGTAGATAATGGTCATTTTAGTGATGTACTATGTGTTCCAAGAATTTCCTGCAATTTGTTATCAGTCTATCAGATCACTCATTCTGGTGAAGGTAAAACTGTGACCTTTACACCTCACCAAGTTGTAATCAAGGATTTTAAAGATCCTCAACAGGTCCTAGCTACTGGAATTGTTGATGATATTACCAGGTTGTACAAGTTTAACAACTTTGGGTCATCACCTTTCCCTTTAGTTTTTGTTGCTCATAGTGATAACTTGAGCAAACTTTGGCATGAGCGATTTGGTCACTTAAATTATCGCTCATTGCAACAACTATGTAAAGAAAATATGGTGACAGGTCTTCTGATGGTATCTTGCAGAGATGGTGTTTGTTCCGATTGTGTACTCGGAAAACATCATCGGGACAGTTTTGACAAACATGCCTCTTGGAACGCCTCAATTCCCTTGGAGCTTGTGCATAGTGACTTGTGTGGTCCTCTTCCATCTGCTTCCTTTTTTGGTTTCAAATATTTCTTAACTTTCATTGATGATTACACCAGACGCACTTGGGTTTATTTCCTAAAACGAAAGAGTGAAGTATTTAACATGTTCTTGGCCTACAAGGCCCTTGTTGAAAAACAATCTGGTCATCAAATTATTAAGTTAAGATCTGACAATGGAGGAGAATATGTTAACAAACAGTTCACTACTTTCTGCACTGAACAAGGAATCCAACAACAGCACACTGTTCCATATACACCACAACAAAATGGTGTAGCTGAGCGGAAGAACCGCACTTTAAAAGAAATGGCTAATTGTATGATCCAATCTAAGGGACTAAGTCTTCAATTTTGGGCTGAAGCCATAAATTATGCAAATTACATAGTTAATCGCACCCCCACAAAAGCATTATAAGGTATAACACCGGAAGAAGCATGGAGTAAAACTAAACCTGATGTAAGTCACTTTCGTGTGTTTGGTAGTGAAGCATGGGCTCACATTCCGGATGAAAAACGGAAAGCATTGCAGCCTAAAAGTGAAAAGTGCATATTTGTTGGATATTCTGAAGATGTAAAAGGTTATAGACTTCTTCAATCACATTCTCATGATATAATCATTAGAAGAGATGTTAAATTTGATGAAAATATCTTGGCCTGCGAGCCTAACTCAGCGATTGTGCCATCTTTGGCCTGTGAGCCTGATTCAGGGTTTGTGCCTTGTTCTTCTTCTTCCAACTTCCTTGACAGGTTTCCAACTCCAGTTTCTGATAATGACAGTGAGGATAAAAATCCACCTCCTCCTGCTCATGCTCCTCCAGTTGCACTAGCACAAGTGCTTCCTCGATGGGTCCGTTCAACATGTGAAGTAGCTGGTGATCTTGCCGGTTATCCTAGAGATCAACGTCCAACACGTTCTCAGTTTCAGCGAGTCTCTTCTCTTTTGGCTCAAGTTTCTGAGAATCATGATCCAGAAACTTTTGCAGAAGCTTCAGGGAATCCAGATTGGGATGCAGCCATGGATGAAGAATATCGTTCCTTAATGGCGAACGATACTTGGGATCTTGTACCTCTTTCAAAAGGAAGAAAACTTGTCAGATGTAAATGGGTCTACAGAACTAAGTATGCATCAGATGGAAGTGTTGAAAGACTTAAGGCAAGGTTAGTTGCCAAAGGTTTTTCCCAAGTTGAAGGGATTGACTACAATGAAACCTTTGCTCCCATCGCAAAAATGAACTCCATCCACCTTGTTCTTTCCCTTGCAGCCTTACACAACTGGGAAGTCCATCAAATGGATGTCAAGTCTTCCTTCTTACATGGTGATTTACATGAGGAAATTTACATGGAACAACCTCCTGGATATGTTCAGAATAACTCTAGCCTTGTCTGCCACCTTAAGAAATCCTTATAATGCCTTAAGCAAGGTCCTTGAGCTTGGTATGCCAAAATGGATAACTTTCTCCTTGACACTGGTTTTTCTAGATGCCATTCTGACCCCAATGTCTATACCAAGAAAGTAGGAAACCATCTCATCATACTTGTTCTATATGTTGATGACCTTATTCTTACTAGTAGTGACCCTAACCTTATAACCCATGTGAAATCCAGTCTTAAACAAAATTTTGAAATGTCAGACTTAGGACATTTGCATTATTTTCTTGGTCTCCAAGTCCTGCAAACCCAAGAAGGAATATTTCTTTCTCAGTCTAAGTATGCTTGTGACCTTCTTCATCGCTTTCACATGGAAGATTGTACACCAACCCCTTCTCCCTTCCACTCCGGAGTCAAACTTTCTGCCACTTGTACTTCACCTAAAGTCGATGCCACCTTATATCGTCAGCTTGTTGGTAGTCTCTTATACATGACTCATTCTCATCCTGACCTTTCCTTTGCCGTTGGTCGTGTTGCCCGTTATATGCAGACACCTCATGAAAGTCATTGGAAAGTAGCTAAAAGAATACTTCGATATATTCGAGGTACAGTTCAGTTTGGGATTCATTACAGTACAGGGGGGAAACCTTTGTTCGTTGGTTTCACTGATTCAGATTGGGCTGGCGATCCTGATGATCGAAAGTCTACTGCAGGTTATGTTTTCAGTCTGGGATCTGGACATATTACTTGGGCTTGTAAGAAACAACAAGCTATTGCTCTTTCTTTAGCAGTCGCAGAATATCGAGCAACAGTTAATGCCAGTCAGGAAGCTTTGTGGCTTCGATAGATCCTTTCAGAGTTTGGATTCGAGTAGCAGCAGCCTACTCCACTTTTGTGCGACAATCACAGTGCCATCAAGCTTGCCAAAGATCCAGTTCTACATCAACGCAGCAAACACATTGAGCTACATATGCACTTCATCAGAAATCTTGTTCATGATCGTGTTCTTGAAGTGCTCTTTTTCCCTACAGATGATCAAGTTGCAAACATCTTCACCAAGTCTCTTACAGAAGCGAAGTTTTCTAAACTTCGATCTATGTTAGGAGTTCGGGAACTTGTCATTAAGGGGGGATAGGCTCTAATGCCTCCTTCCTTCTCCTAATAGTGTCACTTTTGTAAATCCTTCAATCCTATTACAAATTGTTCTTAAGGGGGTATGTTAGGATATTTAGACACTTAGGAGTTAGTTAAGATCAACTTGTGTAATATATCCGTTAGGGATAGTGTGTTTCTTTAGTATGCATTAGTATGCATTTGTAAATACTTAATCCGACGGTTACGATATGTTCCTGACATAGAGTGATCCGACGACTCAACTTCTCTTAGATCAAACCTAACCTTGATCCGTGGCTTAACACCCGATTGGTCCATGATCTCTATTTAAAGAGCATGGAGGGTCATAGTTTAGTTGATCGATTATGAGAAGCTCATTTGTAACTTTCTTTCTTTGCATAATAAATTGTCCCGTAGAAGTTATTTGGCCAGGGCCGTGGAGTGTTTCCCTCAAGAGGGTTTAAACCACGTCAAAACATCGGTGTGTTGATCTGTGATCTGTTTGTGTGAAGTGGTTGCTCTTGGTGTTCTGTCCTTTGGTAGTACCCTGTGTACCCGAACACAATCCCCAATGTACAAGTATTAGAATACAATTTCCAGAAAGCCATTGAATATGGGGACATAAGAAATTTCTCGTCAAGAGATGAGATGTTTGAACAATACTCTCAAGACAAGCAAGATTCTCCTTAGTTTGTGTATAACTTGCTACCCAAGTTTCACAGCCTATCGAAGTCAAAATTTGCTCTAGTGACTAGCCAGAATATAAGGGAAGGCACTCTGAACGTGGCAG
Source organism: Larix kaempferi (assembly GCA_027924585.1). Lineage (NCBI taxonomy): Eukaryota > Viridiplantae > Streptophyta > Pinopsida > Pinales > Pinaceae > Larix > Larix kaempferi. Next base: position 199,486 of record BSBM01001562.1, on the reverse strand, counting down.
TGGCTACACCTAGCAAATTAATTGAAGTGAAATATGATTTGAAAAACATATCAAGCCCCGATAAGGTCCAGTTACATAAACAAATCAGGGAGGTTATTTACAAGGACTACATATAGGCAGTATTGAGAGTTGAGAAGCTAGAAGGAATTATTAACAAGACGGACATTCAGTTAAAACATGAGAAGCTGGGAAGCAAATCCCACCAGTAGCAAGTTAAGAAATTACAGCTCGATTTGGTTGCTAGTGATGGTAGTGGTAAGGCTACCAAAAAGTTGCTGACAGAGAAAGAAGGCTTAATCAAAACATTACAAAAGAAGGCAAAAGTCTTGAACACTCAATTAATTCAGGCTCCCGAAGTGGCTAAATTAGAACAGGAGAAAGAGACCCTAGCCAAAGAGCTCAGTGAAAGCCGAGCAGAGTTGTTGAATTTAGCGAAGAAGAAAGCAGAATGGGAGAAAGAGAAGTTAAGTTTGGAAAAACAAGTTGAAGATCTGAAAGATAACTCGCCCATTTTGGGCAGGCGTCCGTCCAAGATAAGTCAAGATGTAGATGAAAATAGCGGTGAGAGCCTTTCACAGGTTGTGTCTTAGGTCAGTTTGAAAGAAGTAGAAATTAAGGAATTGAAAGAGAGGGCTCAGAAACTGGAAGAGCAAAGCATCCAAATGGAGGAAGAAATAAAAGGATTGTAGAGTAAAAATAAGGGACTGGTGGAAACAAATCAAAGGTTCGTCCCCAAAGTAATTGGGAAAATCCCAATGCAGGGATGCAAACAATTGATCTGGGATATTATTATCGAGACCGCCACTAGCCTCAGGCCTTGTTTAACCTCCATAAGAGCTAGGGAGAAGATGATAAGGGAAGCCTTAAAAAGCTGTACATCCACACGAGAAACTCTGAGCTTAAGGACAAAGGAAATAGCTCAAGATGCTATAGATTTTCGAGGGTTTTACTAGAAGAGGATTTGGTTACATTCGAAATCCGAAACAAAGTTGTAGCGATCGCTTGGGCGAAGAAGACGCTAGGAAAATACTCTCATGTGGAAAATATCGAGTCCCACTGTAGAACGATGGCGGATCAGATCGTTGGTATAAAAAGCAAGTTCGAGGAAGTCTTCCAGAAGGGGATACCCTCGTTTTGGAATTAAGACAATGAGCTCATCCTCCACAACGACTACAAGAAATTGTTGTGCACAATAAAGATGAATCATGAAAATTTCCCGAGGATAAGTCAAATTCTCATAGGAAAAATACTATTAGAAAATCTTGCGGAGGATTTTGAGATTATGAACCTGCTAAAGAGCCTAAGCAAAGGAGTCCTAGTCATGTCCTTTGAGGAGAATGTGGAGCTGAAAGTAATAGTGAAAGAAATGGTGCTGCAGGAGAGCATCACAATTGATCAATGGAACTATGTGGAGAACTATGGGAAGATGAAATACCCATCTCATGTTCCTTGGTAGCCGTTGTTTTTATTTTCAAAGAATTGCTGTGATTTTCAAAGACTTCTGATACATTTTTATTTCTAAAGTAATTTGTAATATTTTTTGAGGCGGCTATTGGGAATAGCTAGCCGGTGCAACCACTTTACTATCTTTTGTTTGTTATCTTAAAGTTAGTTGTAATTTAGTAAGAAGAATGGTAAATGTGATAGAAAACAGTTAGGCTTGATCGCTCGTTTTTTATAATGGCGAATATGTCTTGATGATGTGGCATTTTGTTCTAACTGTTTTCAAGTATGAATAGGTTGAGCCTCAAGATCTAGGCAGCTATATATGCTATGTAATTGAAAGGAGAATGGTTGAAAACTTTTTGGAGATTAGTATATTGCTCGGTGTAATCTTTTGCGCTGTTTCTAAATAAAGTTGGTAGAGCCGAGCAGGTGTTTTGATAGGGATTCCCGTGTCATTGGTCTTGCAGTCTGTTCCTTCTCTTTTCCCATGCGAATTGTGTTTCTTTCTTTGTTAATCCATTTTGTAATTGCTTATTCACGTTTGGTTCACTATAGTATTTGAATGGAATTCATAGAGATTATGCTCTGTTCAAATCATACCAAGCATTTCACAACCATTTTCTGCTAAAGTCGATATAGAATTCATGTTTACCATGCTTTATATTGATGGACTGTTCATTCCTCTTATAAATCACCAACTAAAAGCTTTTTTACTGTGAGCTGGTGGCTACCTTGCCCCTATATGAATGTATCTGTAAATTTTGTCAGTGATGTTCATGTTCTGTTTAAATTGACTCCATTGGCCCAATATAGATCCACGTTGTTTTCCAACCAACAATCTATAAAAATATATTCGAACACAAGTCTAATGTTATATGTATGTTATTGATTGAATATCTTGATGTGATGAATGCTTGTGTACATTTTCATTGTTGACGCCTTTGATTATTTCCACTCTTTCATATGTTTGTACAGAGAGCCCTCTCTAACTATGATGGGTCAGTAGCATTAGTCTAAAGCTGGTTAGTGGTTACCCCAGATTGCCGTCTCCCCCAACCTAGAGGGTACGATTTGGGTGATAACAATCTGTCCAACCTCCTTTTGGTGGCATTGCATAGAAAATGATCCAATGATCAACCGTAGAAACCAAGACCTTGACCATAAGGATTAACAAGTGCTCCAAACCCCATATGCAACAAGATTGTCTTCCAATAAAAAATGTACATGTACCATACAAAGAACTATGCAATGGACACTCACACTGCTACTATGGTCAGTTAATCAAAATATTGCAACCTATCACTAAGTCCACCTTCCATCAAACGAATAACCAACAACAGGACCTGTTGATTTAGTGTGTACTTGTAGTCTTGTAGGTCATTTGATATTGGCCAATGAGACCTCTAGATCGTTCACATTGCCCTTTCGAAACAACAAATTTCACAATATCTATAGGATTTTGGATGTCACCAATGATTAACCAACACAAGTGTTACTCCTAAGCACAACATTAACACATATTCTAACATATAGGAAGAGGACAAAGACTCAACTAAAAGGAATTGAAAATATGAGATGTCATATCATTAATGATGGCATGCAAGTTAACCTAATTCGACCTCAAGAATTTTGTCCTCAATTTGGTGAAGGATCACTTAGTCCCTCACATCGCAAGAGAATAAGATGGCCAAGGAAGGACATGTATGACTCCTTGGTCACTTTGCACCAGACCATGAATGTGTCCCAAAATGTGCTTATGTGAAACAGTATCACAAGTACTTGCATGAAAAAAACTTATATAGTATTGAGCTATCTAATGAATATCACTAAGTTGAGGATAGGCCCATGACCATTGGAGACAAGATTGATGAAGGTGGGCTAGTTTGGATTACCCTGAACTTCTTAACTCCATCTTAGAGTTACTTTCTGCAGTCACTGTCGTGTTTTGGGGCTGCATTACTTTGTGCAGTCATTGTCCCCTGAAGTGCTTAAGTCCATCATGAGTATACTCTTAATGATTTTTATTGGATTATGATGCGAGATATAGACTTAATGGAATGTAGCTTCTTTTTTTTGTTTGTGACCCATGCAAAAATTAAAAAACCATAGTTGGAGCTTTAACACTTTTGTATTAATTTGTTTTTTTACAGTACACACACACACATAGAGACCCTGGAGTGCTTAAGTCCATCATGAGTATACTCTTAATGCTTTTTATTGAATTATGATGCGAGATATAGACTGGATGGAATGTAGATTCTTTGTTTTTGTTTGGGATCCCATGAAAAATTGAAAACCCATAGTTGGATCTTTAACACTTTTGTATCAATTTGTTTTCTTACAGTACACACATAGAGAGAGAGAGATTCTCCTTTTTAATTGTAAAAATATCTTTCTTTTTGGTCGAAAAAAATGCCTAAAGTTACAAAAAAATTAGATGACAAGTCTACAAACTTGAAGTTGTAATGGCCAGCTGGACTCCAAATAGAGTAGTTTACACTTTGACCTTCATACAAGTGTTGTTGCTCTTGTTGAATTCTTCCTAGAAGTCTTGGAAAATCAAAAGTTGTTGACATTTATTAAGAACAAAGGTGATCTTTGGTGAGAATCTAATGTTGATCCCCAGACGACCCAATTCTTAAATCTCAACCCCGAAGTGGCTAGAAACATGATTGTAATAACCCTCCCCTTAACAACATGAGGCGACCAATGTCACTCCCTATGAGGAAAATGATATTCAATGTGTATTTAAAAACATAAAATTGTGTGATTGGAAACTAGGATATGAACATCTATATAGTGGATTTGTATGTATTTTATTTTCTTCTTTCCCTTTTCTTGAATTTGTATTGATGAATAGATTGGTCTAATATTTAGGAATTATTTGGGTTTATAATATGTTGTAAATGTATTATTCGGCATATATAATATATTTGTAAAAATTATAGTCTATAGTGGTATACTATAAATAATAAGTGTTTTATGTTTGAGCTTATATGTAATATTTGTCCATCCAAGCAATCAAATCAGCGAACTTGAGTTGATCTTACTCCCTCTTTAATGAGATTTTGGAAATTCTTATTGCCTAATTGAACATATTAGGAGACACTAATGAGATGGTCATGTTTATACTTTAAGTTTTATATTTACAGTAAAAAATCAAAGTATATATTGACTAAGATTCATCAACTTTCAGCGATTCTTGACTCAAAACCTACCATTGTTCTTTACAAAGTAAAACTACTAGCATACCTCCAAAGATAGACTTATACCCTAACGGGGACTACATAAAGGTTTCCCACAATTTCAAACATACTATATTTCGCTGGACATATTACAGTCATCCAAACATTTCATTTTAAACTGGAAAAATACTGGGACATAGGGGCTATCAGTATCAGGAACTGTCAGCAATCTAGGGGCCAAAGAGCCTCATAGAACTGAATCTAATTTATGACTTGCTTGCGATCCTAAAGATCTAGCCTGCTTCAGTGTTGCTTCAAACTAGCTGAATTTATAACAATTTGTTTCACTATTGTTGAAAATTAGAGAATTTTAATATTTCATTCTCTATAGTTAAGATTCCATCTTGATTCCATGCTCTCTTAGTTGTGGTTTTAACAACTGCCATTTTAATTTATGCAATTATATTTATATGGAAGTTGTAGGAAAAAGGAGAGAGGATAAGGAATATACTACTGTGTAATGTCATTCCAACTTCCAATTCGAACATACCCTAATCTACAAAGGTGTACATACTCTATCCCCTTCAGATCATGGCTCATTAGACCAATTGATCAATCGAGTCTAGGAATATGAAGCTTGCTTTGTCCTACTGAATGTCTTTGACAATATCTGCCATATAATGTTCTAAATCAATTGATGCCATTGAACACCCTATTTCCCTTCTATATTTTAATCTTAGAATTCCCCATCTCAAGGGATGTAGGGGGAAGATGGAAGTCTTCAATTTGACCTCTAGTTTTGAGGAACTACCAACCTTTGTATGAAGCCCTAGTATTTAACCTTTGATAACTCTATGGATTTTCTTCCTTAGACATGATGTTGGTAAGGCTCCCTAACCTTCCCCATCAATTCTAGACCCTCAAGACTCATACTAGAATTGGGAAAGGTATCAACAAATTTCACTTCTGCATCCCTAAAGTGGAATCCTGAGAAACGTGCCTAGGAAAAACATTCTTTTATGTCAATTTGTTATCTAGTATTTCTACATGAGGATTGAAGGGAATATTAGCATTAACGGATAGGGCCTCCTCCATGGTATCTAGATGAGACTCCTTTCAATTTGTGTCAGTTGGATGAATCAAATAGTGTTTCTCATTTATATCCTGTCACCATGTAGGATTGTAAGGCATAATTTTCTAAATTCTTTTTAGGGCACATTAAAACTAAGATCCCATAAGTAAAAACATCATAGATATTCAAAGACTAAATGCTTGCAGTTTAGCTTCTACTTCCAAGTAATTCCTACTACCTTTAACCAGATTTAATGTAGGCCCTTGACAAGGCTCCTTTCAATGCAAATTCTTGCAACTTCTACTTCCATGTAAGTATTGATACCTTCAACTAGATTTCCTATAGGCCTTTGGCAAGGTTACTTTCAATGCAAACTCTTGCAAAGGTAGTAAGGTCGCTTCTTCTCATCCCATGGGACATGGAGTGAAATTTTTATAAAGAGTTATTTTTGGATTACAAAGGTTTAAGTTCCTTAAAATTTAGAGGAATATCAGGAAGACTAACCTAAATAGGCACTTTAGAGACAACTTCTATGGAGGAATCAAAAGACAATTACCAAGGTTTCATGCATAACCTGGGTCAACCCATGAACTTAGGCCAAAATATGAGAATTATGCCTATGTATTCTATTCAATTGAATTCCACCACAAAGAAACCCCAATAATAGGGGTGGATATAATACTCCTATTGAGAGAAGGGTTTCCAACTCTGGGAGATCCAATTGTGAAGATCTATAAGATGCAAATTTAGAAGCATCCAAACATGCAAATTAGTCTGCAACCTTGATATAATTTGAAGATTGAATCTAGCTTAGCATTGAGGGAGAGTATCGTAATGCATACAACGTTTTCCACACTAACGTACCCATTGAAAGACGTATGAGAAGGTAGCCAAAGCCTGGGGATACCACTGCTTTTAAGGATCTATGGGTAAATGAAATTTTTGGAGAACCTTTAACAAATAATGGACACCACAACAAATAAACAATAACTTCAAATGAGATTGTACCACTAGAATGCCTCAGAGTCTTCTCCCCAAACCCAAGTGATAAAAATTGAAGGAAAGGAATATATCCACCCCGAAGATCGACGACTTTAAACAATAGAAACACGTTGCACAACCTTTGCAATGATTTGTTTTGAAATAGATCTATCCAAAGGACTTTCAAAGGAGCATCGGTTGGATGTTGTGGGCAACATTTGGAAACAAATTAGACTATGAGCACATTAGTTTTTGTCCCAATTACAAACATGCACCTACTATGGATCATACAAAAACTTTGTGTGCAAAGATTCAAACCTTTGGTCTTGGACACCTGTGCTTTGGAACATTTCATTACAAGAAAACTTAAAATTTCGACCTTGGAAAAATGCAACTTTTGAAATTCCATAACAACCTTTGAAATTGAAATTTGAACCCGATTTTTACAGAATTCCTGAACATAAGAGATTTGAAACCTATTAACTTGATTCTGGGATGAAATCATTACTATCTTCCTTGATTCCATAATATATGGACGAATTTATGTAAAAAATTCTCCAAATGGATAATCCAAGGGCGATGGCAGTTCTATCATGGATTTACAAGCAAATAATAGGGATAAACTTCTATTATTTATCTCCATGTCCATAAATCAGGGGTGATTGAGCAATCCAAGACAGATTTCATTGATTTACATGGGCGAATGAAGAATTTTACAATGCTTTTTCGGGGGCGAAATTCATTTCTGGGGGCTCTCCTCATTTCATGAAAAGGCTATTTGTAAGTTAAATATTATTTTTTAAATAAAAAGAGGAGGAAATTTTCTAAATTTTTTAATTTTTTTGCATATAAAAATTTGCCCCCTAAATTTTGGGAACCCCTTTAATTTCACCCATGGGCTAAAATTTGCCCCTAAAAGTATCCCTGTTGAGCATTTCACCAACGTTCAATGTCTTAGATGTGTACAATTTTGAAGAAGGGTTAAGCAATGAAAGCGTGGAGGTGTCTAACATCGACTGGACAATGCAGATTCGAGATCAGCACAAAGAGGAAATCAGAGATGTAATAGAGGAACGTGAAGTCGGGCGTAAGTGTAGTTCGCGAAGGAAGGAATACTTAGTGCTATGGAAAGATGATGAGCTGCAGTAGGCAACATGGATTTCCAAATAACAGTTCAGGAGACTAACGGAGCACTCGAGTTCTTTTTCACCTGGGGAGTCTGATGCAAGAGGATTGGTGCCTAGGCAGATTTTTTGAAGTTGATTGACATAAAGCAGGTTGACCAGAGGGAGTGCCGATGACCACTGGTGCGAGAGAGCATATTGACTATCGAATTCAATAAGTTGAGCAAGAGGAGTTGATCACATATCGACAGAAAGTGTGATAGGTCGATATTCGACATGTCATTGGTCGACATACGACAGGGTGTAGCGAAGACATAGAGGGTCGACATGTTGTCGAACCGTGACTCCGACGGGTTCAGGCGAAGGCCAAGCAGTGAGTAAGGGGCAGACTGGAAGTCACATGAATGAAGGAAGTTGATGTATATGTCGAAGATGAAAGAATACAGTATGGTCAAGGTAGTTATAAGACTAACTACTATAGCAGTGTCAGAAGGATGTGCACAAGTCAAGAAGAAGTACTTGGAAGCCGTTCGGGGTCGCTAAAAAAGTTATGAGCAGTTATTGAAGGTGGTTGAAGACATGCCAGATGTTTCCATAGGTGGAGGCTGTGCAACATGGCAGAAGCACTGATATTTGCAAGTCTGGAGGATCACGGAGATCGATGGAGAGAGGAAGCATGTCTCAGGAAGAGTAGCAAGGGAGTAAAGGGCCAGGGAGCTTGGATCAGTTGGAGCACTTGACTTGATCTTGGTAGAGTTTAGTAACTCACGAGAGAGTTGGCATAGAGCAAAGCTCAAGATAAGATTTGTAGATTGGATAGGATAGTCACACATATACAGAGTGAAATAAGATCGAACAATAGCTCAGAATTCTGCAGTGAACGAGGAGAGGGTGAAGATCGACACACTAAGATAGAACATAGTTACTTATGTATTGTAATAGGCTTAAAGGCCGGCAATAGTTAGTTATTCACATTCCTTGCATTTCGCATTGTAACCATTTTTGGTAGAAGTAATTTAAGCCAGCTTATGTCATCGTGTTTACATCTTGTCGATGTGAACGTGTGCGTTGTGTGTAATTGTTAAGCAAGAACCCTTGTCGGGGTGACCTTTCGTCATGAGGTGGGAGTACCTCGGGGACATGGACTCCAAAATATAAATGGTATGCAAGTGATGCATTATTTATTTAGCATGATTATTGTATTTATTATCATGATGTATGGGTGTAGTAGGGTTTTAGTAAACTCAACCGCCAAAATTGGTTATACAATGACAAACTGAGTACAAGTCACAATGCAGGCAATATGTCGATGTAGACATAGTTTTTTGTTCCATTAGGGGGGTGGAGTCTTTACGCACCGTTTATCCCTGAAACCCGAAGTCATGGGAGGACTATGCTATGGTGCGATCCCCAAGGTCTGTGATGATGACTGGTGGGTTCCTTCTCGCGAAGCTTGGTCGATGTAATCGACACTTCCGCTTATGGGTTCTAACTGGGGCTGATCATGGCATGACACTTTAGGGTAGTCCAATAGAGGAAGGATAGGATGTGGAAGTTAGTTGTCAATTAGATAGACGATGTAGGTAGATAGGTGTATCACAAATTTGGGAAGGAAACTTGATTAACTATATATGATCTAGAAACCATTGTTGATTCATGTGTCGTATCTCAGTAACTTATATAATTTTTCATCAGTTAATTATATTTAGTAAAGTAAATTATCCAACGTTTCAAATTGTGTTTAATCATACGTTAATAAACAATAAACTTTAGTGATTATGCATGGTTTGTGGTCAAGTACTGTTAGTGTACCTACACGATCTATGTAATCCTTAGCTACACTTATATAGCATGTCGACTTGAATATATGAATTATCTATTGAAATATTGCTTGGATGTATCGTAAATATAAATTATTTTCATGCACTTGCTTGTGGTTAAGTAATAAATTAACTTAATAAGTTATGTTGAAATCATTCAATGAACAATTAATCAATGGAGTTTAGGGTTAATTATTAATGTTAACGATGTTAATAACATTGTTATTTACTTAATTATTGAATGAAGCACTTGGTTACAGAATGTTAAATAAGTGTTAACGATATTAGTTAGTTCAATTACCTAGTTATTAAAGGATAATGGTGCTAACAATATTAATTAAAATATTATTAACTTGATTCATTAAAATTATCTATGTGTTAATAATATTAATTAATATTAATGAGACTATTATTATCTTGAGTAATAATTGTTACTTAGTTTAATTATAAACTAAGGTGTAATTAGTATGGTACTAGGTGAATGAGTTTGATTAAGTATTAAATAATAATTTTTAATTGATATAATATATATTGATCAATTTTAATTTTAATTATTTATGATTGTGTTGAAAGTCATTTATAATATAGGGTAAATTCATAAATAGTTACCATATTCAAATTATAAAACAATGTGTTAAAATATGTTTTGGAGTTTATTTAATAAAAATTATAAATTAGATTGTGAAATTTTGAATTGTATACTCAACGAATGATAAAAAAGGAATTAATGAGGATAAGTCTTATTTAATGAGAAGTTACAGTTGGAAGGTGACCCCAACCAACACATTATATACTATATTAATTATTAATAAGGTTCAAATCACTAGTATAAAATGAGAGATAAGTGACCAGGCGACTAAAAACGTTAGTCAACAAAGTTTTTTAAATGGATAAATTACTAAAATTGAGCAATTTTAAATGATCCAACTAAAAACAACTAATATAAACGACTAATTTAGTCACGGGATAAAATATACGACTAGATACCAAGTGACTAAAATAAAAATGACTAATGTAAATGACTAATTTAGTCATGGGAATACAAATATGACTAACTAACAACAACTAGGAATATGAATTAGTCGTTTATGTTAGTCATTTTTAGTTGTGTCACCTCGACAATGGAAAATTACAATTTTGACAATGAATTTGTATGATTTACTAAATTTTAACACTGCAGATGGATTCAGAGGGGGTCTCTGAAGGGTTTCTGAATCCATCTACAGTGTTAAACTGTAGTAAATTGTAACATTGTACGATCTATTAAATTTTAACAATACAAATGGATCAAGATACCCCTCTCTAGGGAGTCTTTAGATCCATCTGTGGTGTTAAAATTCTAGGGGTCTTTGGATCCATCTATAGTGTTAAAATTCTAGGGGTATCTGGAGCCATCTGTAGTGTTAAAATTTATTAAAATTTTAACACTCCAAATGGATTCATGAACGACCCATTTTTTCACTTTGCAACATTTTCTTCTTTTAAGACATCTAGTGAGGTCTCGACAGCTCTAGATGTTGGATATGGTAAAATAAATAGGGGGTATTTGAATCCATCTACGGTGTTAAAATTACTAAATTGTAATCCTAATCAATTAGATATATGCTCTTCTAGATTATATATATATATATAATGTCGGTAGGTATTTACAATGAGAAATGGGGGTATGAGGCCATTTTGACCTTTTAATTACATTTCCAAAATATATGGAAACAATTTATGGTAAGGGCATATTCTGTGAGAAAGATTCCTCTTGCACACTAAATCAACAACTCTTGTTTAAGGCTTAACTCTGACTTCCAGTTTAAGGTATCCCCTAGTTATTAGTACCATTCATATTTGAGTTCCACTTCATCCCCTTAGGCCTTCTAAATGGCTATTTCCATTTCTCTATCCATTTGCGGTTTTTTCCATTTCCCACTATCTATTATACTAGAACCAACATGGCCACGTAACAACTGTTTCCATTTCCCACTGTTTATTATGTTGGAAACAACATGGCCACATAACAATCATTTGTATCAAGGAGTGGCACAAATATTTGGTGACAACCTTCCTTTAGTGGTGCATGCATTTGCATTTAACCATGCATTTCATCGTTGGGTAGAGTGTTTTTCCAACTTATTGATTATGTGTATATGCAACTAGAAGAAGATTGAGGTCTACAATACCTAGAAGATGTTAGTCGAAAGTTATATTATTCTCGATGTTGATACGATATCATTGGGAGGTCACTTAGATGCTCCTTTTGTAGTATTGTTTGTAACATGACACTCTCTCTACTATAAATTACATTTGGAGGTGTGAGGGTTGGATATGACTTTGTTTTGCACTGCTATATACTTAATATATAGCGTATATTTGTTATATGTTGGATTTCCATTTCAATAGAGAAACATGCTTATAAAGAAAAAACAAAAAAACATAGATTACTAAAGGGTCCAAGATTTTGAAGCAAAAATGTCTTGCATATTAAAATCAAGTTAATAGTGTGAAAATATAAGAAAATATGTACATTACTAGACTACCTAAATATAGAGTCACATCCAAACTTAATTCTTCACAATATTCCTATGGTTATTTTAATGACTAGACCCACCGAGAGAGACAAATGAATGATTAAACAAAATGAATCTTATCACAATTCCATGACTTATTATGGATACTAAAGTAAAAACTTTGAAAAAAAATCATTAAAAGATATTAGATTTTGTAACCTTAAAATTAGAAGTTTTGGTTTGTGACCTATGTATATGATGTAACTCTTCGTTGCATTCTAGAAATGAGAATAATAATGAATCATTTTCTTGATACATATAAGTTATTATTATTTGTATTTTATTTATTATTTTAGTTAATATTGACCACACATATTTATATATAAAAGATATTTTCTTTTATTAGATCAATCCTTATAACTCACTCAATATTTATTTTATTATATCAATCTGAACCATCTCTTTGTGGATTCACAAACATATACATATTCATATGTTAATCATGAGCAGTTGGGAATGGTTTAACTAGAAACAATCACAGAGTAAATGGTTCCTAATCCAAAATGTGAAATTTGTCATAACATTGTTGTTAATGGGGTTGGTGAGGCACAAGGCAACAATTTTGGAATAAACGACATCCCCGAGGTATGCAAAAAGGGTTTGGAGCAGAGTACGCATGTTGATGGAGCAAAATGAGTTCTAGGAATTGTAGAAAAGGTTTGTAAATAGCTGTTAGAATGGATGCGGGAGAGGAATCCTGCTCTCCTTCCCCCACTGAGATTGAGACCTTTGAAATACCGGTAGACACACAAGGGAAAAAGTCAATTTCATCACTCCCATATAGACTCATGAAGAAAATCGATGATATCCCTAAAGTTGAACTAGCCCCAACATAGGGGAAAATGTGTTGATGTATATGTAACTTCGGAATGTATTTCATCTGTGTATTATATATATATTTATTGTACCCTTATAAGAGATGTGTTATTCCTCTATAAGGAAGTGTCGTCATGTGGATTGACAAGTGTCGCAAGTGTGTGTACTTGCCGATGGGTTATTAGACCACCTTATGGGGCCGGCCCTAATTAATATATAATATAATGTGGATGTATCCAAGTAGACAAGTCGGCCCCAGTAGGTCACTGGGAAAAAAGGTGAGTATAAATAGAGATAGGAGATCTCTATTTTACTCACTCGGAAAAGTAACTATCTCTCTCTCTGAAAAGTGGCGCGCTAGTGAGGAGGAGGAGGATCATCTGCTAGGAGACTATCTCAGTTTTATTTGGTTGTATTTTGGTTGAGCCATTGCTCTCTCTATCTCTGAGGAAGTTGTGGGGTTTTTCACCTTAGGGTTTTCCCCACGGAAACTCTGTGTCTCTTGTCTCTATGCTTTTGATTCTTGTGATGCTTGTGATGCTTGTCACATTATGATTGTCATGCATTGATTTACTGTAGATGTTATTCTCTCAGCAAAGATCCTATAGTATTGTGATTTAATACTAAAAATTTAACATGGTATCAGAGCTTAACTCAGAAGAAGACATTTTGCAGTGATGGAAGCTTGTATTCCTTATTTATTGGGTTTCTCTCCACATATTTTTGAAATTCAGTATAGTAGATTGGATCTACTCATCAAGGCGCATCTATCTGTCCAATTAGAATTCAGTTCCGAGCATTTTCAGATTTGGCCCTAAAAATTAGGGTTTCCACAAAAATAGGAGTTTCTGGAAACTGAAGGCACATCTGGAAGCTCCTTGCAAAAATCGAAGGTTTGAGCTTTGGATCGAGATTTTTGGATGGGTAGATCTCCGGGAAACTCAAACCCTAATTCAGGGCTCTCCTGAGTGAACCTGGGAGGACAAAAAGGCAATTTTGAAGGGCAAGACTTTGCTGATCTCAAATTATGAATGTACTAGGTTGATCAGCTCTCCAAGGTGCATCTTTCTATCCTTTCGGAATTTTGAAATTCACATTTTGAATTTTTAGGGTTTCTCTGACAAACCCTAATCCGGGACCAGATCCAGTTTTCGGCACTTCAAGTGGTAAGTCCTAAATCTTTTCTATTTCCATTTGAAGTACTCTTAAAGATGTCTCTCCACACTAAGCTTGAGAATAAGCTTGAAGGGGCTGACAACTTCCGAGCCTGGAAGTATAGGATTGGGTTAATCCTGGAAGAGAATGAGTTGGACTCATATGTGAAAGAAGACATCCCTATCCCAGAGGATGAAGAAGCCAAGGCATTGCACAAGAAGAACTTGGTCAAGGCAAAGAGAATCATTACTGATTCTATCAAAGACCATCTCATACCTCATGTGTCTTCTCTTAAGACACCCAAAGAGATGTTTGAATCCTTGACCAAGCTATTTGAAGGAAAGAACATAAATCGGAAGATGACCCTACAGAACCAATTGAAAGCAGTGAAGTTTCAGAATGGAGAAACCATTCAATCTTACTTTTCAAGGGTCTCCCAGATCAAGGAACAATTAGAAGCAGTAGATGAAATGGTGGAGAATGGTGAAGTGATGATGACCACTCTAAATGGCCTACCCAGGTCATGGGATTCCTTTATTCAAGGAATTTGTGCAAGGAAGAAATTGATCTCCTTCAACAGATTGAGGGAAAAATGCTCTCAAGAAGAAGCTAGACTCATAGCTCATGAGGAAAAGATGGGAGGAGAAGATCAAGCTCTTGCAGCTCACAACAAGAGAAGCAAAACCAAGAAGGATCACTCTCACCACAAAAGATTCCATCAAAAGAGTAAGAAGGACCTAAGATGCTTCACATGCAATGAGAAGGGTCACTTTGCTTCAGATTGTCCCAAGAACAAAAGGGACAATAACAATAACTCCAGTAAGAAGAAGAAGGGCAGCAAAAGAAGGTTTCATGCTCATGCTGCCGAAGATGATGAACCTCCAAAGAAGAAGGCTAGGGCAGAAAGTAGTAGTGATGATGACTCATCAAGTGAAGAAGAATATGTTCTAATTTCTGCTCTTACAGGTACCATCTCCCATGAATGTAATGATTGGTTGATTGATAGTGGGGCTTCCAAACACATGACTGGGTTTAAAGAATCCTTTGTGAACCTATCTGAACATGAATCACCCCATAAGGTGAAACTTGGGGATGATTATCAATACCCAATCAAAGGAAGTGGTGAAGCCTCCTACAACCTAGATTCTGGAAAATCATTGAAGATGAAAGAAGTACTTTATGTACCTGGGCTCAAGAAGAACTTACTCTCCATCTCTGCATTGGATGCAAAAGGTATGAGGGTTGCATTTGTGGATGGCCAAGTCCTAATGTGGCCAAAGGGAAAGACCATAGATGATGCAGTAGTGATTGGAGAGCAAGAGGGAGGCTTGTATAAATTGAAGGGACAACCTGAACATGCCATGGTACATGAATCCATGGAGCCAAGTGAACTTTGGCATAGAAGACTTGCTCATATGCACTATAGGGCACTTCCAATTGCAAGCAAGGCTGTAGAGGGTCTTCCTGAAATCAAGACCAAACATGAAGGTGTTTGCAAAGGATGTGCAAAAGGTAAGAACATCAAGAAGGCTTTCCCAAGCAGTGAAAGCAAGGCAAAAGACATCCTGGAAATCATCCACTCAGATGTATGTGGCCCTATGTCATCCAGCTCCCTGAGTGGGTATGTTTACTATGTATCATTTATCGATGACTTCTCCAGGAAGACTTGGGTATACTTCTTGAAGGGGAAAGATGAGGTGCTTGATAAATTCAAGGAATTCAAAACCTTGATGGAGAATCAAACTGACAAGAAAATCAAGACATTCAGATCTGACAATGGTGGAGAATTCACCTCAAATGACTTCAAGAAGCTTTGCAGTGATTCAGGGATTAAGAGGGAGTTTCCTGCTCCTTATAATCCTCAACAGAATGGAGTTGTAGAAAGGAAGAACGGAACTATCATGGAAGCAGCAAGGGCAATGTTGCATGACCAGGATCTTCCTATGCATCTATGGGCAGAAGCAGCTAGAACAGCTGTATATGTGCAGAACAGAACACCCCACAAGATATTGGACAACAAGACACCATAAGAGGTCTTTTCTGGTAAGAAACCTGAATTCAGCCATCTCAGAATATTTGGTTGTCCAGTATATACTCATGTCCCAAAATAAAAGAGGACTAAACTAGATCCTTCAGGAAAGAAGGGCATCTTTGTGGGTTATAGTGAAAGCTCGAAGGCTTACAGAATATACTTTCCAGGGTTCAAGAAAAATTGATGTCAGTAGGGATGTAACATTTGATGAAAACTCAGCATTCATCAAATCAAGAAAGGCACCTACCGAGGTTTATGAAGAACCTAAGGAAACAAGATTTCAGGACACTACCATGACTGAAAGCAGTTCCAGAAACTGTTCGTGAGTTTGAAGATCCACAAGAACCTGTAGATCCACCCCGTGAGGATAACTCTCACAAAAGGAAACCTGTATGGGCTAGAGAGCTCATTCATGATGCAGAAAGATTTGGCATTCCAGAAGAACACGGAGCAAAGAAGAGAACCAGATCACACACCAGTTATGTTGCTTTACTCTGTGACATTATGAACAAAGAGCCTTCCAGTTATGAAGAGGCAGCAGAAAAGAAAGAATGAAGGATGCTATGGTTGAGGAATACCAATCAATAATGAAGAACGATGTTTGGGATGTTGTCCCAAGACCTAAAGAGAAGTCTGTTGTGACTTCCAAGTGGATCTACAAAATCAAGCATGCTGTAGATGGCAGTGTAGAAAAATACAAAGCAAGATTCGTAGCTCGTGGTTTCTCTCAAAAAGAAGGATAGATTATGAAGAAACCTTTGCACCTGTAGCCAGGTATACTTCCATCAAAAAAGTACTTGCCCTGGCTGCAGCAATGAAATGGAAAATACACCAGATGGATGTCAAGACTGCTTTCCTGAATGGTGTAGTAGAAGAGGAAGTATATGTGGAACAGCCACTCAGTTTTGAAATACATGACAAGGAGTCATATGTGTGCAGATTGAAGAAAGCCTTGTATGGCTTGAAGCAAGCTCCCAGAACTTGGTATGGTAGGATGGACAGTTTTCTATCTAGCTTGGGATTTACCAAGAGTAAAGTAGATTCCAACCTTTACTATAAGGTTGAGGAAGGGAATCCAATGATTTTACTCCTATATGTTGATGACCTATTTGTGACAGGAGATGACAGACTGATTGCAGATACTAAGAGAAAGCTTGCAGCTGAATTCGACATGAAATATTTGGGAATGATGCACTATTTCCTAGGTATGGAGGTGTGGCAGAATGCAGGTGGAATCTTCCTTGGTCAAGGGAAGTACACAGTAGATATCCTGAAGAGATTCAGGATGATGGATTGCAAGGCCATGGCCACACCTATGGCATCGAATCTAAAGCTTCTATGTGATGCTTCATCTGAGCCGATTGATGTCTCTATGTATCGTCAGATGATTGGGTCCTTGAGGTACCTGACGAACACTAGACCAGACATTTGCTTTGATGTGAACACATTGAGCCAGTTCCTGACGGATCCGAGGAGTGTTCACCTAGTTGCTATAAAGCATGTTCTGAGGTACCTGAAGGGTACAGTGGATTATGGGCTCAGGTATGAGGCGAATCAAAAGTTTAACCTGCAGGGTTATGTTGATTCAGATTGGGCTGGCAGTGCTGCAGATAGGAAGAGAACATATGGGTGTTGCTTCAGTATGGGATCAGGTGTGATCTCTTGGTTTAGCAGGAAGCAGTCCTGCGTAGCACTGAGTACAGCTGAGGTAGAGTATGTTGCAGCCTACTCAGCTAGTTGTGAGGCAGTATGGTTACGGAAGCTATTGTCTGAGTTATTTGATCTCCCGTTGGAGGCTACTGGTATCTTCTGTGATAACCAGAGTTGTGTGAAGTTGTCCGAGAACCCAGTGTTTCATGACAGGTCGAAACACATAGAGATCAAATATCACTATATAAGGGATATGGTGCAGAGAGGAGCTGTGAAGCTTCTGTATGTTGCGATGGACGAGCAGATTGCAGATGTGTTGACGAAGCCACTAGCCAGAGTGAAGTTCGAGTACTTTAGAGAGAGGCTTGGCATTCTTCAGATCGAGGACACTTCGAGGAAGAAGTGATGGACACATTTGCTGAAGCCATTCCAAGCATGTTGGAAGGAGGATCCTTCACATGGCTGTGGATGTAAGTGCTGGATAATGGGCATCAGGAAGGTTTCTGCTGGATATGATCAGTTGGATCATTTTTATGTATGTATGTACGCATCATGTTGGATGCTGGATATGATCAATTGGATCATTTTTATGTATGTATGTACGCATCATGTTGGATGCTGGATATGATCAGTTGGATCATTTATGTATGTATGCATTATGTTGGATGCTGGATATGATCAGGTGGATCATTTATGTATGTATGTGCATCATGTTGGATGCTTGGACCATGTATCTGTATATGTATCAGGTGGATACATTATATGATCAGGTGGATCATGTATGGTGATATGTATCATGTATCAGGTAGATACTTGGTATGCATCAGGTGGATGCATTAATGATCAGGTGGATCATGTATGATGATATGTATCAGGTAGATACTTGGTATGCATCAGGTGGATGCATTGATGATCAGGATGATCATGGATGATGAGCTTCAGGATGTTGCTCCAGATGACATGCAGCAGGATGTTGCAGTGATGATCAGGATGATCATGGATGATGAGCTTCAGGATGTTGCTCCAGATGACATGCAGCAGGATGTTGCAGTGATGATCAGGATGATCATGGATGATGAGCTTCAGGATGTTGCTCCAGATGACATGCAGCAGGACGTTGTAGTGATGATGATCAGGATGATCATGAGTACATCAGGATGATGTATGGTGAGTATCAGGTTGATACTCTATGGCCGTGGATCAGGTTGTGCAGATGAGCATGTCTGGGAGATCCTATAGGTCAGAGTTGTGTACCCGTAACAGCCTGGGATGCTCTTTCGAGACATTGCTATGGGAGGACATGTAATAGCGCCCTGGGAGATCTCAGGTCAGAGTTGTGTACCCGTAACATCCTGAGATGCTCTTGCGAGGTTTTGTCCTATGGCATGTAATTTGGGCCCTGGGAGATTTCAGGTCGGATTTGTGTACCCGTAACATCCTGAGATGCTCTTGCGAGGTTTTGCCATGACCACATGTAATTTGTGCCCTGGGAGATTTCAGGTCAGAGTTGTGTACCCATAACATCCTGAGATGCTCTTGCTAGGTTTTGTGGTGGGGTCACATGTAATAGCGCCCTGGGAGATCCTACAGGTCGAAGTTGTGTACCCGTAACATCCTGGGATGCTCTTTCGAGGTTTTGTGACGCACGTAATAAGTCCTGAGGATTCCACAGTATGGCCAGTGATGACGAAGACCTGCAGGTGGTGGGCCTACATCCAGTATGAAAAAGGACTGGCTCTGTAGAACTTCCTATGACGAGTAGAGTCAGAGATTGGTTGAGATAGTAGCAGCAGTGACGATGATGATGACGATGATCCAGAGAAGAAGACTTGTCTAGCAGATCTGTGTCGAGAAATACCTTCCTAGTTAAGAGGGAGTGTTGATGTATATGTAACTTTGGAATGTATTTCATCTGTGTATTATATATATATATTTATTGTACCCTTATAAGAGATGTGTTATTCCTCTATAAGGAAGTCTCGTCATGTGGATTGACAAGTGTCGCAAGTGTGTGTACTTGCCGATGGGTTATTAGACCACCTTATGGGGTTGACCCTAATTAATATATAATATAATGTGGATGTATCCAAGTAGACAAGTCGGCCCCCAGTAGGTCACTGGGCAAAAAGGTGAGTATAAAGAGAGATAGGAGATCTCTATTTTACTCACTCGGAAAAGTAACTATCTCTCTCTCTGAAAAGTGGCGCACTAGTGAGGAGGAGGAGGATCATCTGCTAGGAGACTATCTCAGTGTTATTTGGTTGTATTTTGGTTGAGCCATTGCTCTCTCTATCTCTGAGGAAGTTGTGGGGTTTTTCACCTTAGGGTTTTCCCCACGGAAACTCTGTGTCTCTTGTCTCTATGCTTTTGATTCTTGTGATGCTTATGATGCTTGTCATATTATGATTTTCATGCATTGATTTACTGTAGATGTTATTCTCTCAGTAAAGATCCTATAGTATTGTGATTTAATACTAAAAATTTAACAAAATGATGCTGAAGATGAGGGCAAGTGGGGAAATGCTCCCGAATATTCGAGTGGTATTGATTTTGTAAAGAAACAGAGTGCAACAGGAAATTCTGGGAAGGTTTAGGGCTTGAGGATTGTTGATATTCGTGAGATAATGAGCGTTGTTGCAGAAGATGATGAGAATTTGAGTTGGGATTTGGATGAAGACAGGGATGATGCTAAATCTATTGAAAATAATTAGAGTTCACCCTATTATACTTACAGGTTTCTCTGTCGTGTTTTAGGTTTTTTATGTTTGATAATTTCTAACTTTGCAACAATTTCTATTTGCTATATCTATTTGGA
Source organism: Larix kaempferi (assembly GCA_027924585.1). NCBI lineage: Eukaryota > Viridiplantae > Streptophyta > Pinopsida > Pinales > Pinaceae > Larix > Larix kaempferi. The sequence continues at coordinate 178,832 of BSBM01001562.1, read as the reverse complement.
TTCTGTATATATCGAATACTGCAGGAAATGTTTGGTTTTCAGCTAAAGTCCATTGAAAACTGTTAGAATTGGTTGTAAGAAATATCCTGTCTATTTACCAAAAAGAGTCATCCCATTTCATTCTATTCCTAAAACAGGAAAATAAATAATATCATTATTGATACCATTTGTTTCAATGAAGGTGATGGTGGATGTAATGATTTCAACCCCTTAATTGGTTTGCTTGTGGTCATTTCTATGGCATTTTTTCACTTATGTTATTGAGTTTTTTTAGCAGATTGTGAATTTGGTTTCCATAATTCTCTAAAGAATGTTACTTTGGAACATAAGAAGAATTCCCCGTAGACTTGTTTTGACCAAGGGAGTTAGCCTATAGATGGTAAACTTTAGCAATCGAGTCAGCCCATTAAAGGATGATGATATATTCATGTCTTGAGAGGATTGGAACCCTGGTGGGAATCTTAATTCCATTGCCTCCACAATTGGCGAAATTGGTTTCCATGATTGGAATTTGGTTTGTGATTGGGAAGGCTCTAGGAGTCTACGAATTGTCTTTGTCATCTTCATCCCTCGTTTTTTCAGACTCTCTGAGCATATCTCTTTCCAGTTATTTTCCATCTCAAATCCCCTAATTTCTTCAAGACATAGTTTAATTCTTCAGTTCCTCTTTAGTTTTGTAATCTCTTAGTTGACTCCCTTATCAAGCTTTGTGAGCCTTCTCTTAATCTCCTTCAAGGTGTCCTTCTACGAGTTTTAATCTATTGTCTCATGTTTCTTGTGGCTTTATTCATGGTTGTTGATCTTCACCTTCAAACATCTAAATTCTTCTTTTTCTATGTTGATTCTTTCAGTTCAAATGAGAAATGCAATCCACTATGGTCATTGTGGTAAAAACCATAAAATGGTTAGAAAAATAATCCAATATGGGCATTATGGTAAAAACCATAAAAAAATTAGAAAAATATAAAGGTAGGACCGCCCAACATAGATTGGACCGAATTTGATGAGGATTTTCCTGTTATGTGAACTAACCATCATCATAAGACACTCCTCTAATTACTGTTGTCAGTTGTTGAACTTGATTTTTGGGCAGATTATGATATCTTTGGTCATTGCAGAAACTAGGGTACTACATGTTAGAAGCTAGACCTGGTTTGTTTCAAGTAATATTAAGGCATGTGTGTAGGAGACAAATGTCTGATATAGTGGCAACAACCTTTAATTTTGACCTTGACACTAGTTACAAACTCACATTCATATAGTATTGCATGTAAACCTGAACATGTGCTACATAGACGCGAGTTGAGGATCTGGGCCTCTGGTATCTAGATTAATCTTCAACATTTTGATAATTTAAACCAATCAAATGCATACCAAGTAGTATTAACTTAAGGCATGCGGGGTATTCATGAATCTTGATACTTGTATTTCTTGTAGGAGACAAATGTCTGATATAGTGGCAACGACCATTAATTATGTCCCTGACACTAGTTACATTCATATGTGAACCTGGAAATTTGCTACATAGAATGATAGACGTGAGTTGAGGAACTAGGCCTCTGGCATCTATATTAATCTTCAACATGTAGATAATTGAAACCTAAGTTGCATGAAATGGGGAAACGAGGACAAAACGGGGAAACGAGGAAACATTGGAAACGTGACGCCCCCAAATTTTGGAAATGGGGAAATGCGATATATGTATACATACATACATACATACATACATACATACATACATACATACATACATACATACATATATATATATATATATATATATATGAGCAAGAACAAAATTATTATAAAACATAAACCATAAATTATTAATTACATTTAGTTGCAAGCAACATTGTCAAGTGATAAATGTTAAATGATACAAATAAAATTTAAATCATACATGTAACATCACATTTTACTCATTAATCCAAGTCTATATCATTTCATTCATGCAAGTAGTAGTATCGAAAAACAACCTTTATAAATGAGGCTATATACTAGATATCCAAAATTAGCCTTTATGTATGACGCTGCAAGTACAATGTATCAAACTGTGAACGATGAACATACTAACATATAAATAAAACTAAAACATGAGCTCATACTAATAGTCACCCTCATCTTCATAGTCTTCGTAAAAAATAGAACATGAAGCATGCTCAGTAGTAGAATGTAGAGTGGAAGAAGTATTTCCAATTCCACTTCTCGGTTCCTCAATACATAGTGAAACACGAGAGAGGTCCAAGTCAATAAATTATGACTCAACATCCCAATCTGCACATGTCCCATTGCAATATTATGGGCCTCGAGTGCTCAAGTCACTTGTGTGAGGAGAGAATGAAGTGATGTTCTCTTTATAACATTATTCAACCTAATTAAAAGCATCTAGAATTAAATTTTATTTTAAAATTTAATGTATTAACCCTTAATTATTGAAATCCATGGGCAGAAAGAGACTTTATGGGCTGGTTTTTTAACTGGCAGACTTTTATTTGATAGGAAACGCACTGTACAAGAGAGGAAACGTGATGAAAACACATTTTCGTATGTACAGATGCGTTTCCCATGCAGGAAACGTGTTTTGTACGGACATAAATGAGTTCCCGTCAAGTACCATATGAGTTTATGAGTTTCAGGGAGTTTCCGAGGGTGAAACGGGTGCCAGACCAGAGTTTCCTGCAGCTTAGATTGAAACCAATAAGATGTATACAAGAGTTAAGAGTAGCATAACAAAGAATGAACAATTTAACAGGTTCAAGCACATACATTCAACACTATGACCACAAATTTCTCTCACTTGAGTGTTTTTTTTCCAAGTAAATTATCCCGGGACAAACCCCCAAGCACTTCCCCTCATTTCGAGGATGGTACTTAGGGTAAACCCTAGATTCTTCATGGCACAAGGCCAAGTCAACAATAGGGATCGAAGCCATTACATCAATATACTCATTATGACCTCAACATGTTTTTTATGGGAATAGAACCTGGGTGGGGAGGATAACAATCCATCCCATAACCACTCAAGCTAGACCCAGTTGACTCACTTGAGTATATATCAAATACTGACCTATATTTTCCAACTTTCTTGATTGGGAGTTATGTTAACAAAATTGCCTCCTGTAGGCGTCACTCCTATTCATGCTTCTCGTGCCTACCAAAACCTCAGAATCACAAAACCATTTCCAATCCTTTAGGTTCTGGCAGTTTTTTAGGAAATGATCTACGATTTGGAAACAGTTTTGATAGGAATAGAACCTAGGTGGGGAGGATAACACTCCATCCCATAACCACTCAGGCTAGACCCAGTTGACTTCTCTGACTTGAGTATATATCAAATATTGACCTATATTTTCCAACTTTCTTGATTGGGAGTTATGTTAACAAAATTGCCTCCTGTAGGTGCCACTCATGTTCATGCTTCCCATGCCTACCAGAACCTCAGAATCATAAAAATATTTCCAATCCTTCAGGTTCTGGTTGTTTTTTAGGAAAGGATCTACCTTTTAGAAATAGTTTTGACAATAGCCGAATTGTTTCTAGGCTTCTAGCACATGGAAATGGTTCCTGGAAATTAGAAACTGTTTCCATTTGCTAGAAATGACTATGAAACAAAGACAGAAGAAAAGCTAGTGCAGGAGTTTATTTTCATTATATACCCTATTTAACCTACAGAATCTCTAGGAAACCCTAAATGCTGCATTTCTCACTTGCAGGTTTTGAGAGTAGTCATTTGGAGAGCACAATAGGCATTTGGAGAACACAGGTGTTCTTTCTATCTTTACTATAAGGTTGTTTGTATCAACATTCTCACCTATCCACAACGCATGTAAATACTTTTTGGTTTTTCTGAATTTGTTATCGAATTGAATATAGAAAGACACTATATTTGAAGAAGAACACTACCATTGTGAATATAATCTGCTTGTTTGAAGACTCAACATTCAACTCTCTATGTGATAGCTTCATAAGCACCTATTTTGTTCAGAATTCATGCACAAATTCCTTTTAGACTTCCTATAGGACAAACAGAAGGGTGACATTGTGTATGAAGGTCCTTAATCTGCCCAATCAGTGAGAGAATTCTGAGAGACAGACTCAAGCATTGGTGGGCAACAATTTTGTGGGCATATGATGCAGCGATTAATTCTTGGTAAAAAAAGTCACCATATTGAGATATCTAGGGCTGTTCTATTTATTTACATGTAATACACTTCTGTTTCTAGAGACTTTAAAAAACTGAGTATAATTCAAGGTAACAGGCTCCAAGATATTTCATGACAAAAAAACCATCCTCTGAACTTTAGATTCTATTCCGAGTGTTCTATATCCATGATTGCATGGGAAGGGAAATATTTATGCCCATTTTGGAGATAGAAGTCTTCTTATTAAAACATTAAGCCTTTAAACTCAGGATGTTTCCTTACCACTATACTTTTTCTTAGTAAGAACTAAGGAGCCCTTCTATGTTTGCAAGAAAATATTTGCATTGCTCATTTCAAAACAATGTTCTTTCTTCCAACTACCCAGGATTTCAAAGACGTTTCTTCTAACTACCAAGGATTTCAAAGACGGGCCTTTAAACTCAGGATGTCTCCTTACCACTATACTTTTTCTCAGTAAGATGTAAGAACTAAGGAGCCCTTCTATGTTTGCAAGAAAATATATGTATTGTTCATTTAAAAACAATGTTCTTTCTTCCAACTACCCAGGATTTCAAAGACCTTTCTTCTAACTACCAAGGATTTCAAAGATGAGGAGTGCATGAATGACATTTAGTAACATCTGGTTGCCTTGAATGGTAACTGTAAGTTTCATTTGAGCAATCTTGAGAACATCATTTAGTTGGGCGATCACACTATATTGGCTATCCTCATAGGGATGGGTGCCCGTGCAACATATATTAATACTATTTTCTTTCAAGGTCATATTTGACATTTTCTGGCATCACATTTTTTTCATAACGAGAATTGAAAGGCTCATTAGGATGCCAGTATTCAGGTATCTTCTATAGCATCCATAAAAATCTCAAATTAATATCCCTAGTCCTTTCATTTTTCTCCAATTGTACTTGAGTAAATTGCGTGAGGAGAGCATGCTAAGCCACAAGTTGTGGATATCTATTAAAAAAGTGGGCTGGATGGAATGTATGAAGACCTAAATTTGGGTAGTGTCTCCTTGTTGGCTAGGAGAATCATACCGACTAAGAATCTATCATTTTCATGTCAACTTAAAAACACTTTGATGAACTAATGCAGCAACAATGCAAACTTCAAATAAATTAAAATAATGGAAAATTGGTTTTTCTCCTTTGGCCGTGGCTATTACTTTCACCATTGACCTCTTGACGCACCTATTGCTTCATTAGATCATTGAATGTCAAATTTGCCTATGGTGTCGAAGTTAAAAATTTCATTGTCAACAGTTGGGCGATCACACTATATTGGCTATCCTCATAGAATATATGTTTCATTTTAGGAATCATTTTTATTTATTGTATGTTATACAATTGATTGTATGTTATACTATTGCATTAATATTTATAGGATCAATTGTTTCACTTTGCTTACGTGCAGGGGAAGAGAGGGAAATTTGACTCTTTTTCACTACACAAATGAGCTACCTATTAGGGACTCTTCCAAGAAACAAGATGTTGACAAGCTCATATAGGATACGTTGGACAAAGTTTTGGTTCTCCGATTTGGAAGGGCCACATATGTTGTTTGCATGCATCTTGATGAAATTGTACTCTTTCTTCTCCCCTTCCTAATGCATTTTTCAATATTTATTAAAGATGCTTATTTTTTTTCTATATTATATTTATGTTTTGTCTTATGTCATTTTTTTAATGCACATGATATGAATATGGACTCAGGGTATTTCACTCTTCCTCATATTCAAATTTGTAAGGTTTATACATCTTGATTTTTGTTTATTTGTTTATCTGGTAGCAATATTTGTAACTAGAAATGTTGTGAGTTATCTTATGAGAGTAGATATTTTATGATCTACAATGATCTTAAATTTGTGCATGAGACTCATTTTTTTATTTACAAGAATATATTTTGAGTAATTGCATCATTAGAATAAAGAGTATTCAAGTATACCTAAAGTTTGTCATAAAATATTGGTGTGGCTTATTTACCTAATGTAAAAGATGTTTGAAATTATGTAAGAGACAATGTCTACTTTATTTTGGTTTACTTTACTTTCTGCATATTGCTTTTATAGGAGACCTTTTGGTGCTCCTACTTTGTAAAGACATTGTTAACACCGAAATTGACCCCCAAGGCTGAAAGAGGGTAATTTTGGGTAACCACTAACCAATCTTTGGCCTGTTCTGTAATGTCCCCATTCAAATAAGTGCATAGTAAGACAATCCCATCAATCCTACGTTTCCTAGGTTGGATGGGCACATGTGGGATGGTAATAAGGAAACTAATAAATGATATTTAGACATTATAAGGGTTCAAGCATTTAATAAATATGATGAATAAATAAATTCAAGAGAAATTCTAGGTGGCAAGTGGTTTTGGAGACATATGGAGGTGGTGGGACCCACACTAGCTTGATTTTTCAATGACACATGGCAACTCTCTCTTGCCAATTCGAATTCATGGGAAGGTGAACACTCTTGGGTGAGTTGGTAAGTCATAACACATGGAATTGAGCATATTAGGTCGAAATGGGAAGGAATAGTAACCTCCATGGGAGAGGAAGATTCAAATTGGAGACTAGTGGACACATGGGCTAGATTCCCTAGTTTTATGACAACAATAATGAAGCATCTATGACATTATATGACAAAATTCAGACCTGAATTCTTACACCTGACCATTATGACATGTCAGCCCCAAAAATAGGCTCAAGAAGGCGCTCATGGAGTTGGAGGAATCTAAAGAGACTCAAATTCGAATTTGGGAGAAGATGGAAGGTTGGAACTAGGAGACAAGTGGCAAATGAGGAATATTTTCTAAATGTAAAATTATTGAATCTATTGAGAGGATTTAGACCACTTGAAGGGTAATGTTGGTTATAAAGTGTATAAATCAAGTATGAGAATGACTTTTGATGATTTGAGAAAAATTGCATTTGTGAAGAGAGAGCTAGTGGATGACTAGTTTCTTGCCTTAGTCAATTTCGAGGGTGAAAGATTCCCATCCAAGTTGGTGTTTGGAGAGGCAACTCAGGTCTTTCATGGTGCTTTAATGGAGTTTGTATTTGCAGGTAGAAGCTACAGAAATTTTCATGGTTTGTTTTAGTGCAGCACTTTCTCTCCATCGTTTCCAGTTTTGAAGGCATATTCGTGCTCCTTGAGGGAGGGCGTTTTTGGTGAGCACTTGTGCTTCTTGAGAGAGATTATCATTATATATTTATGATTGTAATAGATTCATATCCTCTGTTATTAATATTCAGAAAGACTCAGGTCGAAATACCCACTGGTTGTATGCAAAACTATTGATTAATGAGCAAACAATGTCCATTTCCCCAATGCATTGATGTATGACACTATAATGTTGATTATTTGGAATCGATGGATGATTATATGATATATTTGTGATAAATATAATTCCATGGATGTCTTATACAAGTTTCATGTACTTTACTTGATCATTTGAATCATTTTTACTCAGTTTAGTTGTATTGGGAGGTGAAATAGTGTCATTTCCCCAAGGGTCGAATTGGGGGTTTTTGCTGTTGAATGTGAGAGAGTTAGAACAGTACTAAAAATCAATTAATGGTGCATATGAGACCTTAATCACATACTTAACACATTATATACCTCTTTTCATAAATTTGTGGGAGTTTGGAGGCATTTGGAAGGCCATTTGCAGTGTTACCCGAGGGGGATTTGATGCACAAATTACTAGTCAAAATTACATATATTGATCAGAATACAAATCAAGTTTGTAGCAGTATTTGGAGGGCCATAAAACATCCCTGAACCTTATATTCAAGTCTAAATACCATTCATACACTCCTACAGAATATTTGGGAGCATTTGGGTTGATTTGGAGGTCAAAACAGTAAAACTAGTCAAAGGTCGAAATCGGGAAAAAAGTGGAAAATTGGGCATTTTAATAAAATTTGAAAAATGGATATTACAAGTGGTATCAGAGCATGGTCTTGGAACTTGATGGTATTAACAAGAATCCAAACAAATAAAACACCACCCTTTGAATCAGTAGCTGAAGAATTTTTGGTTGAAGAAGAGATAGTAGCAGAAAAAGAGTTTTTTTCTAAAACAATGGGTAGAGAGGAGGAGGAAAAATTAAGACATAAGGAGGAATTTATTGAAGCCTTAAAACCATGTTTTGAAGGACTTACCATGGTTATGATAGATATTAATAAACAAATGATGAAAGGTTTCGAATTGTTGGGTAGCCAACTTTTAGGCAAAGGGATGATAGGAGATAATAGTGGTTCACACTCAGGGGAAAAGATGAAAGGGAATGAGCATATTTTCTCAAGTACAGGACCTCATAATAGAACTGATGAATTTCAAAGCACACAAAGGCATACTACACCTAAATTTCTCACACCCAAAGAAGAGCTCAATCTTGAATTGGATTACAAGAAACTAGTAAATGATTGGAATGATTTGAATGAAGAGTGTAAAAGAGGTGTACCACTTAGTGACTGCATTGATGCTATGCAAAATATTAAAATGAAGGGAGACAATAGGAGTCCATTCCAAAACAAATAATTGAATAGTGCTATTGGAAAAATGTCACTTCCTACTTTTGATGGTTCTTCTCAAAATTCTGCTAACACTTGGGTGCAAAAATTGGATGTATATTTTCAGCTGAATCCTATGTTGGAAGAGGATGCATTAAAAATGGCCATTTTGCATTTGGAAGGAGATGCTAATGAATGGTGGTTTCATGGGCTGAAAACCTTGGTTCATAATCAGGTTAAAACATATGGAGAATTTGTTGACAGTGTACTAGAAAGATTTGAACAAAAAGATCTAGAATTGCCTTTCAAAGAACTAGCTCAATTGAAGCAAACTGGGTCCCCTACCGAATATATGTTGGACTTTCAAAAATTATCAGTCAAGGTGGCTGATGTATATATGGGAAGATTAGTATTGCTGTTCACTGAAGGTTTGGCTGAACCCTTAAGAGGTTTGGTCAAATCCCACAAGCCAACTACATTAAAAGATGCAATGAGCTTGACTACGGATCTCCAAAATGTGCTTCCTAGAACGAGATTTCCTCCTAAGCCTAGCTATAAATTTGAAAAGAAACCTTGGTAAAGGGATGGATATGATAAGAAACCTTGGAAAAGAGAGTCATTTGAGAGGAATAAAAAAGAGGGACTAAACAGGGATGAACTTAGAAAAAAGAAACTATGCTTCACATGCTTCCAACCATGGACACCGGGGCACAAATGTACCAAAGGAAAGGCTCAATACATAGAAGTATTTTCTGATAATGAGGGGTATGATGGGGGCATGGATGAAGATGGACATATTTCAGATCAAGAAGAGGCATATGAGACAGCAGTAGAAGAGGAAAGACAAGAAATCAGCGTTCACCGGACAAAGCAAGAATGGCAGTGCTTTCTGCAGTACCTCGCTATCATACTATCCGATGCAAAGGTGTGGTACAAGGACAAAGAACTTCAGTTTTGGTAGATGGAGGAGCCACTCATAACTTCATTGATGCAGAGATGGTAGAGAAAAGAAATATACCTATTGAACCATTTGATGGCTTCACAGTTGTCATTCCCGGTCACAACACAATGCAATGCAAAACATGGTTTCCAAAGCTGCAAGTCACCGTAGGTAACTATACTTTTGTTGATAGTTTTTATGTGGTTGATGTTGCTGATACTAATGTGGTTTTGGGAGTGCAATGGTTGTATTCAATAGGAGAGCATACAGTAAATTATCAAATTCTCGAAATGAAATTCCAAGATTCAAAAGGAGTACAAAGAGTTGTGAGAGGGCAACACACTTATCCAAATCAAGTAGTGACTTGCAATAGCATGAGATCTATATTGAGGCATGGGGATATAGAATGGGCTGCTGAATGTCATATTACATCTCCCAAGCCAACTATAAATATTGTCAAACACCCAAAGGAGATAGAGAGACTTTTGCAAAAATATGAAAAGGTTTTTAGAGACCTTCCACATGGTAGGCCACCAGATAAGGGGGTTGAGCATAGTATTGTTTTGGAGGAGGGTACTTCACCCATTCAGATACCACCTTATAGACATCCTAAAAGGTTTAGAGATGAGATTGAAAAATCTATCCAATAACTCCTAGAGTTGGGGCTCATTAGACCAAGCTCTAGCCCTTATGCTTCTTCAGTAGTGCTAGTGAAGAAAAAAGATGGAACATTGAGAATGTGCATAGATTTTAGAGCCTTGAACAAAAAGACTATCAAGAATAGGTATCCTATTCCTATGATTGATGAGCTCATGGATGAGCTACATGGGGCCAAATACTTCTAAAAAATTGACCTTCGATCAGGGTATCACCAAATTCGAATGAAAGATGAAGATGTGCAAAAGACCGCTTTTCGATGTCATTTTGGCCACTTTGAATTTCTTGTCATGCCTTTTGGGTTAACTAATGCTCCAGCCACCTTTCAAGCATGTATGAATAGGATATTTTTCAAGCAACTAAGAAGGTTTGGTTTGGTTTTCTTTGATGATATTCTCATTTACAGTAAAACATGGGAAGAGCATTTGCAACAGTTAGAGATTGTGTTGAAAATCTTGCAAGAAGAGTCCTTATTTGCTAAATTATCAAAATGTGAGTTTGGGATGAAAGAACTACTGTATCTTGGGAACATTATTGGGCAAGAAGGAGTGAAGGTACACATGGAAAAAATCAGGGCTATCTTGGAATGGCCATCACCAAAAAATATTACCGAATTGAGAGGCTTTATTGGCATATGCACCTACTACAGAAAATTTGTGAAAGGGTTCTCCAAGTTGACTTCTCCACTCACTAATTTGACTAAGAAGGATGCTTTCAAGTGGGATGAAGAGGCTGAAAAAGCATTCCAAAAAATGAAAGAGGTAATGAGTAGTTGTCCCATACTTGCACTTCCTGATTTTACTAAACCTTTTGTTGTGGAATGTGATGCTTCAGGTGGAGGAATAGGGGCTGTCCTAAAGCAAGGCCAACACCCCATAGCCTTTGAGAGCAGAAAGTTGCAGCCTCATGAAAAAATTTACTCCATCTATGATAAAGAAATGCTGGCCATTATGCATGCATTGGCCAAATTCAGACAATACTTGGTGGGCAGCAAGTTTGTGGTGAAAACTGACCATAATAGTCTAAGACACTTTCTCACCCAAAAAGATCTAAATGAAAGGCAAAAAAAGTGGGTAAGCAAGATTCAAGCTTATGATTTTGATATTGAATATGTCAAAGGAAAGAATAATATAGTAGCAGATGCTTTGTCAAGAAGGCCTTCCTTTTCTCTCATGGATATTGCCAAGGATTGGAAAAACATGCTACTAGTTGAATATGCCAAAGACAAATTTGCTTGTGATGTGTTGGATGGAATCAAAGGGGATGATAATTATAGGATTTTGAATGGGCTGATATATTATAAGGGAAGAATTTATTTAGTTCATAAATCCAAGCTCAAGTACCGAATTTTACAAGAAGCACATGATTCCCCACTAGCGGACCATTCGGGGATCTTCAAAACTTATAGACAGTTGAGGCAAAGATTTTTTTGGAAGGGGCTGAAGGAAGATGTTCAGAAGTATGTGAATGAATGTAAAGCATGTCAACAAAACAAATCAGAACTTACATGTCCAGCCGGCCTATTACAACCATTGCCCATTCCGAAGCAAAAATGGGACAATATTTCCATGGATTTCATCACCGGATTGCCTAAATCCTTAGGTAAGGATTGCATCTATGTGGTAGTTGATAGGTTGACAAAATTTGCTCATTTCTTTGCTGTTACATCATCTTTTAGTGCTGCACAAGTGGCTGATATTTTTTTCAAAGAAATCTTCAGATTGCATGGGCTCCCCAAGAGCATTGTCAGTGATAGAGATAGTAGATTCATGGGTTCTTTTTGGCAAGAAATTTTTAGATTGGTAGGCACTCAATTGACTCCAAGTACCAGCTATCATCCACAAACTGATGGACAAACAGAGAGGGTAAACCAATGGTTGGAAGGATACCTAAGAAACTATGTGGGAGGGCAGCAAAAAGCATGGGCAAAATGGCTACACTTGGGTGAGTTTTGCTACAACACCACTTATCATATGTCAATAGGAATGTCTCCTTTCAAAGCATTATATGGTTATGATGCACTTACATTTGCTGAAATTATATTTGGTGATAGTAGAGCCCCAAAGGCTAAAGATTGGATGGAAGAGAGCCAATAAATTTTAAAGCTCTTGAAAGACAATTTGCAGGTTGCTCAAAATCAGCAAAAACAATATGCTGATAGACATAGAGAAGAGAGAACCTTTCAAGTCAATGATTTAGTATATTTAAGGTTGCAGCCCTATAAACAAACATCTCTCAAAAAGAATGGAGCAGAAAAATTAAAACCAAGGTACTATGGGCCATACAAGGTAGTGCGGAAGGTTGGAGAAGTAGCATATGAACTAGAACTTCCGGAAGGGAGTAAAATCCACAATGTATTTCATGTTTCTTGTCTTAAGAAAGCTCTTGGTCAGAAAATCATCACTTCAGAAATACTTCCTCCTTTGGATGATGAAGGTCAGCTCACACTTGTTCCGGAAAAGATTTTGAAGACACGGGAAAGAAGGTTGAGGAGTAGAATCATCAAAGAATATTTAGTGCAATGGAAGGACTTACCAAATGAAGATGCCACATGGGAAGAGGAGAAGATTTTGCAGCATCCAAATTTGAAATTGCTTGAGGACAAGCAATCTTGGGTGGGGAGGACTGTAATGTCCCCATTCAAATAAGTGCATAGTAAGACAATCCCATCAATCCTACTAGTTTCCTAAGTTGGATGGGCACATGTGGGATGGTAATAAGGAAACTAATAAATGATATTTAGACATTATAAGGGTTCAAGCATTTAATAAATATGATGAATAAATAAATTCAAGAGAAATTCTAGGTGGCAAGTGGTTTTGGGGACATATGGAGGTGGTGGGACCCACACTAGCTTGATTTTTCAATGACACATGGCAGCTCTCTCTTGCCAATTCGAATTCATGGGAAGGTGAACACTCTTGGGTGAGTTGGTAAGTCATAAAACATGGAATTGAGCATATTAGGTCGAAATGGGAAGGAATAGTAACCTCCATGGGAGAGGAAGAGTCAAATTGGAGACTAGTGGACACATGGGCTAGATTCCCTAGTTTTATGACAACAATAATGAAGCATCTATGACATTTTATGACAAAATACAGACCCGACTTCTTACACCTGACCATTATGACATGTCAGCCCCCAAAATAGGCTCAAGAAGGTGCTCATGGAGTTGGAGGAATCTCAAGAGACTCAAATTCGAATTTGGGAGAAGATGGAAGGTTGGAACTAGGAGACAAGTGGCAAATGAGGAATATTTTCTAAATGGAAAATTATTGAATCTATTGAGAGGATTTCGATCCCTTGAAGGCTAATGTTGGTTATAAAGTGTAGAAATCAAGTATGAGAATGGCTTTTGATGATTTGAGAAAAATTGCATTTGTGAAGAGAGAGCTAGTGGATGACTAGTTTCTTGCCTTAACCAATTTCGAGGGTGAAAGATTCCCATCTATGTTGGTGTTTGGATAGGCCACTCAGGTCTTTCATGATGCTTTAATGGAGTTTGTATTTGTAGGTAGCAGCTACAGGAATTTTCATGGTTTGGTTTAGTGCAGCACTTTCTCTCCACTGTTTCCAGTTTTGAAGGCATATTCGTGCTCCTTGAGGGAGGGCATTTTTGGTGAGCACTTGTGATTCTTGAGAGAGCTTCTCATTATATATTTATGATTGTAATAGCTTCATATCCTCTGTTATTCATATTCAGAAAGTCTCAGGTTGAAATACCCACTGGTTGTATGCAAAACTATTGATTAATGAGCAAACAATGTCCATTTTCCCAATGCATTGATGTATGACACTATAATGTTGATTATTTCGAATGGATGGATGATTCTTTGATATATTTGTGATAAATATAATGCCATGGATGTCTTATACAAGTTTCATGTACTGTAATTGAGCATTTGAAGCATTTTTACTCAGTTTAGTTGTATTGGGAGGTGAAATAGTGCCATTTCCCCAAGGGTCGAATTGGGGGTTTTTGCTGTTGAATGTGAGAGAGTTAGAACAGTATTAAAAATCAATTAATGGTGCATATGAGACCTTAATAACATACTTAAAAAATTATATACCTCTGTTCATAAATTTGTGGGAGTTTGGAGGCATTTGGAAGGCCATTTGCAGTGTTACCCGAGGGGGATTTGATGCACAAATTACTAGTCAAAATTACATATATTGATCAGAATACAAATCAAGTTTGCAGCAGTATTTGGAGGGCCATAAAACATCCCTGAAACTTATATTCAAGTCTAAATGCGATTCATACACTCCTACAGAAGATTTGGGAGCATTTGGGTTGATTTGGAGGTCAAAACAGTAAAACTAGTCAAAGGTCGAAATCGAGAAAAAAAGTGGAAAATTGGGCATTTTAATAAAATTTGAAAAAGGGATATTACATGTTCTACTGACCCAACATAGATAGAGAGGGCTCTCTCTAAAATCTCATGAAAATACTGGAATAATCAAGATTGTCAATAAAGAAAAAGAAACACCAGCATTCACAGCCAAGATATTCAATTACAACAATTATACAGAAGATTAGTTTTCTGTTTGGAAATAAAAATGATTCACGCGTTGTTTGGTTGAAAACGTATGAACTTTAGTTTGGGCAATGGAGTCACCTTTAACAAACTATGAAACAGCATTCACAAAGATTCTGCAAATGCATTCACGAGGGCAAGGTAGCAAGCAGCTAGTAGTCAAAGAGAATTTAATTTTGTGGAATAGAAGAGAAAAGAAACAGTCCATCAATGTAAGGCACACCAGGATGAATCCTACATCAACTTTAGTAGAATATGTTGGTGAAATACTTGGAAAAGACTAAGCAGAGCATAATTTCTATGAATTCCACTTAATCATTACCCTGATCCAAGCATGAAGGAAATAACACAAAAATGGGATTACAAAGAGAGAAAATACAGTTTCACATGGGAAGAGAGAAAATATAGACTACCAGAACAATTACACAATAATCCCTGTCAAAACACAGGCTTCTGCTCTGCAAAGTTGATTAAAACATCTCAAAAAATGTCTTACAGACTAATCCTCAAATTACCAAAATCTTTCAACATAAGATTTTCAACCTTTGTGCCTTCGATTACAAAGATATTTATAGATCTCTTTGAGCTCTAGGCTCGACTCCTCTAAACCAACATGTTTTACAACAGAATGACACTTCATCAAAGTTTGTTTGTCATAACTGCTTTAAAACAGAAATAGGTAGAGCTGGTCTAACTATTTCTTACAATTGCCGATATTATCATAGCATGGAATGAACATTACAGTAAAAACAAACATAGTAAAGATAAAAGTTCCAGCTGGCTATCCATTTAGCTGCCTCAAAGAATATTACAAATTATATAAAAAATTAAGAATGTCTTATGTGTCTTTCGGAACTTTCAAACAAATACTTGACAACTTATAAAAACTTAGACAGTCAGTGTAGCTGATGGAGAGCGCATCTCATATTTGCATATGCATGCACAGCAGCCCAACATTCAGCTGAAGGGAGGTTGTAATCTGTCATTTCCTTCACCATTACCCAAATTTCAATGTGGTCAGAGTATGAGGCTAGCGGAATCCTTTTGCCAATGGCAATTAACCTCTTCAGGATTTCAAAGTTATCTTGGATCTTTTCCATTAACGTTTTACTTATGAGCAGTTGCTCCATGTGTTTGAACTTCGAATGATCCATTCTTATAGCCAAGATCTTCTTTTTGTAGGCGCTCTTGGAGAGAAGCTCTAAATTGTCATCCCAAAAAGATGGCAGACCCATCTCATTTAACTTACCAAATGAACTTCTGAAGTCCGCTACCTCCTTCCTCGTGTCTTCTGTTTTGGCCTCCACGCTTTCCACCTGAGCATACTTCCTCAAAATTCTTCGAGCGACGATTGTCACGATCCAGTTGCCAATGTTTAATATGACCCTTTCTTCTTCTGACAAGTCATTTAAAAAGGCCACAACACTTAATGTTGTTTCTTTGGGTTTTTGGGTCAAGTCTTCTCTCACGGCTACACATCCCGTCGAAGCATCACTGATTGTTTTCTCATTGACTCTTATGAATTCCAGGTAGGGCCAAAAGCTCTCAGCTTATTTATATATCTTATCCCACATCAAATGTCTACATCCTTGTATAGTAGCCTGTCCTACTACGTGGCGAGTGAGTTTTTTATTCTGTTCAATTGACTCTTTCTGCTTTTCCTGAAGGCCGTTTATCTCCTCCTCTTTCTTCTTGTTTTCCTCTTCTAGTTTCCACACTCTTTCTCTTAACTCCCTGATCTCATTGTCCTTCAGGCTGACGTGTGACATAGCCTATTCCAGATCATTGGTAATGTCTTCATCACCACCTTGACTTACATTGGTAGGCTGCATGTCTAGACTGAACAAGTTACTTCTTAGGTCTTCACGTTGCTTTTCTAGGCTAGTTTTCTCCCATTTCCAATTGTCCTTTTCTCTAGCAAGTTTTAGTATTTCTGCTTTACACTCATCCAATTCTTTAGATAAAGCCTCCTTTTGTATTTCGAAACTGGTTTCCTTAGGGGCCTGGATTAGCTGGATGTTAGGGACTTTAGCCTTTTTTTGCAGATTTGAAATTAACTTTTCTTTATCAGCCAGCAACTGCTTCATGGATTTTCCTCCCCCATCAACTCCAACAAGTTCAATTTGTAATCTTTTTACAAGTTGCTAAAGGGCTCAGTTTTCACTCTTTTCTTGTTTTAGCTGATTCGCCAATTTATTTACAGCAACTTCCAAGTTATCACCTTTCATTGCAGCTTTCGCAAGATCAACATGGATTAGATCACCAATCTACTAGTATAAATGTATCTTGTCAGGGACTGGTATCATGTCCCACCTAAGCTTCATCTCTTTTACTTCTGCATCTGTTGATATGGCAAGATTTAAAATGTTGTCCTTATCGTCTCTACTGGCTATTAAGGAAGTCTTAGATTTAGACATACTGCTATCTCTCAGCATTAGGTCAAATAGCTTTTGTGCTGAGGCTTGTCTAGTTTGTTTATACTGCTCATACATATCAGCTTTAGACCCGAATCTACCGTTTCTTTCACCTTCTTCCACATCTTGAAACTTGTATTCCTTTATTTGAACATCAGGGGTTGGGGACCCCTCATTTTCGGCTTTCTCGTTATTCATCTAGAGGGTCAACTCTTCCATAGGTGTCTCATCAACCAACTCTTCTCCCTCGAGCGGAATTAATCACTCGACTTGAGTATTTCCATCAAACACCTCAACTGGTGTTATCATCCTTGGTCGTTTATCTTCACCACCCATTTCAGTATCCATATCATGTATTTCCTCTAGATCTCTTTTCCAGCCCACTTATCCAGTGTTCGGCACCTGTTCGGTATTTATTACAGCATCAGACATTATGGGGTCCCTTTTCTGTCAGTTTGGTACTATTTTTTCCACGGGCTAGCATTGTAGTAGGTTTCATCTCCCGAGTGGCCTCTCCGGCTCCTTGTGTTTGAAGGCGCTCATATTGCACTCCTTTCGTCTCCTAGAAATGACATGCAGGGGATCATATTCAATAGCTATGTCTTTTCTGAACCCCATGAGTCTTATCATTTCCTCTATCTTCAGTAAAGCTTTCTTGCTCTCCACAATAAAAGGGCCAACCTTGCACGAGTATTTTATATCAGTGCCCTTTTTGACCTGTAGGAACAGTGCCTCCTTTAAACTCAATTTTTTCTTGATAAATTCCAGGGCAAAGGTTCTTAATGTCAAAAAGGCAAGGAAGATGTAGGGTTCCTTCACAAAGCCATATAGCCGAATGACTGTAGCATCTTCCGAAAGGAACCAGTCTCCAATGGCTACTTCATCCTTTAACGGCATCATGGACTTCATCTTGGGCAGTACTCTCGGCAGTCCTTCCCCAAAAATGACTTTGTACATTGGGGGTAAAACATAATTGAAATAGTCAAACACATTGTCCAGTCGAGCATTTGTCTCAAGCAAAGGGTGAAAATGCGGGCTTTCCACATTACTGTACACGATCATCTTCATGAGTTGCGTCTGGTATCTGAAAAACCTAGCATTTGGGAAATTTTCCAACTGTACATGCATTATATTAGCCAAAAAATCATCAAAATTCAAAGGAGGGATGAGTCCTATGTCAGACCTCGCTAAACAAATACTAATCCTAAAGAGTAAACTAAGCTGGACCTCTATTACCCATTGATCGATATCTAAACCTAAGAATTGAGCCAACAGTGAGAAGACCAACTGGGAATCGTCATCAAAAAGGTTGATGTCCAAGGGGTACATCTTTTCGGCAACTTCGGAATGGGGTTTTAGGAATGTGGCTAGGAAAGTTTGACAGCTTTCTAGGGCGATTTGGTGGAATAGGGCGACCACCGACTCTTCTGAAAAGATTTTTGAATCCTAGTACTATGGCTCGGGGATAAAAAATGAATTTCTTACAACTGACGCATCTAAAACACCGACCAATTTAGACTTGGGGGCATCCATGATTATCCTTGTGGATTCGGAGTAATTCACGGAGCACCATGTTACAAACTTGAGGAAAGAGGGTACCTGGTCTAAGCAAAAGTAAATAAAGGATGACCTAAAAACCATGTGTATGTCCAAACCCTGCTCATGCATAGCATTTAGCTTTGTTTTAATTTATGGGATAGAGAGCTGAAGGCGTGGGTCGAACACATCTACGTCCCTATCTTCCAGGGCCACCCTAGATTTATGGCTAGTAGAAGCCTGTTCCTCTCCTATGTTATGACTTTAAAGATTCAATTTTCAAGAGAAAGGACGCTTATAAGGCCCTACTTGTCGGTTTATAAGATTTGACCAGGTTTATGGAAGTTCTGTCACCTTCGCCGTATGCCACACACCGAGGGACCACTAGACTTCGACAATCTTCGAGAACAAATGTCAACCCTTGCAGTTGTTTCTTATATATACACCGTGCCAACATAACTGCGGCCCTTCTTCACTTGCTGTCCTTTGATCTCCGCCATTGGTTTTCTCACGTGCCTCTTTGCTATCGTCATATTGGCTGCCTCTTTATCTCTTGATTTGACCGTCGAGTCTTCTCTGCCATTGGATTCGGTTTAACCTTCCATCTACGTCGTTCCTTCCATCCGTATTTCTCCATAAGATGGCCTCGCATGTAACCCAATGTTCCCTACCATGATCCTCCGCTTCTGTGTGATAGGCTCTGAAGCTAACATCTGGAAGGCGGGAAAATATCATCGCATCCACCCCTTTATTATCTGGTGTGCTACTTCTTTATGCTATCTACTGCAAAAGCCATTGATGTATATCTCTATCGCATTCCGAATTATGGATCTTTTCACCAGCTCCTTCCATCGCGTGCGCCCATTCTTATAGATCGCCCTTTGGTCCTTCCCCTTGCGACCACGTCTACTGCTGACACCTGGCTGGCGAATAAGGCTCATCGAATCCACTCCTTTCTTATCTCCCTTGCAACTTGGTTGTGCGGTATTACATGCAGGACCGTGGATCTGATCCCCGCGCCAAATCTATGGCGTAGATTGATGCGATGTTTAGCTTCCCATGACTTGACCAATGGACTATATGTTATAAAGTGTGTTTCTCATCTATTTATACCCATACTTCAACACTTTCTCATCCTTAGCACATTTGTTCCTCCTTAGACCCCTTAGTCTTTCCCATTAGAATCTAGCACTGGAGCATGGAGGATATCTCCATTTCACTACTAGGTACATTTTGACCCTCCATTCCTTCCATTCAACTGCATATAATAGAAAAATATATGGGTGCTAACAACCAACTCCAAAGGGGATGCTATCCTCCCGGCGAGGTAGCAAAGAACTCTGTAGATTAAGTGCCTGATCCATTGGGTGGCTCCTTCAAACCCTAGACTGAGACTTCTTTTTAGTAACTGAGGACCATACTTTGCAGCATATTTTGGCTGAACCCCCAAAAATGGAATCATGGATTTTCCTTCCTAACGTTAGGGTTTTCACTTTTCGGGATTCAAAGCTCTCGGGCTCACCCTAAAACAAAATTTCATAACAACTGTAACAAAAAAAAAGGTACATATATACAAGCTATGGTACATGGGTTGCCTGGCTCTTCTAGGATAGATGGTGCTTTAGGAACCTGCCATTGACTGGTTCCCCGGACCAAGTGGATCCATCCTACTTTTCTAGGATAAAAGAGTTTAACCCTCGATTTGCTACGATAACAAATGGCCCCATCCACATATGGTCGAATTTCCTGTGTTTATCTTCTCTGGGAGTGTCCCATTTCAGGACTAGATCGTTTACCTAGAATTCATCCTCTTTAGCTTTCTTGTCGAAGGCTTCTTTCATCTTTTCCTGGTGCCCCTGCACTTTGTCGTAGGCTTTCGTCATTAGCTCATTTAGTTTGATTATCTGGCTTATTCTCCTCTACATATGGTTCGGCTCTTCTTCCATCCCTTGCAGCAATCTCATAACCGGAAAACCTAGAGATGCTGGGAACACCACCTCGGCTCCATATACCAACTGAAAAGGGGACATCCCAATGGCTCTTTTCATGCTCATTCTGTCATCCCATAGGGCATATTTCAGCTTCGTATGCCAAGCTTTTTTATTCTCTTCCAACAATTTCTTTATGATTCTCACTAAGCTTTTGTTGGCGGACTCTGCTAGTCCATTTCCTTGCGGATAGTATGTTGTAGAATGGTTCAAACTGATATGGTATTTGTGACAAAAATTAATCATCTTCTTTGAACAAAAGGCAGGCACATTACCAGTTACAATTCTTTTGGGGCATCCAAACCTAGATAGAATGTTATCCTCCAAAAAATCCATGATAACATTTTATGTTGCATTTCTGGTGGGTATGGCTTCTATCCATTTGGTAAAATAATCAGTAGTTGTCAATATCCACCTATGCTGCTCAAAAGAGTTAGGGTTTATTTCTCCAATGAAATCTAGTCCCCATTGTTGAAAAGGAGCTTCTACTATGACTGGGTGAAGGGGTAGTGAGACAACTTTCCTTTTTCCTTCAAAAATTTGACATTGGTGACAAGCCACAATGTCTTTGTATACATCTGTGAACATGGTAGGCCAATAGAAACCAACTCTCAAGATCTTATTTACTGTCACTTTCCAAGAATTATGTCCACCACGGTCTCCCTTATGAAATTCTTTCTTAGTATGCTTAGCTTCTTCCTCCAATAGACAATTTAGCAGCACACCTCTGGGGTCCTTCCAGTATAAGAACTGATTCATTATATAGTATTTCGCAGCTTTTAATTTTACATCCCGAGACCTACTCTTGCTTAAACCTGGGGGAGCTTATAGATTTTGTAACACATAAACACTGTCGACATACCAAGGGGATATGGCAAATTCTGGACTTATCTGTACTTCAATGTCTAGCTGCTGTGGATGTTCTTCTAAAAAATTCATCTGCAATGAATCACAATTTGCTTTGGTCATCAATTTTGCTAATCCTTGCCCTTTCACCAGCTTAGTAGGCTTTATCTCTAAGTCGTATTCTAATAATACAGCAATCCACTTTGCCCTTCTACCTTCAGGATTTGCTTGGGTAAGAATACCTTTCACAACACTATTTGGTACATGGGCGATGATGTGTGAGTGAAGTATGTAAATCCTGAAATCCTTTAATGATTTGATCAAGGCATAGGCCTATTTATCCATGATGTCTTATTTCAATTCTCTATCTCTCAGCACCCTACTGAAAAAAGCAATTGGTTGTTTTGCATTCTGGTCGTTCTTTTGTAGTAGTACTCTTGCCACTGTATGCTTAGAAGCATAAGAAAAAATCAAAAAATATTTAGAAAAATAGGGGCTGGCTAATACAGGGGCTTCAGTGATAGCACTCTTTATTCCCTTGAAAGAATCTCTAGCTTCCTCCGTCCATTTTATTTGACTCTCCTTTCTTTGCATATTAGTGATACTCATCATAATTTCAGCAAAACTAGGAATGAATCTTCTCAGAAAACCAACTTTCCAAATGAAAGACTGTACCTCTCTTTTGCTTCTTGGTTCTCCAACTTTATGGATTGCACTAGCCCTCTCAGGGTCAATCTTGATACCTCCTTTGGATATGATATGTCCCGGGTGTTTAGCTTGTCCTAAAGCAAAATGAGATTTCTTTGGGTTGAGGGAGATACCATGTTTTATGCATTTCTTGAAGACCCGTTCTAGGTGTTTTAAATGTTTGTCATCAGACTTTGAATACACCATTATGTCGTCCATGTATACCACTACAAACTGATCCTTCTCTTCAGCAAACACAATGTCCATTACTCTCTGGAAAGTGGCTCCGGCATTCAACAATCCAAAAGGCATCCTAGCATACATGAAAGTGCCCCACAGAGTGGTGAAAGCAGTCTTTTCTTGATCTTCTAGACTGACTTTGATCTAATTATACCCTGAGAAACCATCCATTATAGAAATCCTTTCAGCCCTTACTACCTTCTGCAAGATGTGTTCCATTCTTAGCAGAGGGTAATTATCTTTTAAGGAGGCTCTGTTCAAGTTCCTGAAATCTATACAGATTCTAATTTATCCATTCTTTTTTCTTAGAGGAACTAGGTTTGCCACCCATTGAGAGAATCTCAGAGTGACAATAATGTTTGCATCGAACAACCTCTTGATCTCTTTCTCTACTACTTATACCAACTTAGGATTTATTCTGTTGAGATATTGTAACTTCTAAGAATATTATATTTGTACTTTATTATTTTGGAGATGTTTCATTCCTCCGTGAAGATCTTATTGTATATCCGGAGATGTTTATTCCTTCGTCGGAATGTGGTAACTTGGGTTATTAGACTTCCCTAGTGGGGGTAGGCCCTGTATGTGTTATGTGGGTCAAAGGGTTGTTAGACCACCCTAGTGGGGTCGGCCCAGTCAGTTGTAGTAGGGTGTTTAACCCAGTGGTAAAGTTGGGGCCGACCTAGTTAATATAAAGTACAAGTCAGAGATGTGTATAAATAGAGGAGGTGTGTTCCTCATTATACACACACTTCCCTCACTCAGAATATAGTGCACTTGTGGAGGAGAGGTTTGCTATGGTGGAGGAGGAGATCATGTCTTTGGTTTGCATATTTGTGTATTTCTGATCATCTATATTGAGGAAGCTTTGCTGGGTTTTCTACCCCATGAGGGTTTCCCAGGATAAATCTGTGTCTCTTGTGTTTATGTTGTGCTTGTTGTTTCTTCAGTGATCCTGTATATGCTATTATTGTGAAATGGAATGTAATGCTGCTATTTTCTGTCTTAGCATATTAAATCTTAACATATCAGAGCTAACCTGAAGGAAGGAAATGTATGGCACTTACGACACTTGCTTCACTTGCAACAATTTGAAGGTTTGGGTTTTACATAGAAAAAACCAGTCATCGTGGAACTTTCTCTATAAATCCATTTCTGCGAAGGTTCAGGATCTAAAAAGTTTACAGGTCGTAGATAACATTCCCAGGTACCTTGTGTCCAAAGGACAACCTCAGATTCGTTATACTTTGTGAGTTATGATCACTACAAGTTAGGGTTTCTGCTTCTTCCAGATCTCAATCAAAATCAGGTGACCTAGGAAACAAGGTCATAACTTGGGCTAGGAAGCTCCAAATGAAATTTTGTAAAATTTAACAGGTAGTTCATAGAATATAATATATTAGGAAACGTTTTCAGAGGCTCAATTTGAACCAGTGACATGTGGCACGCTATACAAGTTCTCTCTCCTGTTTTATCCCATAAATATGTCACGTTGCGACACTTGGAATAACTCTCTCTTAGAAAATCCAATTGAGGTCAAACCTATCGGGATGAAAATACGATAGGTCAAGATACCACAGAAAAAGTTTTCAGACCCTGTGGATTGAAAATTTTAGAGTTATAGCAGAAACAATTAGGTACATTTTTCTGTCAAAACAGAATTATTTTTGGAGCACCTTTATTCATGGATTCCAGAATTTAGGGTTTCGGAGAAAGTTTGAATATTTTGAATCAGAGTCCATGGCTGAATGCTACTCAGGAAAATCAAAATTTAGAGACCAAGATCGAATTTTTTGGTTGGGTAGAAGACTGGGCTTGATCAAACCCCAGTTCGGGATTTTGATCGGAAAGATGGAAAATCAGGGCTTTAGCAAAAGTTGGAATTTTTGAAGTCTGTGACCACGGCTGGAAGCTCCTCAGAAAAATAAGAGTTTAGAGCCTTGGATCAAACCTTTTGATTGGGAAGAAGGGTGGGCTTCATCAAACCCTAGTTCGGGATCTTGTCGAGAATATTCAGAAGTTTCGAAGGCAATTTTGAGGGGTCAAATTTTGGAGATTTCAAAATTGAAATCAAGTTTCAGGGGGAGTTGAGGCTAAGGCCTTACATAAGAAGACTACAAGAAGTCTCGACATGTATGACTTAAGGAGGTACAGGTATGTCTTGGAATCTGATTCTTGATTAAGTTCATAATATGTTTGTCTTCATATTATTTATTAATACAATCTTGTTTAATGTTAGAATTGTCTTATCACCCTAGTAACAGTATGAATGCATGTGAATGATAGAAGACATTCATTGATTAGGGCTATATGATTGTACTAAAGCACTGTGGTGTTGTATGAGGTTGATGTTGTCTGCTAACAAGATACAAGTACATCACAGAAGACAAATCAAGCTCCATGACAATGACAACATGAAGTCAAAGACTCCTCCATAATCTTTGTTCTACTTACGAGGTATGTATGACTTTATTCTATTATGAGATATGCAGGTTCCAGCACAATCATTGAAGAGAACAAAGAAGATATTGATTAGGTATGTTAGACATAACTAAGCAGGTATACTAATCCAGGTATGTTTTCCTATATCGAGTTAGAATCTTACCTTTTGTTAGGACCCCTTTTATAAGTATACTTGGTATGATTGGTTATGCTTATTCATAAAGTTAGAAATGTAAGTAATCAAGGGATTATGCATATTATGTCTTTTATCTTGATTGATGATATGCATGAGTAAAACAAGACTTCCCTGAAATCTTGAATACTAATGTTTATTATCTATGATCATGACTATACATATTCAAGATTATTTAGAATTATAACGTTTTGATAATATTTATAATATACTAATGAATGTATGTTTGTGTATGAGATCATGAGGATAACACTAGTGCACACTTGAGCATGCACAGTGGTACAAAATGAATAGAAGTTCAAAAGACATTTAGAAGATCAAGCAGGAGGCAACCACACAAACATAAAAGATAAGTATTTGAGTTGTTATTTGAAATAGTAAATGATATTGCTTGTAATAGGTTGTATACATATTTGTATTCCTAGAATATATCATGCTGAGTGTAAATATTCATAGAGCATTGAACAATATACTACTAATATGCATATGATTGGTAAGTTGGACAAACATTCCATTGTTGCTTGTCTAGAATGAAACCTCTTTGCTGACATGCTGAGAGCTGTGCACACTCTCGATAGTATGTTTTGGTAGAGATGGAAGGCATCTAGATAGCCATTGTATGCATACAAGATATGGAAAAGTGTTCTATTAAAGTATTGGTCAAGATAGTTGCATAACTATGTAAATGATATCTGTATGCATAATAGGTTATCATGTCAACATGATTTCATGATTATGAAGTATTACTAATCATGTCCATAATTTTGATTTGTAGGAAAGATCATGAATAATGATGAACACTGAACAAGTGATGGATGTTCAACAAGAAGATTTACAAATCAAACAAAATATAGAAGGCTCGTGGCTAGAAGATTCTCTTAGAAAGAGGAAGAGAATCATGACGAGATGTTTGCTCCAAGTGGCTATATAATACCATTCTCTTAAATGGTGTAATTAAAGAAGAAGTGTGAATCCGGTTCTGTACCCAAGATCTATAGTCAATTGATGAGCCTAATGATCACCTTAAGTGATGTGGATCTCAACCTTTGCTACAAGGTTGAATATGTTTTCTATATACAGATGGCATGGATACAAGAAGAAACTCACCACAAAGTTTGAATGATCTTGAGGCTCATATCAGTAGACCCATCTGTCGAGAGTTGGCACAGAAGATCATTCAATGCAGATTGTGAATGGTGTTCAGTCACAAAGGGAGAATTGATAGTTTCTTGACAAGCTTGGGCTTTACCAGAAGTAAAGTTGTTCCTAACCTTTACCTTAAGGTTATGGATCATACTATTATTGTATGTAGATGATCTCTTTCTGACAAGGAATGAGAAACAGATCATGAAAAGCAAGAAGAAGCTAGCTACAGAGTTTGAGATGAATGATATAGGATTTATACATTACCTACTAGGACTGGAAGCATGAAAAGGCTCAGAAGGAATCTTTCTCAACCAAGGAAAGTATGCTGTGAAAATATTGAGAAGAATTGATTTGTTCGAATGAACAACCATGGCCACTCTCATGGGTTCCTACTTGAATTTGTTAGCTAATGACTCCTCAGAGTTAGTTGATGTGACTCTGTACAGATATATTATTGGGTTACTGATGTATCTGACGAATACCAGGCTAGATATATGCCTTGTTGTGAACACCTTGAGTCAGTATCTAGTGGAAACTAGATGTGTTCACCTGATAGTTGCAAAGCATGTGATGAGGTACCTAAAGGATATGATAGACTTTGATCCATGCTATCTTGGAGATCATGACTTCTGATGGATACACAAATGTTGATTGAGCAGAAAGTGTATCAGATAGGAATAGCACATCGAGAAGATGTTATTGTCTGGGATCAGCCATGATTGTGTGGCTTAGTAGGAAGCAGTCTAGTGTGGCTCTCAGCACAAGCAGAATATATGGCTGCTTGCTTTGCTAGTTGTGAAGAAGTATGGCTTCAGGATTGTTTTACTTAGAGATAGACCCAACTGTGATCCTATGTGACAAACAGAGTTGTATCAAGATGGTAGAGAATCCAGTGTTCCATGATAAGTCAAAGCACATAGAGATTTGACAAGATATGGTGCAGAAAGGAACTATAAAGATCGAATTTGTAACAAGTTGTCGATGTACTAACCAAACCTCTACCGATCCGATGTACTAAACAAACCTCTACCTCAAGTAAAGTTTTCTGAGACAAACTTAATATAGTTCAGAAGGACCCTCCTCGAAAGGGGGAGTGATTTGATCACTTATGATGAGATTTCCTGCATCAACAGTGAGGTCGATGATATGGATACCTATATTGGTGATGCCGAAAGAGAGGTTGGTGGATGGTCCTTACAAAGAGTCTAAGGTGACAAGGGGATTGCATCATCCTTGAACATATGTTCTAAAAAGATCCATAGACAAATGTCTCCGAGAAAGAAGAGGGATTGCATCATCCTTGAACACATGTTCTAAAAGGAGCTGTAGACAGGTGTCTCCGAGAAAGAAGAGGGATTGCATCATCCTTGAACACATGTTCTAAAAGGATCCATAGACAGATGTCTCCGAGAAAGAAGAGGGATTGCATCATCCTTGAACACATGTTCTAAAAGGAGCCATAGACAGATGTCTTCGAGAATGAAGTCCTTCGTGGACATGTGAGGATTGGATCATGCCAGAATTCTGTCCCAGAAGTGATCCATAGACTGGGTCTTCAAAAATAAAGTCCTGAATGAACAGGTGGGGGATTGTATCATCCCCGGACTTCGGTCCTAGAAGTGAACCGTAGACTGGGTCTTCGAAAATAAAGTCCTGAATGAATAGGTGGGGGATTGTATCGTCCCCAGACTTCGGTCCCAGAATTGAGCCATAGATTGGGTCTTCGAGAATAAAGTCCTGAATGAACAGGTGGGGGATTGTATCGTCCCTGGACTTCGGTCCCAGAATTGAGCCGTAGACTGGGTCTCCAATAATGAAGTCTTGAATGAATAGGTAGGGGATTGTATCTTCCCCAGACTTCGGTCCCAGAATTGATCCGTAGACTGATGTCTCCGAGAATTGAATATAGGACTGCATCATCCCTGGACCTCGGTTCAAAATGTATGTGAGAGGACTGCATCATTCGTGAACTGGGTTCAAAATGTACGTGAGGACTGCATCGTCCATGAACTGGGTTCAAAATGTACGTGAGGATTGCATTGTCCATGAACTGGGTTCAAAATGTATGTGAGGACTGCATCGTCCATGAACTGGGTTCAAAATGTACGTGAGGACTACATCGTCCATGAACTGGGTTCAAAATGTACGTGAGAGGACTGCATCGTCCACGAACTGGGTTCAAAATGTACGTGATGGGATTGCATTGTCCCTACACATGAGACTTGTCTTAAAGTGATAAGGATTGATCATCCTGGAACATTATCTGGATTGTATCATCCATGGACCTATGTCCTAAAGAGAGCGGGATTGATCATCCTGTAATATGATCATGTGTGTTGCAGGGTATGCGGCTATGCATACTTGACTGATGAGGATACTTGTATTGATGTATTGATAGTTGTATTGATGATATGTATTGATGAGGATACTTGTATGTATACTTGTATTGATGATGTGTATACTTGTATTAGTACTAACGCTGATGATCTAGATGACGATGCTGCTGATCGTGTTGATCTAGATGACGATGTTGCTGATCATGTAGATCGAGATGATGATCCAGATACTGTAGATCGATATGATCCAGACGCTATAGATCGTGATGATCCAGATGCTGTAGAATCAAGATGATCCAGATGCTGTAGATCGTGATGATCTAGATGCTATAGATCAAGATGATCCAAATACTGTAGATGTGAGGACGATGTTGATGATTGTGTGATAACAATGTTGATGATCGTGTGATGACGATGTTGATGATCGTGTGATGACGATGCTGATGATCATGTGATAATGATGTTGATGATCATGTGATGACGATGCTGATGATCGTGTGATGATGATGCTGATGATCGTGTGATGACAATGTTGATGATCGTGTGATGATGATGTTGATGATCGTGTGATGATGATGTTGATGATCGTGTGATAACGATGTTGATGATCGTGTGATGACGATACTGATGATCGTGTGATGATGATACTGACGATCGTGAGGATTCAGATGTTGATGTTGCTGTAGCTATTTGAGTGCTGTAGAAGATAAAGACTCAATGTTGAAGATGTTGATGTTCCAGTATTGAAGATGTTCCAGATACTGGTTGAGTTACTGATGATGTTGAGAAAGCTTCCAATGATTTATAGATGTATCATGTTGATGACTCCCTGCTCCTGCAGATGTTGTTATAATATCCTTCTCGTTAAGGGGGAGTGTTGAGATATTGTAACTTCTAAGAATATTATATTTGTACTTTATTATTTCGGAGATGTTTCATTCCTTCGTGGAGATCTTATTGTATATCCAGAGATGTTTATTCCTCTGTTGGAATGTGGTAACTTGGGTTATTATACTTTCCTAGTGGGGGTCGGCCCTATATGTGTTATGTGGGTCAAAGGATTGTTAGACCATCCTAGTGGGGTCGTCCTAGTCAGTTGGAGTAGGGTGTTTAACCCAGTGGTAAAGTTGGGGCCGACCTAGTTAATATAAAGTACAAGTCGGAGATGTGTATAAATAGAGGAGGTGTGTTCCTCATTATACACACACTTCCCTCACTCAGAATATAGCACACTTGTGGAGGAGAGGTCTGCTATGGTGGAGGAGGAGATCATGTCTTTGGTTTACATCTTTGTGTATTTCTGGTCATCTATATTGAGGAAGCTTTGCTGGGTTTTCTACCCCATGATGGTTTCCCAGGATAAATCTGTGTCTCTTGTGTTTATGTTGTGCTTGTTGTTTCTTTAGTGATCCTGTATATGCTATTATTGTGAAATGGAATGTAATGCTGCTATTTTCTATCTTAACATATTCTCCTCAACTTCTGTTTGAAAGGTTTTTCTCTAGGTCGAATCGGGATGGAATGTTGGATTATTGAGGTATCATACTCCTTTAATTATTCATAGCTCCAGGCGAAGGCAGCAACATACTTTTTCATCAGATCAACATACTGCTTTTTCCTCCTAGTTTCCATTTTTTTAGACAACTTTACCATCCGAGGTTCCCCAACAGAACCCAAATTCCGATCTTCTACTGTATCCTTGGGAGGTTCGAATTTAGGATTCTTTGCCACATCGTTTTGGTCAAAGAGCTTTTCTAGAGGTATCAGTCCTTTGGGAATATAGTTGCTTTTTAACTGGACAATGTCTTTGCCTCCCAGAGTGTTCTTCCAACCCCTATTTTCATTCTCTTCGCTTTCTGACTGCTCCTAGTCCATTAGACCTTCTACATTCTCATTTTCTGTATTGATCTGGACATTAGCAAACTCATGAGACAGTTCTAAAAACCTTCTAATTTGTAGGTCATCTTCAAACACTTGCCAATACTTGGAATTGTCTGGGATGGATGGTCTGTGTATCACTATGACCTCGTATTTTTCTTGGGAAAAAATGGGTGTTTTAAAACCTCCTGCAGTAGTGGCCAGGGAGTCATCTACTTGATTGTCACATCTCGAAATTGCCCAGATCTTATGTTTGTTGAAAAAATTCCCAAACATGTCCCAAACTTCATTTCTATAAGCTCTCATCCTAGGGTGCTTTGCCTAATAACTATCGTTCACCTGGTTCACCACCAGTTCTGAATCTCCAAATACATGTACTCTCCTGGATCCCAGATCTTTCAGAGCTCTTAGTCCTAAAAGTAGAGCTTCATATTCAACCACATTGTTTGTGCATTCAAAAGTAAATTTGTAGGATAGGGCCCTAGAATCTTGGTCTGAAGGTATGATCCAAACCCCAGCCCCAACTCCAATTTTGCTTAGTGAACCATCGAAGTACATCTTCCACAATCCTTCTTCATTTTTTTGCCTTTCTGATGCCTCATGCCTTGCTGCAAATTCTATGTCTTCCTCTACTTCATGAAAAAATGGGGGTTTAGGATCAATATGTGTACCATCATTGAAAAGGATGGAGGAACCCATGTCTGTATCCACAACGAATATAGGGTGATTTTCAGGCTTGTCATCACTGCTGACATCATAAGCCATCCTTTTTTCTCTGTATAACTTCCTTATGCTTCTGAAAAGTGGTATAGTAGCATAAGATAGGTCCATCTGCATGGTTCCTTTTAGCTTTTTTACCCAGGATCTAGACAACAGCATCCCAAACTTAGCAGGTAAATCAGCTACCACTATGTCCATCATGACACTCTTCGTTGGAATTTGGGAGAGGATTACCACCACATCTTTAATCAGTCCTAAACATGGTACCTTTCTGGAGTCAAAAGAATAAAGGTATTTATAGGGTCTAGTGACCTCTAACCCAAACAGAAAGGTCTTTATAGGGTCTAGTGACCTCTAATCCAAACAAGTCTACCATCGACTTTGGCATCAAGTTGTGCGAAGCTCTAGAATCTATCAGGGCATTAATAACTTATTATGGATATTCAGACTCAAATAGAAGGGAGGAACTTCTTCATCATCTGGTTCCTCCATTTTGGAACCAAAGATTATAGTGGGAGCATCATCTGTCACTTCCAACATATCTTGTGTATTTCCCATCTGCCCTTTTATTAGGCTATTTATCTCTTCCCTGTATTCATTGACTCTCAATAGTTCATTTAGGGGGGTAGAGATCTTTACCTTAGATAGTTCAGCCTTCAAGTTGAATATTGACGCTGGCTTCCCTATTTCAGTGACTTTTGGTTGTTTACCTTCTTTAGAATGCTGCCCCTTATCTTCTGAGATTTTTTGTGTAGGATCCTCTGGCTGTTTCCCCTTCAGCTTATCTGTATTCTGTTGAGTCTTAGGGGGCTGACTCTGTGTAGAATTCCCTTCAGTTATTGGTATTTCTCTGTTTCTCAACCTCATCTTTCTCTGGATATCGTCCACAACATTCATGTAACTCATTTGATACTGTTCATAATCGAACTTTGTGGCTTTATCAACATTTCCTTTGGTGAAAAAATCATGCTCCTTTTCAGTCAAATGAACTACATGTTCTAGGGTGTCAAAGAGATGTATCTGGTCAGCAGTAGGTTCTCAGGTCCCTCTTCATCTATCAAATTCTCAGGAAAGGGAGGTCTAATCTGGTGGTCTTCTTGGTTTCTTAGATTTCTTGGAGGGGGCAACCTTCTAAGGTTAGGGTTCCTTATCTGATTTTTAGGATGTTCCCTAACAGGAGGCTTATTCTCCATGGCTAACCTATCCATCAATTTTTCCATAGTTCTCATCATGGTATCAAATTTAGCATCACTAGAAGAGGCTTGGTTTTCTTGCTTCTTCTTATCTACTTCAGTTTTGCCCTTTAATTTCCCAGAATCCATCATGTTGGCCTCAACCTCTACGGCATCCTTCAGCATAGCCAGCAGTGAGGCTGATTTTCTTTCTCTTAATGTGCATGAGAAGTCTTCGTCAAAGGCATCTGCATAGTGGAGCTTTGTAGTGCCTACCGAGGGTTTTAGATCATTGGGAATAGAATTATAAGCTTTCATGAATCTGGCATAAAACTCATTTACTGATTCAAACCCGCCTTTCTTTAAGTGATTATACTGAGATAAGAATATGGAAGGACTTCCCATGGTTTCCCATCTTTCTATAAACTATACTTTATAGGCTGTAAAATATGCTATGGAAGATCACTGGCTAGGATTGTAGTGTGGGCTTGAGGGGCCTCAGAATTGGGTTTATCACCTTCAAATTTGGCAAGTTTTTTAGAATCAAACAATACAGGATCTAAAAGGTAAGACTGAAAATTATTCAAAACTTCTTCTCTTAGGCTTAGGTATGACTTAGATTTTGTTCTTGACAAAGGTTTACTAATATCAATCTCTAGATCCAATTCTTGAAAAACAGATGCATCTTCTGAAAAAGGGACAGTCTCGATGATAGGAGCACTAGCCGGATCTTTCATAGTTCTACGCCTGAGTAAATTTTCCGGATTATCTACTCCTAGCAAGATTTTAGGAAAAGGATTACCTCTCGTATGGGTCTTTCTTGAGGCCAGGATGCCTTTGGAATTTCTTCAGTAGTATGTTTTGGCGTATTGATCTATCTCCAGTGGAGTCTTCCTGAATTGTCTGATCTCTGTAAGTGGAGTTGCCAGGGCAAAATTCCTCAACCTTCTTGAATAATGCGGAAACATTTGTTTTCCCACAGGGATCTCTCTTGTTCTTTGAAATTCAGATGTATATGTCATTCTTCCAGGGATTGATAAAACAATCGCGTCCCCGGCAGTGGCGCCAATTTTGTTAACACCGAAATTGACCCCCAAGGCTGAAAGAGGGTAATTCTGGGTAACCACTAACCAATATTTGGCTTGTGCTACTGAACCAACACAGACAAAGAGGTCTTTGTCTAAAATCTCATGAAAAGAATGGAATAATCAAGATTTTCAATAATGAAAAAGAAACACCAGCATTCACGACCAAGATATTCAATTACAACAATTATACAGAAGATAAATTTTCTGTTTGGAAATAAAAATGATTCACGCATTGTTTGGTTGAAAATGTATGGACTTTAGTTTGGGAAATGGAGTCACCTTTAACAAACTATGAAACATCATTCACAAAGATTCTGCAAATGCATTCACAAGGGCAAGGTAGCAAGCAGCTAGTAGTCAAAGAGAATTTAATTTTGTCAAATAGAAGAGAAAAGAAACAGTTCATCAATGTAAGGCATACCAGGATGAATCCTACATCAGCTTTAGTAGAATATGTTGGTGAAATACTTAGAAAATAGTAAGCAGAGCATAATTTCTATGAATTCCACTTAATCATTACCTTGATCAAAGCATGAAGGAAATAACACAAAAATGGGATTACGAAGAGAGAAAATACAATTTCACATGGGAAGAGAGAAAATACAGACTACCAGACCAATTACACAGGAATCCTTGTCAAAACACAGGCTTCTGCTCTGCAAACTTTAATAAAACAGCTCAAAAAATGTCTTACAGAATAATCCTCAAATTACCAAAATTTTTCAACATAAGATTTTCAACCTTTGTGCCTTCGATTACAAAAATATTTATAGATCTCTTTGAGCTCTAGGCTCGACTCCTCTAAACCAACACATTTTACAACAGAATGACACTTCATCAAAGTTTGTTTGTCATAACTGCTTTAAAACAGAAATAGGTAGAGCTGGTATAACTATTTCTTACAATTGCCAATATTATCATAGCATGGAATGAACTTTACAGTAAAAACAAACATAGTAAACATAAAAGTTCCAGTTGGCTATCCATTTAGCTGCCTCAAAGAATATTACAAATTATATAAAAACTTAAGAATGTCTTATGTGTCTTTCGAACCTTTTAAACAAATACTTAACAACTTATAAAAACTTAGATAGTTACTGCAGCTGACGGAGAGCGCATCTCACATTTGCATATGCATGCACAGCAACCCAATGTTCAGCTGAAGGGAGGTCGTAATCTATCATTTCATTCACCATTGCCAAGATTTCAATGTGGTCAGAGTATGAGGATGGTGGAAGCCTGTCACCAGTGGAAATTAGCCTGTTCAGGATTTCAAAGTCATCTTGGATCTTTTCCATTAACATTTTACCTATGAGAAGCTGCTCCATGTGTTTGAACTTTGAATGATCCATTCTTATAGCTGAGATTTTTTTTTTGTAGGCACTCTTGCAGAGCAGCTCTAAATTGTCATGCCGAAAAGACAACATGCCCATCTCATTTATCTTACCAAATGAACTTCTGAAGTCTGCTACCTCCTTCCTCATGTCTTCTGCTTTGGCCTCCACGCTTTCTACTTGAGCATACTTCCTCAAAATTCTTTGAGCCGCGGCGATTGTCACAATCTGGTTGCCAATGTTTAATCGAACCCTTTCTTCTTCTGACAAGTCATTTACAAAGGCCATGGCACTTAATGCTATTTCTTTAGGTTTTTGGGTCAAGTCTTCTCTCGCGGCTACACATCCCTCCCAAGCATCACTGATTTTTTTTCCTTGACTCTTATGAATTCCAGGTAGGGCCAAAAGCTCTCAGCTTCTTTATATATCCTATCCTGCACCAAATTTCTACATCCTTGCATAGGAGCCTGTCCTGCTACTTGGTGAGTGATTTTTTTATTCTGTTCAATTGACTCTTTCTGGTTTTCTTGGAGGTCGTTTATCTCCTCCTCTTGCTTCTTGTTTTCCTCTTCTAGTTTCCACACTCTTTCTCTTAACTCCCTGATCTCATTGTCCTTCAAGATGACGTGTGACATAGCATGTGCCAGATTATTGGTACTGTCTTCATCACCACCTTGACTTACATTAGTAGGCCACATGTCCAGACTGGACAAGTTACTTCTTAGGTCTTCAAATTGCTTTTCTAGGCTAGTTTTCGCCCGTTTCCAATTGTCCTTTTCTCCAGCAAGTTTTAGTATTTCTACTTTACACTCATCCAATTCTTTAGATAAAGCCTCCTTTTGTATTTCGAAACTGGTTTCCTCAGGGGCCTGGATTAGCTAGATGTTAGGGACTTTAGCCTTTTTCTGCATATTTGAAATTAACTTTTCTTTATCAACCAACAATTGCTTCATGGATTTTCCTCCCCCATCAACTCCAACAAGTTCAATTTGTAATCTTTTTACGAGTTGCTGAAGGGCTCGATTTTCACTCTTTTTCTATTTTAGCTGATTTGCCAATTTCTTTACATCAACTTCCAAGTTATCACCTTTCAGTTCATCTTTCGCAAGATCAACATGGATGAGATCACCAATCTGCTAGTGAAAATGTATCTTGTCAGGGACTTGTATTGTGTCCCACTTGAGCTTCATTTCTTTTACTTCTGCATCTGTTGATATGGCTAGATTTAAAGTGTTGTCCTTCTCGTCTCTACTGGTTATTAAGGAAGCCTTAGATTTAGACAAACTGCTAGTTCTCGACATTAGGTCAAAGAGATTTTGTGTTGAGGCTTGTTTAGTTTGTTTATACTGCTCGTACAGATTAGCTTTAGACCAGAACCTACCACTGCTTTCACCTTCTTCCACATCCTGAAACTTGTATTCATTTATTTGAACATGAAGGGTTGGGGACCCCTCATTTTTGGCTTTCTCGTTATTCATCCAGACGGTCAACTCTTCCATAGGTGTCTCATCAACCATCTCTTCTCCCTCAAGGGGAATCAATGACTCAACCTGAGTATTTCCATCAAGCACCTCAACTGGTGTTATCATCCTTGGTCCTTTATCTTCACCACCCATTTCGGTATCCATATCCTGTATTTCCTCTAGATCTCTTTTTTGGCCCACTTATCTAGTGTCCGGCACCTGTTTGGTATTTATTACAGCATCAGACATTACGGGTTCCCTTTCCTGCGAGTTTGGTACTATTTCCGCCTCGGGCTCCCATTGTAGCAGGTTCCGTCTCCCGAGTGGCCTCTCCGGCTCCTTGTGTTCGAAGGCGCTCATATTGCATTCCTTCCATCTTCTATAAATGACACACAGGGGATCATATTCAACAGCTATGTATTTTCTGAACCCCAGGAGTCTTATCATTTCCTCTATCTCCGGTCAAGCTTTCTTGCTCTCCACAATAAAAGGGACGAACTTCCACGGGTATTTTATATCAGTGCCCTTTTTGAACTGTAGGAATAGTGCCTCCTCTAACGTCAATTTTTGTCTGATAAATTCCAGGGCAAAGGTTCTTAATGTTAGAAAGGCAGGCAAGATGTAGGGTTCCTTCACAAAGCCATACAGCCGAATGACTAAAGCATCTTCCGAAAGGAACTAGTCTCCAATGGCTACTTCATCCTTTAACTGCATCATGTACTTCATCTCGGGCAGTACTCTCAGTAGTACAACACCAAAAATGACTTTGTACACTGGGGGTAAAACATAATTGAAATACTCAAACATATTGTCCAATCGAGCATTTGTCTCAAGCAAAGGGTGAAAATGTGGGCTTTCCACGTTACTGTACATGATCATCTTCATGAGTTGCATCTGGTATCTGAAAAACCTAGCATTTCAGAAATTTTCCAACTGTACATGCATTCTATTAGCCAAAAATTCATCAAACTTTAGAGGAGGGATGAGTCCTGTGTCGAACCTCACTAAACAAATACTAATCCTAAAGAGTAAACTAAGCTGGACCTTTGTTACCCATTGATCTGTATCTAAACCTAAGAATTGAGCCAACAGTGAGAAGACCAACTGGGAATCATCATCAAAAGGGTTAACGTCCAAGGGGTACAGCTTTTCGACAACTTCGGAATGGGGTTTTAGGCATGTGGCTAGGAAAGTTTGACAGCTTTCTGGGGCAATTTGGCGGAATGGGGCGACCACCGACTCTTCTGAAAAGCTTTCCAACTTCTAGTATTGTGGCTCGGTGATAAAAAATGAATTTCTTACAACTGACACATCTAAAACACAGACCACTTTAGACCTAGGGCCATCCATGATTATCCTTTTGGATTCGAAGTAATTCACAGAGCACGATGTTACAAACTCGGGGAAAGAGGGTACTTGTTCTAAGCAAAAGTAAATAAAGGATGACCTAAAAACCTCGTGTATGTCCAAACCCTGCTCATGCAGAGCATCTAGCTTTGTTTTAATTTCTGGGACAGAGAGCCGAAGGCGTGGGTCGAACACATCTGCATCCCTATCTTCTAGGGCCACCCTAGCTTTATGGCTTGTAGAAGCCTGTTCCTCTCCCATTTTATGACTTTAAAGATTCAATCTTCAAGAGAAAGGACAGTTACAAGGCCCTACCTATCGGTTTATAATCTTTGAGCAGGTTTCAGGAAGTTCTGTCGCCTTCACTGTCTGCCACACACCGAGGGACCACCGGACTTCAACAATGTTCGAGATCAAATGTCAACCCTCGCGGTTGTTTCTTATATATATACCGTGCCAACATAACCGCGGACCTTCTTCACTTGCCGTCCTTTGATCTACGCCATTGGTTTTCTCATGTGCCTCTTTGCTATCGTCAGATTGGCTACCTCTTTATCTCTCGATTTGACTACCAAGTCTTCTCTGTCGTTGGATCCGGTTTAACCTTCCATCTATGCAGTTCCTTTCATCCGTATTTCTCCATAAGACGGCCTCGCATGTAACCCAATGTTCCCTACCACGATCGTCCGCTTCTGTGTGATAGGCTCTGAAGCTGACATCCGGCAGGCGGGAAAATATCATCGCATCCACCTCTTTCTTATCTGGTGCACTAATTCTTTATGCGATCTACTGCGAGAGCCGTTGATGTATATCTTTGTCGCATTTCGAACCCTGGATCTTTTCACAAGCTCCTGCCATCGCGTGCACCCATTATTATAGATCACCCTTTGGTCCTTCCCCTTGTGACCACGTCTGCTGTTGACACCTGGCCGGTGGAGAAGGCTCATCACATCCACTCCTTTCTTATCTCCCTTGCAACTTGGTTGTGCGGTATTACATGTAGGACCATGGATCTAATCCCTGCGCCAAATCTATGGCATAGATTTATACGATGTTTAGCTTCCCATGACCTGACCAGCGGACTGTATGTTATAAAGTGTGTTTCTCATCTCTTTATACCTATACTTCAACACTTTCTCATCCTTAGCACATTTGTTTCTCCTTAGACCCCTTAGTCTTTCCATTAGCATCTAGCACTAGAGCATGGAGGATATCTCAGTTTCACTACCAAGTACATTTTGACCCTCCATTCCTTCCATTCAACTTCATATAGTAGAAAAATATATGGGTGCTAACAGACATCATTTCACTCGGTAGTCACATTGACCTACTTTTGTGATCATTCATCGAACATTAATAAAACTATCTTTTATTATCTTCAAAATTCATCTTGCAAGTCACATTAATGATGGGTATCATTTCAAATCTATTCATGCACATAGTTCCTTGTGTAAGGATGCCTCATTTGGTGTTTCTAATTCAGTTTTCGAGATTCTAAACTTCACTTTCACACTTAGTGAAATCAATGCTATTATCTTCAACTACTATCCTGTATTCTCAACCTAGAAAATCAGCATGTGTGGTGTTTCAATCACTTACAGTTTTGAAACTCAGAGCTATGCATTCAAGGCCCGATATGCATAGATAGGACCTACATGAATATAATTCAATTATTTTAATTATTTTTTGGATATCTAAAAGGAGAAGAGTGTTGGTCTATAAAAAGTCGATTCAACGGTAGAAGAGGGGTTTGAATCCTGGTGATTTTCTTGCAAGGAAATGGATATCAACTCAATTTTGATTTCTCAACAATCTTCTCTCTCTCTCTCTGAAAATTTGATAGTATTAACCTGAATTTGTGGAAAATGGGAATTGTTATTCTTGTATATTTCTTATATATTGTACCTTTGAAGGATAAAATATACAAAGCGATTTAATTTGTATCTTGTATATATTATTGGATTCAAGGTGATTGAGCTCTTTTGATAGATGTATCATCCAAACCTTGTTGACTGGACCTTTGACTATCCCATTCATTTGCATCAACTTAAGCACAAAACTAAAAACAATACGTATTAGTCCCAAAAAGGAGATATGCACCAGTGTATTTAAAGAATATATACCGAAATACAATGCAAAAAAAGAAGCTATAGTATTTATCCCCACCATTTTGTGTTTCAGTATATTCTAACATACACAAACAGAGATTAAAAACATTTATCACAACTTTAGTGAAAGCTTAGAATTTGGTTGCATTGATGGGAGAAGTGTCATATTTGATTTCCTCTTAGACCAAGTTACGTTCAGGTATCTACTATGTCTACTTTGACCAACCATCCACTTAGACATTTGACTCTCAATATGAATGTATGAAAGTTATAGATTCAAAGGAGTTTGTCACCTCTTTCAAATTATCACAAATAGTTTTGAGAGTTATATTGGACAGCTAAATTATGCCTTTCATCCAATTTATGAGTAAGCTGGAATCCCCAAATTTATGAATATTCTTAACCTTTTTTTCAATGCACACTCTAGGAGAAATATTAAAGCCATGAATTTAGCATAACTGTTTGAATTTTTAACCTTCCCCTAATCCATCATTGAAATTTACACAATGAATCTAATAGATACAAGCTTTGACCTCTGCATTAGTAAAGTTTGGAGGCCATTGTTTCGATCCATTAAAGAATCCTATATTTGGGATTTATTAATTCCATGTTCTTGAATTGGCTAGGCCTCCTTTCTGTAGCAAGCTCATTACACTCAGAAAATGAATCTAACCTGGGAGAATATTTGAAATGAGGGAAAAAATATTTATTCAAATATTGGAGAGTTTCTTGCCAGCCAGATGCCCCAATTGATGAAACAAGGTAGTGCCTTGTATTCCATGAGTTTTTTTGTGGTTGAGCTAGTCTTTTCTAGAGTCTTCCACTGATTCTTACACCTATTAACTACTTAGCTTCTGGCAACATCATTGTTTCTTCATCCTTTCTGCATACCATGCAAATCCCCAACATCTCCTCTGTAAGACCTCCCATATCAACGCCTTATTCTTAATGGAAAACCATAAGAAAATATGAGTATTTTTTAGTGCTTTTAGTTTCCAAAACACTTTCTAGTACTAGTATGG
Organism: Larix kaempferi; assembly: GCA_027924585.1. Lineage (NCBI taxonomy): Eukaryota > Viridiplantae > Streptophyta > Pinopsida > Pinales > Pinaceae > Larix > Larix kaempferi. Next base: position 138,061 of record BSBM01001562.1, on the reverse strand, counting down.
CTCTTGTATGGATGACACAAACATGAATTTATATCCCAAATGGGTTGTGTACTCTCCTAGTGTCTTGTTATTATACCATTTCGATGTATGTTCTTCATCACGTAGTTTGACATGATTCCAATTAAGGTTGTCAGCATATGAATTCCACAGAACCTCATTCTCTCCTTCTTGCCCCAAAGTTTGAGCATTCACCCAACCTTGATGCCCTAATTTTGTTGTTTCCTGATCTACTACATGGTTTAAGGTATAAATTCCTTGATCATGTAAGAATTCAATTTTCTCCTTTGGAAAAATCACTATATTTAATATTAATATAGTTAAAATATTAATATCTAGAGTAGAATGGAGAAAGCATGAACAACTATTATCTAATCTGGAAGAGGGACAACCATCTTTAGTTGATTCAATTGATAAAACTCAATTTGGTCAATTTGAGAGCTAACTTGATAGACAGTGCCACCAAGAAGAGTGAATCACTATTCATCTTTCATTATTATATAGAATTTTTTGAATGACTGAAAATATTCATTACAAAATGAATTTGTTAATGTTGCATATTCCTAGTTATGTGAGTAGACCATTTATAGAAGATACATTCTCGGGTTTTGAGAAATGAATTAAATTCCCAGTTAGTCAGTATCCCATTTTTATTATACATGAAAATATTTGTTCCCTTTTTAGCTTATTTTTGTGAATTGAATGTTTATTTCTACTACCTTATTTTTGTGAATTAGGTTCCTGTGGCCATATTAAAGTTTGACGCTTCAAATGTCTTCTAACTTGGACACTTAGGTCACAGATTCTAAAATACAGGTTATATATATAGTTTAAAGGTTTTGAAATTAGTTCTTTGATTCATCTACCTCTGTCACTATTGTTAATAACAATATTCACTCACCTTTACAAAAGCGTGATGATGCTCGACAATTTATGAAGTATGTCCATCTTGATTTGGGTGTTGGTACATTGCTTAACCTTGTATGAGATGAATTATTTTGAATTTTTAAGTATGGATCGATTCATCAACAGAACTCAAAATTGTGTTCCCCTAGTACCTGTACTTGTGAAGAAAATAAGTCTCCTATTTTCTCTCATTCCTTGAAAGTTTGGATTGTAGGCAAATTCATCACTTTGTTACCTTTTTTTATGTATAGCTCCCTGAGAGATCATATGGTACATATTGTCGCATTTATACCCCAGAGAATCCAAAGAGCAGGTTTAATAATGTTTATGTATGATGTCTTATGTTACTTCCTTAGCTAATTTCTTTAGTGTATATTTTGATGTACATCACAAATTATTGTTTGAACACTTTAGTCTTTCAATCCAAGGGATCCTCTGGGTGGCTAATTACTTATAATTTCTTTGCCATCAGGAAACTTTGTTTGATGAATTTGTTTTAGCTCATGTTCTTGGATGGTGGGGAAAAGCTATAATGATCCATAACAAGTCACTTATGTGGTTACTCTCTCTTGCATTTGAGATGATGGAGGTGTGCAAACAAATAATTTCTAAATTAAAATGTGTAGTCTTCTTATATTATTATGGTTCTTATTTTCCTGCATCACAAATGACTACATGAATGATATTTCAAAAAACTATGAAAGTTGCAAGCTCTAGAAACATCTTAGTTCATCAGAATTTTTGATCATATCATTCTTCGTCAAAGAAACCATGGTTACACAGTGGAATTTTGATTACTCTGTTTGCAGGTTAATGAATGTTGGTGGGATAGTGTTGTTATTTAATGCACATCATAATGCTAAAAACATCACAATACCACTCCATTTTTCGACATTTCCTGGCATCAAATTTGTTTGAGCACTTGATCCCTCATGTCCAAGCATTCATTAAGGTATATTCTTCAAACTTGGATGTGAGTTTACTTATGATCTTGTTACACAAATGGATGCATTGGAAATTCTCTTGTACTTGAGCGAATGCTTTCTTTTTCCAAATAGAATAGGATAGTATAGAGGGACAAATGAATAAATAAAATAAAATAATAATAATAATAAAATTGCATAATAAAGTTAGTTCAATATTGCATGAATAAAACTCATTTTGAGAGGATATTATGACAAAATGCAGCTGGGACAGTCCTATTTTGGAGGACCATATGGACTCATATTTAAAATATGTTTCTACTATTTTTTCCAGTAGCTCCTACTCTCATCGTTTTAAATCCTTTCTTAAGTGGTATCAACTTAGAAATGGTTGTGGATTTATTCTCAGCTTGGGACTATTCATCATGGGTTCATTCATATGCATTATTCCTCGAAGAACGATTGGAATGCTACCGTTCGTGGCCAACAAGTACCAAGGGAAATAGGATTGGTCCATAGACTCAAGTTATGAAAGAAGTGGAAAAAGTAGAAGCAAAAGGGACTTATTGGAATCATACCCCCACTTTTATTAGAAAGGGAATTGAAAGAAATGAAGCCTGGGTGAAAACAAAGATGGAGTATACCCTCCATGAGGATATTGAGGTCGAAATGGGCCCTTGGGTTCAAGACGACAATTTTACTAGGTCTATAGAAACAAAATAATTCAAGTTGGTTTCCTTACACTGGGAAACAAAGGCTCTCTTGGGAAAAGCTCTGATGGAAAGTGTAACATCCCAAAAAAATCACAAAAATTTAAAATTTTTCGACATAGCAATTAATGCCTATTCAACTGTGTGGAATATAATAATACATTAAAGATTGTCTTGATGTACTAAATACTATGCTGATTTATAGTGTAAGGTTCACGACTAGATGATTTAAATTTATGTCTTGATGTTATTCATAATCAGCTGTACTATTACAAAACTTCTATTGTTGCTTCTATGATTGATCATTTAACTATTTTGACTAATGTGCTTTTATTGATGAAGGGATCCTATGGACGCCCCAAGGCTTACTTAGCATTGGTGCTAAAGCATGTGAATTCGTACTTGTGGCAGTTTACAGGTAAGGACTAATGTTTATGACAAGTGGCCGAACATTTTTTTAGTAATCTCCTTTGTAAAAATGTATTGAGAGATAAGACATTGAGCACTCTACCGGGTGAGAAACTTTGGTTAAAGACTAAACGTTCAAGTTAACGATATCTGGATATGATTGCTGATGCAAATAGTGCGTCTTATTTAAATGTAAACTGTAAGCGTGTATTTGATTCTAGAGAATGTCTGTATCGATCATGACTCAGTTCTATGCTAAAAAATATATGTTATTTTCATTTCAATTTCATGTTGGACTGAAAATATATGTATATTTCTTATCTCAAGGCAAATCTTAGAAATTCTATATACAATTGATTTAATACTTTGCCTAGGAACTATATACTACAATGATGTTACAATTCTATGTGATAATAGGATTTATTGATTATTAATTTCACTACACTATACAATGAAATGTATGTGTGTGCAATTCACGTGACCCCCATAGAAACCATGCAAAACCCTTGCAACACTACTATATGCATTTTACCATGCCATACGATATTGTTACAAAGTTATGTATCATGACTTACCATATAACATGTTCAAAATAATTAAAAGTGTGATGAGGATGTTACTAAATGTCACAGGTTGGTAGATATTGACACTTCCTAGGCATTGAATGCTCACATCTACTGAGATAGTGGAGTGCCACCATGGATGGTGTAGTGAGCTTGAGCACGTGATAGTATCGTCGTGTTAAAATTTCTGTGATGAGTTGTAAGTAACAATGGTTCAATGGTTAACCAAGATGGCTCCTTCGTGGCAGTAGTAGTGATGGTTCAATTAATATGGTTGGTTTGCTTAGTGTTCGTGAAGCTACCCCGTTGATCTCCACCGTCAATCTGGCAGGGTTTCGATGGGTGAGGATTAAACTTTACCTCCACTATTTTCAATGTGTTTATTGTTTCCTTGGCATTCGGTGGTAGTGACTCTGCGTTTGGCCGAGAGGCTGAGGATCCTTAGGGTTCTTGATTTGCAGTTTGGAGGCGTAATGCCTGTGTTTTGAACCCATGAAATGTAGCAATTTTTAAAGGCCGAGTCTCTCACAGTGATATCTTTCCATTAATTTAAGTTTGAGAGTCTGGTTCTGGTGGTGATTCGAAACTCAGACCTGTTGAGAGTTTTCTTTTAAAACTGGGTTCATGCGAAGCTTACAGTTGTAGCTTTGTTTTTAAGGCTAAAAAATGACAGACCAAGTCCTCACAATAGTTGATACAGGTCTTGGCATTTCATAATTGTTCAATGGTAGTGAACTCAGAGTGGTTTCCTTCTTTCTTTGCATTCGACTATCAACTATGGAGTATTGGTAGCAGTTGCACCTGTCTGGCGTTTCTGATCTGTGCTAACATTATAAAGGTAATGTGCTTCGAAAACCTTTCCTGTAGCTTCCATACTCGAATGTTAATATAGTAATAGTTGTTTGATAGATACTAAAATCATTCTTTTTAAATAAAACTATTTTTACCCACATCTCCAATGTACTTGCAGGTGCAGAGGTTTGGTGGCTTCTCCAGTCTGGGTGTTGATAATTGGATACTGCTACACCGACCAGTAAGACTTGGAGGTTGCCTTGTAACTCTAGTTAGATGGACGTAATGGTCTTCAAATGTGTATTTTGAGATCTCCATGTTTATCTCTGATAATTTGTATTTCGTCTAATTAGGGTTTGTAAAAAAAAATGTAATAGCTTGGGGAGGATAGTACCTTGACCCAAAGGGCACGAGCCCCTGTATTTTGATTTGAAATGTATATAGACTGTAATAGTCGTGGGGAAGTGTTCTTATTCACAGACTTGGATAATGTAAAAATCATATGTTTCAATGAACAATGGTAGATGTTTGAAATATATGGAAAGGTTTCGGCCTGTGTGTAGTTCGTCAATTTTATAAACACTACATTTTGTTATAAATGGACTTTGAAAGTCAGGATTTTGATTTTATGTTAAAATGTTTGGTTTTGATTTTTCTCCTCATTATGATATCGGCATTCAAACTTGTTCTTTTGTTACTTCTGTTTAGAGTTGTTCTACTGTCAACGTAATAAAAGAAAACTTGAAAGAAGATACAGGAATGTTGTCTAGTTTGATATACATAATGAATGAATGCTTGAGTACTTCGTTTGCTGGCAATAAAATATAACATGTGTTCTTTTAAGTTTCGTTTTACAACAGTTAAATGACAAACTAGCTGTGTGCCAAGGGTTTATGATACTAAGTAAGAGAGACGAAGTTTAAATTTAAAAACCGCTTATGAGAATTGATAATGTTAAGCTTGACTTCCAGCTGTTGGTGATGCTTGAGGCCGAACTAGGTTTTGTCTAGAATGTAATGATACTCTCAAAGTTTTTGTTGCTATCGTCTAACAAAAAACTTAATAGCTTGAAGGTTTGGCTTGAAAGTGAAATGTATAAAAACCCTAGGTTTGAAACCTAAGACTTCTGCTTGTATGACAAGAACCTTGTTTGCTATAAAGAAATAATAAATAGCATAGTAATAGATAATCCTGTGCATGAAGAAATTGGTGCTTATTAACTGTGCACTGTTTTTAGAAAGGGAAGATAATAATATGCTGTATGTTGAGATTGAATCTGCAAGTATTATGATATAAACATATATATTTTAAATACTATAACACAGAAAGATAATTCTTATACTTTAGAAAGGGAAACTATTTGTTTCGAGACAAAATATATTTATAGAATGAAGAAATCATTACTGTGCATTTAGGAAAACAGTTATCCTTTCTTATGACTGGAAATTTGAATACTAGTTTGTAAAAGAAAAACAATGAATTCTGAAAAATGATTATCTGTAGAGAAAATGATAAGGAAGACACTGATATATGTATACATAGAAATTTAATAGTAAGCAGAAACTTAAGAAAATGTAACATTTTTATCTTCTAAATCACATGTCTATTTGCCTATCATTTATCTATCTGACTTAACTTGTCTCTGTACTAGACTACGATGCAGATCCACTTGCATGGGGAAAAATGCAGAAAACTATTTTATTCAATCAAAATCATTTCTATACAAAATCTTATCTTACTCAGAAACTAAAATAATTGCATTTGTTTAAATAAAATTACAAAATAAAATAGTAATTTTATTTCAGTTAGAAACTTTAAAGTGTTTGAATATGGAAAAGATAATGGAACATGCAGATGAAGATAGGGCCGACAAACACCCAAGGAGGCTTGTTCCTCCCAACCTATTCCAGAAGAAGCAGCCTAACTGTTGGCTTCTTGTGTACCCCCGAGCCTGATTACTGAACCACTAAGTAGATGAAATCTATGTAGAAGCAAGGCACTCAATATTCCTTCATCACTCAGCATCAAGCTCCTACATTAAAAAAATACCTTCAACACTCAGCATCAAACTCCTGAATCTCAATAGAGTTTTGCAGACTCACAACATGATCAACAACTTAGCATATCCCCTCATCAAATCTCTTGGGTGCAAACACAGCAAAACCCCAAGGTAAATTTCCTCGTCAGGAAAAGTGATGAACCTCAGTTCATAATTTGATGGCTATTATATAGACTGCCTAGGTCTTTAGTAGTCAGTTTGGAATAAATGAGTCTCAAGCTCTAGTCCCATCTTTCAGGGCACTATGACCACATTTCAAGGGAGTTTTCCCATACAAATAGCTAGTTAGTTGCATCATGATGCTGCCACTTGTCCATTGCCTTGTACCCCAGATTCCATTCCATCTAGTGGGTCAGTAACCACTCTTTCAACAATCCTCTTAGGTGTTTGTCTCCTATTTTATTTATTAAGTAATAAAATATTGTGCAAATTACATTCATCCTTGGACACCTGTCCAACATAAAACTTTACAATAAAGTTAACATAATGTTTCTAACACAAAATGTTCTTCAGCAAAAAGGGTATGTTACAAACACCCCCACTTAAGCTCAACATCGTCCTCGATGTTGCTTATTCTTCATCAAGTTCATCATGGAATAGAACTGGATATGCTGCCTGCATATTACTTTCCAGTTCCCAAGTAGCTTCATCAGGGCTAAGGTGCTTCCATTGCACCTTTACCTTCCCTATGGTGTGATTCCGAAGCATAATTTTGCTCTGGTCGAGAATACAGTCCGGTTCCACCTGAAAATCTCCTTCGGGTTCCACCTGTATGTCATTCCAATTTAGCACATGAGTAGCATCGTGCACATACTTCTTTAAAACAGAAACATGAAAAACATTGTGGATTTTTAAATTATATGGCAATGCTAATTGATATGCAACAGCTCCAATCCTTGATAGGATTTCAAATGGTCCACAATACCTTGGTGCTAGTTTAGCACAACTTCCAAGATTCAAAGAACTTTTTTGGGTTTTACCTTTATAAAAACATGGTCTCGTACCTGAAATTCTCTTTTAGTGCATTTCAAATCTGCATAGTTTTTCTGTCGATCTTGGGCAACCTTTAAGTTACCTTGAACCTATTTCATGGTTAGCTCCATCTCTTTCAATAAATATGGTCCTAACATTAATCTGTCTACAGGGTTATCCCAAGAAATAGGAGTACAACATTTTCTTCCATACAAAATCTCAAATGGACTTAACTTAGCAGATGCTTAATAATGATTATTGTATGCAAATTCTGCTAAATATAAGTAATCTTCCCACTTAGATGGTTGATCTTTAACATATAACTTTAACATGTTTTCTAAAATCTAATTTACCCTTTCTGTTTGACCATCAGTTTGTGGGTGGAAAGAAGTTCTGAAATTTAGTTTGGTATTTAATCCTTTAAACATTGTTGTCCAAACATTTCCGGTGAACTTAGAGTCCCGGTCAGAAATAATTTTCTTTGGAATTCTGTGCAAGCGAAAAAATTGTTTCATGAATACATCTGCAATGTTAGAATCTTTAAAAGTGGTTTTAACATGAATAAAATGAGTAGCCTTACTTAACTTGTCCACCGCCACCATTATGAAATCATTATGTTTCTGATTTTTAGGCAAACCTGTAATAAAGTCAATAGTTATAATCTCCCATTTCCATTCTGGAATTGGTAAGGGCTGCAATAGTCCAGTTGGATGTTGATGTTTAGCCTTAATAGTCTGACATTCAAAACATCTAGCTATGTATTCAACTACTTCATTCTTCATGTTGGGCCAAAAATAATCTTTTCTTAACATAGTTATCATTTTCTGATAACCAGGATGTCCTGAATAAGGACTTTTATGAATTTCATCCAAAATCAGCAGCTTAACTTTCGACATATTAGGCACATAAATTCTATTTTTATAATTTAAGAATCCTTTTTCATTAATATTGTAATCTGTTATTAAATTTTCAGATAAGTTTTCAGCCACTCTAGCATGTAATTTTCTGTAATTTTTGTCTTGCTTAATTCCTTCTTTGATCTGATTTTCCAGATCTGTCTTAAACATGTTGATTGCTACCACAAATTTTAATTTGGCATTTCTTCTCAAGGCATCAGCAACTTTGTTTTCCTTCCCTTTGATGTGTTGAATCTCGAAATCATACTCGCTAAGGAAAGCTAGCCATCTAGTTTGCCTTGCGTTAAGATTTGTTTGATCTAATAAATACTTTAGGCCTTTATTATCTATCATTAGAATAAATTTTCTTCCAATCAAGTGATGGCACCACATTTTCAGTGTATGTATCACGGCTGCCAACTCAAGATCATAAGTCGCATAATTCGTTTCATGAATTTTTAATTTTCTTGACTCAAAAGCAATGGCATGATCTTCCTGACTTAAGACCCCTCCAAGTCCATTGTTGCATGCATAAGTGCATATGACCAAATGCTTATTGGGATCTGCAATTTTTAAGATGGGTGCAATACTTAATAATTCTTTTAACTTATTAAAGCTTTCTTGACACTTTTGATCCCATACGAATTTATTCCCTTTCTTCTGCAAAGAAGTGATGGGTTAGCAATTCTAGAGAACCCTTCAATAAGATTTCTATAATAAACTGTTATTCCCATGAATGACCGTACATCAGTTACGTCTTTGGCAACAGGACATTCATTAATTGCTTTTATCTTATCAGGGTTAACAGAAATTCCATCTTTAGAAATTACATGACCTAAATACTGTATTTTATCTTTATAAAAGTCACATTTATTGAACTTAGCATAAAGATGATGTTCTCTTAGTACTTGCAAAATTATTTTTAAATGTTCTTCATGCTCTTCTGTAGTTTTTGAGTAAACCAGAATATCATCAATGAATACCACTACAAACTTATCCAAATATTTATGCAGAACGTTGTTCATTCAACACATGAACACTGCCGGTGCGTTGGTTAGCCCAAAAGGCATAACTATGAACTCATAATGTCCATAACGTGTTCTGAATGCAGTTTTGAATATATCTTCGTCTTTTATTCTGACTTGATGATACCCTGACCTTAAATCAATTTTAGTGAATATCTCTGCTCCGCGTACTTGATCAAATAGATCATCTATGTGCGGTAAGGGATATCGGTTCTTAATTGTTATTTTATTAAGTTGATGATAATCGATGCACAATTGCATGGTACCATCCTTCTTATTAACAAAAATTATTGGTGCTCCCCAAGGAGACACACTAGGCCTTATGTAGTTTCTATCTATTAATTCTTTCAGCTGAGATTTTAACTCATTTAACTCCAGAATATTCATCCTGTAGGGAGCCTTCAAGTTTGGTACTACACCAGGTACTAACTCAATGGTGAAATCAAGTTCCCTTTTCGGAGGTAATCCTGGAATTTCTTCCAGGAATACGTCAGAAAAGTCCCTAAGGATGGGAATATCCTCTAGTTTTAACTTATCTTCTTTAGATGAGCACTCATCATTAATAACATTAACAACAAACATTTTACAGCTCTTTCTAGCAGCTCTCTTTACTTGTAGAGCGGAAATCTGTCTTACTGAAATCTTCCTATGAATTCCTTTTACTGTTTCAATGTTACCTTCATTATTTAAACAGGTGAAAGATTTTTCATAACAATTTAGTAAAACTCTATGTTGTTCAAGCCAGTCCATACCAATCAACAAGTCATATGACTGTAAGGTTAAAACATTCAGATTAATTTGTGTTTTCAACTGACTTATAAATACTTCACAATCCTTGACAAAATCTGTAACTTTTCTTTTTGTACCTGTTCCAAGCTGAACTAACCACGCATTATCAAATTTATGTATTTTTAACTTGCAACGGTTTACTAACGTAGGTGAAATATAACTCAGATTTGCACCTAGATCTATCATAATAGAAATAGACTCATTTTGTATCATACCTTCAATTTCGACCATGGATGTTTGATGGTCAGCTTGGCGATTTTCTAGTGCTTCATTTATCCTGGGAATTTCTCTTGCAATATCTCCAACTGTAGGTTCTGCTTGCATAGTGTGAATATTGTTGGTTGTCCTCTTGTTGTGTGGGCAATCTGCTCTCTTATGTGGTCCTCCACAGTCATAGCACTTCATAGGTCCTTTCTGTTCAACATACCTGTTGTTATTATTATTGTTATTGCTGTGATTATTATTGTTAGGTACGTTTCTTGCAGCAATAAAGTTCTGAGATGCATTATTCTTGTAATTATTATGACTAGGAAAATTTATGTTATTAAAAATTTTCTTAAAACTTCCAGAATTATGATTAAAATTCTTCCTTTTATAATCAAACTGATTATTCTTACTGCTCTTCTAGCCAGTTGTTCCTTCTCTTTTTCTATTTTGATCAAAATAGAAATTGGCTTTTCTCATGGCCTCTTCCAAAGTGGAAGGGTTATCATACTCGATATGGTCCTTTATATTAAAAGGTAGACAACTGAGGAACCTTTGCACTTTAGTATTTTCCTCGGGGTGAAAACATGAAGTTGGGAAACAATTTTGGCTTGTTTTTGACAAACAAAACTGCTAATTTTTATGTTTTTCAGCTTCGACCTCTTCAGACCCATATCTCCCTTAGGAATTTCAACTTGAAGTAAACAAAAAGGTTTTAGAGAATTGAATTAGCTATATACACCCACCATTCCTATTCTTTTCCAGCATGTTTAATTTAAAAAAACAAATTTTCTATCATCATTTCTGAAATGTGGAATGAATAGCACTTTGCGTCACCCATGACGAATAAAATAAATTTATTGCAATTATTTGTTCCACTGGCATGGTAGGCTGAAAAATTATCAGAGTTCTATGAAGTTTGCAAAGGTCTTGACCTTGGATGTGGATTTAAATTTCCTACACTTGAACAGGTATAGATAATTTGTGAACTTTGTCATCATGTTCAGTGCAACTTTTTAGTGTAATGGCATGTAGCTGGTCATTACAGATGTGCATGGTTCTATGTGATACTTACTTTGGTTCTTGTGAATCAAATTACTGAATGAACAGCCACCAGCATCATTCATTTATGCAATGGAAGAGTATTTTAAAGATGCCCCAAGATCGTCATCCGTCCGTAGAGAGTTGGTATGAACATCTATCCTTAAGAGAGTATATCGTATTATAGTGTTTTGAGGATGCCCAAATTGCATTTTGTTTGTTATTTACAAAGTTCTAGTACGAAAAAATGAATAGCAGCAGACCTGCTACTGTAGAAATGAAAGGGCGGCCTGTTGTTAAAAAAAGTGGTTGTTGCTCATAAGACAATTCCTAAAATAATTTTTACTGCAACTGGTTTTGACAAAGTGAAGTTGAAGATAATTTTATGTATTTTGGATCTCAGACAAGCAAACATCTCTGGCTATTTAGAGATCAACAATTGATAGACAATTAAAACAAATTTATTGCAAGTTGGATCTTGTATTCTTTCCTGTCTGTGAAGGGCAACAACTTGCTTTTGTTCCCGATAATTTGTATAGCCATGGGTTATTGTACCCATGCGTAGTTTGTAAGATCATTCTTCTTTGAATTTTCATCATTGTCATAGTTGAACTGCTATATCTTAGAATTCTTTTAGTACTTGAAGCATTTTTCTTGAATATATTTGACATTCATTTTGTTCCCATGCAAAATTTGTTTGAATATCATCATTATCAAACAATAACTTCTTCTTAAAGGGTGCTAGCTCAATCGCAGAGCACCTGCCTAATTATAGGGAGGAGATTGGTGGTTCGATTCCTTTGTACCCTATCATAAATTAGTGACTAAGAAAATGACTAAATTCGCATATATACGACTATTAGTAGCTAATTTCCAGTATCTTATAGCATGACTAATGTTTAGTCGTATTTAGCTTAGTCATTAATATGTTATCATCTAGTAGTTTATTTAGTCGTATATTTGGTCATTAATTGTGACAATCAATGACTAAATCAGTAAGTATCAATGACTAAAGCAATGACTAAATCAGTGAGTATCAATGACTAAATCAATGAGTATCAATGACTAAATCAATGACTTAATCAATGACTATTAATGACTAAATCAATGACTAATAAGTCAACCAATTAATGACTAGTGAAATCCAACTAGAGATAAGATAGTGGAAATTGGATACTATTACTCACCGACTCAAAAATAGTAATTTATAGTCGAATTTTAGTCATTTTTTTAGTCATTAATTTCTCATTTTGTACTAGTGAATTGTTGGGTTCGAGGAAAAATGTGGAGAGGGGAAACATTTACTTCAGGGGATAAGGGTAGTAATGACAAAGGATAGAGTCTAAAGGAAAGGGAGTTAAAGTTGAGCAGAGAATTGGGAAAGGGGATCTTTTTTTTTGGAATAGAGAAAGGAGGATTGAATAGAGGAGAAGGAGGGGAGAAACATATTACATCAAGAGGAGGCTAGTAGACTTGAGGGAGAAGCACTGGTTGGTAGAGGCTTGTACTCAGTTTTGGCTCGGGGGTCCAAGAGGAAACTCTTGGACCTGGGTGGTTGACGAGACCTCTCTAGTTGGCAGGGAGGCATACCAAGTTCAGCGGTTGATTAAGGGTTGGGATTTTAAATTACAGGTATTTCATTAACTGTTAGAACAAATATGGTGCTTAAATTCTAAATTAGCTTAAATTCTAATTTGAGTAGACCAGATATACCTGCAAAAAAAGAAATTTCATATTTTATGAGCTTTACTTTTACGCAACAAAATTTACTTGCTTCTTATGTGGACATAGAAATGTAGTATTTGAAGAAAACATAACACAGGGAAAACTTGAATTTAAAATAGAATCTACTTTATTTTACCAAGGACCAAGCATGGCCTCTACAAAGAAGGTTGCACTCTAGCCTTGGTTATGGGGGATTGAATTCAAATTTTAGTTTGACCTAGAATTTGCATTTTGTGTTAGGATATTCCTATACTCAATCCTAGTCCTACTAGCATTTTCATTATTTTGCATTTTAGTCCTGCATGCATTATTGCATGCAGTCGTGCAATTGCATGCATCCCAGTCATCAGTCCCAACACCTAGTCCCCATTTTACTAGCCCCGGGAGCTTCTTTGTGATCATTTCTATCCCTCCTAGTGCTTAGTGCACCCTCCTTTCACCTACCACATGTGAAAGGCACCCTTCTTCACCTACCACTCAGTTACACTTCAGTTAGTTGAGTTATTTGTGGATCTCTCCTTGATTTGAGGATTGATTGACTTGTTAACTAACTAAAACACTCTATTCGAACCCCAGTGAGACTAGATTGCCTATTTTGATTCCACTCAGCTCTCCATGCGCCCTCCACTGATCCTCCTTCACTACATTAGTGCTACCATGTGCCATTTACACCTGCCACACTCAATTAGACTCAGTTTGACACCTGGTTGACCGTTACTTGTGCATTGATGATTCCACTGATGATGATTAGGACTCCTAGTGGTGTATTGTTGACACTCCACTGATGATGATGATGACTCCTAGTGTAGATAATCCATTCCCATGCAAGCTAATTCGAATTGCCACCTTGGCATTCGAATCCTCTCCACCATTTTATTATTTATTGTTCATATTATTATTAATGAATTAGTGTGCGATGTTATTCTGCTTCTATCCAAGTTCTACTGTATCATAATTATGTTTCTCCTTTACACTGCTTGAACCACTCTTCTTCTATTTTCCTGCTTAACCTTAATCTTTATTGTGAGGTATACATTAGCTCTTATATCTTCTGTGAGGATTTTCACATGGTATTAGAGCCTGTTGAGAGTATTGTCTATCTCTATTCCTGATATTGTTTTGCAGGTTATTATTAAGATTTTGAGTGCAGCAGTTGTAGCAGTTTTTTTCACTTTTGCAGCAGTAGCAGTTGCATATATTTGCTATTGTTTTTTGCATGTCTTCTAAAATAGCTTCCATGAATCCGGAAGGAATTCCTCCTCTTTCTCCATTCAACTATGATGAGCAGAAACCAAAGATGATAGCACATTTGAAGAGACATGGTCTCTTTGATTATTGTTTTGAAAGAAATTTTGAATCCTATGAAGAAGAGAATGCTTGGTTAAATGAAGGTGACAGAGCCTATGCAGCAATGATGTATTCCATGTCTCGTTGCTTGGTAACCCACTTCCTTTCTGCTAAATCTCCAAAAGATCTATGCGCCCATCTGGATGAAAGATTTGGCAAACAGAATGAATGGATTGGTCAAAACCATTTCGAGAGAAATCCTAGTGATGCATTCGCCCTCCTCGATGGTCTCTCTAATCACGAATCAGTACCAAACACATCTCATAATGAAGTTGTCCACAAAGAAGAATAACTTGCAGATTCTACACTCATGCTCTCAATATCTTCTATTTCAAATTTTGTGCCAGCTCACACTCTAGAAACTGCAGAGGTTCTTAAATCCTCTCTTGCACAAGAGTTTATTGGTTTGCATAATGATGATCTCACAAATGTTTCGGAGGTTAAATCAACAATCAGAGGTAATGCATTTTCTCTCCTTGATCACTCACCTCTTATGTACTACTGTAAGATCATTTGTACATGCTCTTAGAAGTTTATTGAAGATGTAGGGAATTGCAATTTGCTTGGGATAATTTCTCATGCATTCCATGGTTTTGATCTCACCTCTAATGGTTGAAAGGAGATCTCAATAAACCATTTTTCAAGTCTTGGATCTGATTTGGATTCCAAGCAATCACTATCATGTGATGGTTCTTTTGGGCATAATTTCACCTATGATGGTTCAAAGGAGAAAACAAAAGACTATCTACACATTCATGGATTTGATCCTACCTCAATTGATTCGAATCATAGGATCCAGGATCATCCTCATACCTTTGGATTTGTTCTCATCACATTCGATCTGAAGAGCAGGTACAAGGACATGCCTTTTGAGCATGAACCACATCTTCCCAAGAAGGAGATACCTCTAGACATATGACCAAGCATCACACCTGCTTGAGTTTGGAGCATTTATTTTGGTGTGCCCTATAGTCTATTTTGAGGGGGGGTATTTTTTCCATGAGGTTTTCCCCATTTCCTCTATTTATGGATTTTTATTTATTATTCATTGTATTGGGTGACCTTTGGTCTCAGTTACCAGGGCCCAGGATGGATTAAGGGGGGGTGTTAGGATATTCCTATACTCCATCCTAGTCCTACTAGCATTTTCATTATTTTTCATTTCAGTCATGCATGCATTTTTGCATGCATTTTTGCATGCAATCATGTAATTGCATGCAGGCATGCAATTGCATGCATCCCAGTCATCAGTCCCAACACCTAGTCCCCATTTTGTTAGCCCTAGGAGCTTCTTTCTGATCATTTCTATCCCTCCTAGTGCTTAGTGCACCCTCCTTTCACCTACCACATGTGAAAGGCGCCCTTCTTCACCTACGACTTAGTTACACTTCAGTTGGTTGATTTATTTGTGGATCTCTCCTTGATTTGAGGATTGATTGACTTGTTAACTAACTAAAACACTCTGTTGGACCCCCAATAAGACTAGATTGCCTATTTTGACTCCATCCATCTCCCCATGTGCCCTCCACTGAGCCTCCTTCACTACATTAGTGCTTCCATGTTCCAATTACACCTACCATACTTAGTTAGACTCAATTTGACACCTGGTTGACAGTTACTTGTGGATTGATGACTCCACTAATGATGATTAAGACTCCTAGTGGTGTATTGCTAACACTCCATTTATGATGATGATGACTCCTAGTGCAGATAAGCCATCCCCATGCAGGCTAATTCGAATTACCACCTTGGCATTTGAATCCCCTCCACCATTGTATTATTTATTGTTCACATTATGATTAATGAATCAGTGTCTGATGTTATTCTACTTCTATCCGAGTTCTACTGTATCAAAATTCTGTTGCTCTTTTACATTGCATTGACCACTCTTCTTCTATTTTCCTACTTAATATTAATCTTTCTTGTGAGGTATACATTAGCTCTTAGATCTGCTGTAAGGATTTTCACATTTTCATGTGGCATGTTGAAAGAATAATATGTTCATCAACACTTGGGTATATAAATGCTTTGATTAGTTTTTACAAAACGATTGTGTTGATTAAATGTAAAATTATGAGTATATGTTGAAGTTGTGATTATAGTTGTTGTAGGTGAAGTTTTGATTGGCTTCATGTCCTTCTTATCCTTACTAAATATGGTTGGATTGTAGGGTATAATTTTACCCTACAATTAATGGGGATTACCTTTGTGTCAAGATTAACATTAGATATCAAAGAACTGGTTTTAGTTATAGTTTAAGGAGTGGTAATGGAGGTTTTTAATTTGATGTAGATAAATGATTGGATTATAGAAGTTTTGCACAATTTTTATCTTCATCTATTTTTCTTCAACATATTTTTTTTCTTGTAGTTAATCCTTGTTTCATCTATTATGAAAGTATATATTTAAACTCATTGTATGTAAATGATCTCACTTTTTATTGTATGATAATATGCATATTGTTTGAAAAAATAAAATGATATTTCCTTATGAATGCATTATGCTAAAAGCACTTACTCATTTCTAAGCTTCACTTCTATTAAAAAAAGGTTTTGTATCAACTGTATGAAATTCTATAAAGAGATTGAACGCATGTCAATACCATAAGTTATATAGTTATATGCACATACATTACCATATAATACCTTTTTTAAATATTCCTTTACCATATAATACCTCTTTTAAATACTCATTTGATTAAATATTTGAGGAAGTGCTCCTCATAATCTAAGGTACATAGTCTCAAGATGTCAAGTTCATTATTTCCATAACTTTTTATCATAAATATTCCTTTGATTAAACATGGCGGAAGTGCTCCTCATAAGTTAAGGTACATAATGTCAAGATGTCAAGGTCCATTTATTATTTCCAATACGTTTTATCATGAATATTTAATATATCACATAGGGTTTGAGCGTTTAAGTATTTTGGGATTAAGTTTATATATATATAAAGATTTTTTTAGTTTTCTCTTTGTTAAGCTATATCTACATACTATCAAAGTTGTTTTATTTTCATGTCAAACATTTATGTAAAAACAAATGAAGAGTTTTGAGATGACATCATAGCTAGTTGTCCTTAGTCTCCCATTTTTTTGGAGCATATTAATTACCTTTCTAGATTTGAATGACTGTTGCACATATAAATTCTTTTGCATTATAAAATGATTGTTAAAATAGATTTAGAATAAAAATGACTCAAAAACCATAATAATTTTTTTAAATAAAAATAAGATATTTAAGATAAAACTTATTCTAAAACCATAATCAATTTAAAAATTCATTACAACAAGGTGTCGTCTCTCTCAAAATGCACCGTGGAATATCATACATACAAATCTATGTAATAGATGTCATATACAATATCAAAATCTTATTACCTTACACAAATCAAGCATAAACAAAGGTAAAAGGAACATTGGTTTTTAAACATGCATGTAACAATAAATAAGACATCAAATCATATATATATATATATATATATATATATATATATATATATATAATTTTTTCATTAGAGTTTTTAAAAAGTTAAATGAATAAATTCTAATAAAAATGAAACAAATTTGTAAAAAATATTTAACTATAATTTATTCAAATATTTTTAAAAATTAAAAATATTAAAATTAATTTACAAATTTAATAATAAAAAATATAAAAAAACACAATATTTTATTACTTGTTTGCAAGTTCAATATAAGGAAAATGTTATAGTGGAGAAAAAAATGGATTTTTAGTAGTACAAGCACAACTTTTGAAATTTCATAATTGTAAATACTTGTATAATTAAAAAATTTAAACATTTATTTAATTTAAAATTACATTTTTAATATTGCACAATTATAAAAGGTGGTAAATCTTTATTGTGTGAATAATTTACATATATATATATTTTGTCATATTTATGGTAAAAAAATATGTTTATAGTTTTTATTTGTTTATATATAATAGAAAATAAAATTGAGAATATAAAGGGTATTAATTAACTTTTAAGTAGATTAAAGAAACATGCATTATCTAGAAGGATTTACCTATCCTTTGCAACTTACCAGTGGATTGTATTAGTTTTTCACAATAGGTATCATGAGAAAGAAATGAGGGGCAAGTGTGACCAAGCAAGGGGTAATGTTTTATATAGCATCGGTCAATGTTTGAAGGGGTTTTATATCCATGTATTTGTGGGTTCATTTTATATCTCTAAGATACAAATTAGTACTCCACTTTGGTATACGATGACGAATGCTCCACTTTGGCTTGGGGACATATGATCCAATTTGATCTCAGAGCATCAATGGCATCAGTGGTCCACATTGTTGTGGAAGTATCATTTCTCCACTTCAATTCCCTTTATTATAATGGATGAATGGTTTTGGAAGAATTTGTCAAACATTTTGTATGTATCGGGGAACTCGTTTTGTGATTAAAAGTGTAGTGCCCTGGTTTTCCAGTAGAGCACTTGGTAGAATTTCTGAGTTAATTTTCTATGCATTAAACCTTACTGAGGTGTAAGGAAGTAAATTTTCCCAATTTCATCTCTATTTCTGTTTAATGTGATTCAGTTTACTGTTTTGTACTTAAAAATTCTGATATAAAAAAAAAATGAACTAGCATATCATTATTTCTTGCAACAGTTGTTTCAGCAAAGAACATGTTCCACTGTAAGAATTCAGTAAATGGCAAAGTATATGCAAGGTTCAGAGTAAGTCTCAGCATAATAAGCAAATAAAATAAATAACAAGGAAAGTACCTGATGCTGATGCTAATCGACGGCAGGTTGTAGCAGGTGATGATATACTTCTTAGACAGCCAAAACGATATGTCCACCCTACCGATCAGCTATTATCTTGCTGACCCTAGGAAATCAACGGATTTCCTAGCCCCCGAGCCCACAAACTGATAATCCCGAGAGCAACCTTCCATAGTTCCATGGTAATAATCATTTGCTGAGTTAACCCCCTCCTCAGACTTCCTTTGAGTTTCCCACCTCCTCAAGGCTTCGAGTTAACCCCCTCCTCGGCATTCCTCCTTTTTCACAAAAATACTAAGTCTTCTCTCCTCCAAAACCAACCCCCTTACTACTATGCAAAACTCCCCTTTTATAGAAAATCCTTGTCCTCCGTAAATTCATAACTCCTTTTCACTCCACCGTCCCCAAATTCCTCTCTCGAGCCCCTCAAACATTAACTTCTTTCCTTTGTATTTAATGTTTATTAATGTCATTAGTAAAATATTATATAAATAGTTGACTCTTTTCCCTTGGACATGATATGTTTTAATGGTTTACCACATTTGTCAAGATAACTTATCTTTGTGATTTAAATCTAATATTTGCATTGAATAGTTAAATAGTAATAAACCTTTTCATCTCATCACATCCGTTCCAAAATTGTCCTATTATGTCTAACTTAGAAATGGAATAATCACACTCTAATCGTTTATTTAATCAATATTTAATTTTACCTATTTTGCCATTGTTATACATGAATGGTAATATTATTAAAATAACATTAATTAAATAATAATATTTAATTAAATTACCACAAGTAACCGTAAATGGTGAATTTAATAAAAGTGTCTTTTAAACTATTTGTTTATCACAATGTTTACCAACAAGTAATACATAGCTTTAATTGATTTGTTTACACACCTTAGATAACTTTATATTCATTATCTGAGTTTGAACAATGCATGATTAGCATAATTACTTACAACAACTAATACATTTATTCAACATGTTAAGTGTTTATTTATCGATACTAATGTACAGGTGCAAGGTGTGCATGCGTGGCCAGCGTATGCACAGATCATAAATGTACTATAGGCAAACCCCATCCCGCCTATGCATACTTGCTAACTAATAGTAGTATTTACCCTCATGCAGGAGAACAAGCATAACATATATATATTACAATTACTTTAACATTCTCAGTTATTTAACAGTTAAGTCTTTACGATTTCACATCATTACCTTTATCTTTATATTAGTTTAATCAATCAAGTACAAGGAAGGGTACCTACTACCACTAACTCAGGATCAAGGAATACCCAACCCTCAACAATACTATCATATCCTCCCATCCTACCCTACTGCCACATCCTCCCTGTCCTTCCTCTGCTAGTATAAAAGTGGATGTCGGACTCATCGACCTGACCACATAGAACTTGAGAGCGATAGCGTCGGCTGAACAGCGGACCTATCCTCTCCTAGCAGGCATCCGACCATCGTCATCACACATACATGGGGAGCGTGTCTCAGCACGGCCCTCCCACGATCTCGGGTATTATAGGAACATAGGGTGGGCAACACATCCATCCCTCTCAACATACTGGGCCTACGCCCTTATCAAATCATACTCTGCTGCTATTAGGATTATCAGTTTGTGTTATCGTATCATCATTCTTGGCTGCTAAGGTTTACTGTACGAACATGTTCTTTTCTCAATGTATCAGATCAAGTAACTGGCTATCCCATAGCCCTCGTGTCCTGTAGGTTAGTATTTCGCATATACACATTTTATAACAAGTATTTCCATTTGATCACCCATTGATCCATATCATCAGCATCATTTGATTTCACATCACCATTGCATCACAGATACGCATGGAATATAACAGTTCTATCAATTTCATCATAGGAGAGCATCCACGTGCAACACCATACATTTCACATTTCATTAGTGGAAACGCTTAAACATATATTTTCATCATAAAAACAATGAACCTCATGATAATCATAACTTAATAACTGCATGAATATAGTAACATCATAACCGTGGTATCAGCATGAAAATAGTAACATTCTAAACATAGTAGCAACATATCATCATGTCTAACATGCCAAAATATAGTTCACTCTGTCTAGCTGAGTCCAACAGATAATAAGCAAATAAAATGAAAGGTGTCTAACTCATAAACACCTGGCCAAATATGGGGCGTTACATACACCCACCCTTCAGGAAACTTCGTCCCGAAGTTATGGTCATAATAATGCCGGAAAATCTTGACTCATAGTCTATGCAATTCCGCAAATGGCGGGTCCTGGCCATACATGTCCTACTTAGCTTTAATCTTGACCAAATACGCCGATATTATCTTTTAATTTCACTTCTCTTATCTCGTGATATGTGTTCTAATATTTAAAGAACATTTTAGATTAATCCTTTTGTTGGACCTCAATGTTACGACTAGAATGCCTAAATGTTATAATCATGTTCTATCCACCTTAGTATCCTATTTCATACCCTTTTCAATATTCTTTAAGTTACATCATCCAGATAAGTTTATCCATCACAAAACGGAGTTTACCGAAGCTTTTATTGATCCAACTTGGCGTGGAATAGTCAACAATTTAAATTGGGGGTCATTTGAACTCATAATTTGTATTCACTCGATGTGCAACCACCAAGGAATCTTAAGGTTTGCATACCTCTTTTAGGGAAGAAGATTCGTGTCCTCAAAATCCTAAGGTCATATATTATTATTTCCGTATCGGTAATAACCAGTAACAAAAGTATCGTAACATTGTTAAACTAGGGGAACTATCATCGTTTACAAGGTTTTCATGGCTATCTCTTATCAAAACACAATTGTTATCATGGTTATCTATTATTGTCTCCTTTTAAACTAATATAATCTATGGAGAAACCATTCCTGCTTCAATTCCTTAAGAATTTCATAGCTAGTTTTGTTCCCATCCTTACCATCGCAAAGTTGATTACTAGTATTGATCCTAGTATGCCATTGTATTTGTATATCACCACTCTTCCTACTCACACAAGCAACCTTTATGTGCTTTGTAAAGACCTTAGTCTAATCCTACAAGTTGAACGAAAACATCAATGCGTAATATGTTCAATCATATTAGGGTTTCATAACATCCATTTTAATTGAGTTAAGTTTGAGGACTGTGTTGAGATTCTTAGGACTCTCTTATTATTACCCGAGATTATCACTATATTGGATATGATTAATCCGAAATTCCTCAAACCCTTGTTGCACCGTTACCCCAATATTTAACTTTTCATTCTAAAGTCATGTACCCCTTTAAGAAAATAGTCTTTTAATAAGCTTTATATGCAATCTCCTTGTTTAAGTGCATGGTGTTTTCCTTAATGTGATTCAAAAGGATACCTAGTCCTTGTATCGAACAAATTTATTTCTGTCCCTTATCTTACCTAAATAATATATAATAATATATATTTTCTAAGTCTCTCTATCTCTGAGCTACATAACATTTCATATCTTAACGTTTCCAGACTAAAATACTTGTATATCATTACATTTATTTATATTTTTAAATGAAAATTTTATTTGTAAATATGATTTATGAGGAGTTCATGAGCTTTCACTTTAATTTGTACTTTGTACCAAGTTATCTATACACACACACATTGACGTTTGTGTAATCTATTGTGGGGACCTAGGAACTCACAATTCAAACATCACTCCATGTTTATTTTACCATATTCCCTTATCCGCAATGCAAAGTTTAGACATGGTCGACCTAACATATGACACCTTCACATAACCACAAAACATGTCAATTACTTAACTTGTACAACCATTCCGTAAAACTAAATGATGTTACTTAGCATTGCAACTGGTGCATTCTACGAAATTCATTGATAGATTTAAAACACCAATTTTCCTTTCTTAGTTGATATATAAAAATTTTCACTCTTTTAATACTCATTTGAATTATTCTAGATGGTTGTAGATGTTAACTTTTAAGTTGATCTTTTTACGTAAGTGAGTGTCTTAGACTTTTAGCCTGTATTTCTTTTATCATAAGGTTGTCAACTTAGCTTAAAGTAAACTAAATAAGGTTTGTATAGGAAACACTAATTTTTTTTTTATTAGGTTTATTTTAATAAAATTTACGAAAGCCACTCTTGTCATAAGTACCCCATCCTCGTACCAAAATTTGAACCAAGATTGGAGGAGGAATTTAAGAAAATAACGGAATTCATTTCTACCGTGTCATTTTACATTACTAGGAAAACCTAATGCGGTGCTCCTTAAAATGCCTATGGGAACAGTTTTGTTAGGATCAACGTGTTTGAAATTTATGGTCGTTTTCATTAATGATTTTGTCATGTAGTGAAATTAGTGTCTTAGCATTCAGCTTGCCATGCTCGTTTTAACGGTTCCTTGTTTTCAAATTAAGTGTTTGTTTCGTCTCCTCGATTATACGTTGAAGTCTCGACAAAGGTTTTTTTTTTTTTTGAAATTCAAATAAATATGTTAATAAAATATCTAAATAATATTTTATTATATTGTTATATTCATTTATTTATTGTAAATATTTTTTTTTTTTTGGTTTTGTGTACTATTATATTATTACCGCCTTATCATCCCTATATAGTTATCATTACTACATTTTTTTTCTATTTTTATATCATCATCCTTTTCTTCTTCTTTTTTTTTTTTTTACTTTTAATTCTTATTAACATCTAAATTAAATTAAATAATAAATAAATAAATAAAAATAAATGAATTAAATTAAATTAAATTAATTAATCAAAGACATTAAATTAAATTAAGTTAAGTTAATTTAAAAGATATTAAATCAATTTAATTCAATTAAATCAAATGAAGAGATATTACATTAAATTAAATTAAAAGATATTCAATTAAATTAATTAATTTTAAATTAAATTAAAGATATTAAATTAAATTAATAAAAATTTAGTTAATATTAAAAGACGTTAAAAAAAATTTAAAACACTACAAAACACAGAAAAGACCTTTTCTCCTTTTTGCATGTGGGATTGGCGCCCACGCTAAATAAATAAAAGAAAAGTAATAAAAAAAAAATAATAATGCGGAGGTGAATTGACGCGATGAAGTTCGTTTGTCCGGAGGGTTGCAAGAGCCGGAGATCGACGACTCTCCTTCACCCCGCGTCGGAAACATGCTCGAGAGATAACAGAGTTCGGTGGTCGCGGAAGGAAAACCGCCGTCACACGTGTCCGTTTCTTACTCGTCCGCATCCAGAAAAGCGGTTTCGCAAACCACTTTAAGGGCCACGCGGAAACCACCTGACGTGGCACCGACTCCTCTCCCTATTTAAGGAGGAAACGAGGTTTTATTTTGGGCATTGTTTGGGCTGCTTCTCGGGTGAAGAGCTCGCGGTGCTGAGCGCTAGGGTTTGGCCCTACTTCTCTGCCACCTCCCATGTCCCTCTCCGCCTTCACCTCTGCACGGGCACGACAGATAACGAAATGGGCTGTAGTGGCGGGCGTGGTGATCCGCCCCCACCTTCAAGTTGGCTGTAGCGCCAGGCTTTTACATTAGAGTTTGGCACTAGTGCGCTGGGCCCTTGGACTTGGTCCTATGCTGTAGTGTGTATGGTGGACTTAGCATTTGCGCTGGTCATTGTATGTTAATTTGTGAATTGGGCAGCTGCAGTACCGAGTAGATTGTTCTTCCACTTCACCTGCGAACTGAAGGATGTGAAGAAAGATTAACACAAAGTTCTATTCAAGTTTAATGTCTGTCGGTAGCGGCATGTTCTCGGTGGACTGAGTTTGGAGATGCATAGAAATTGATATTGACACCCATTCTTGCTAGGAACCCTTCCTTGGAAAATAATATGATTTGGGCCAATTTAGCGTCTAACTTCAATCTGCAGGGAAAGTTTTCTATGCGACAAGTTGGGAGGTCCCTGAAGGGTTTGGATGACCTCATGCTGAATTCCAGAAGGAGGGATTTAACAGAGACCTTAATAATTTCATTGAATGCTGCAGCTCAGCCAAGCACTTTGACCTAATTACCAATTTCCGTGAAAGACAATCTCTATTGCAAAAGGACCCAAATTTTTTTTGTACTGCCTCAAAGATGGCAAGTCAGGCGGGAAGTATAAAGGTGACTGCCATCAATGGCGTGAAAATGTATTCTGTGTCGGGGCAGCGGTCATTTGCCACATGGCTTACGCCTAAGAAATTGAGAGCTCTGCGCAAGGATAGTGAGTACATGCGAAGGATAGACTTGATTCAGGACCTGAACTTTAATACAGCGGCTACTCGCATCAAGTCAACACCCGATGGAGAGTTTATTATTGTATCAGGTACCTATCCACCTCAAGTAAAGGTATACGAATTAGGAGAGTTGTAATTGAAGTTTGAACGACATTTGGTGTCAGAAATTATTGAATTTCAGGTATTGGGTGATGACTACTCAAAGTTAGCTTTTCTCTGTGCTGATCGTTTTGTTTGTCTTCATGCTAAATATGGGAGTCACCACAGCCTTCGAATTCCAAGGATGGGAAGGGATATTGTCTATGATCGTTGGTCATGTGATTTGATTTGTGCTGCTTCTTCACCAGATTTATATCGCATCAACTTGGAACAGGGATTATTAGCTTGTGGTGGAGAAGATGGTGCTTTAGAATGTTTTGATTTGAGAGAAAAAAAATCATCTGTTGGCAGAATTGATGTGGTTACACATACAGGAGATATTGATCAGGAGGTTACTGCTATACGATTCGAGGAAACTGAAAGCTTTCAGATGGCAGTTGGAACTAGTTCTGGACAGGTGCTAATATATGATCTGCGTTCTTCGAGGCCTTTTCGAGTTAAAGATTACATGTATGGTAGCCCCATTTTGGATTTCTGTATGTTTATTTTAGTTTATTTTTCTCTGCAATGTTATGGGTCTGGAGATTCTGCACCCATATTAAGATGCGAAGAGAAAAACTACGAATTTATTTATTAGGGCTTTGATGAACGTTCAGAGGCGAAGATTGGCTTTCGTTTGAAAAATTCAGAGATTGAATGTGAAGATAATTAGTAATTAACTGTGTCAAGGTTTTGACAATGTCAGAAACAAAATAATGATATTGATTTATAGAATATTTGATGAAGATTTCAAGCAAAGTAGGGCATTGGTTTCTAGGGTTTGGGTGATTTTTTTTTTTTTTTTTTTTCAATTTATCTCTTAATATCGTGTGGTTGTTTTTTTTTTTTCGGTTGGTTTAATTTGTCTGTAGCTTTTCTTTAATTTTCTGCATTAGATAGATGATAAAACAACCCTGAATCTTAATTATTTATCACTAACGGGTGTTCAACTACTTGCTGGAATTTGCCATAAAGTTTTCTCGGCATGAAATCTGAAATTTAACTCAATTCCTACTTAGTTTTAAGTGATGTAATTCATAAAACTTAATTCCGAAATTTTATTTCTACATAATCACATACATTTGGAATTCATTTTGTGATGGCGATCATTCCTAAAGCTTGGAATTTCATAATGCAAATTTCTGTAGAAACTATTGGATTAAATGAGTTTAAATCCAATTACTTTGTTGATTTTTCTGCTATAAGGTACTAGGCCATCAAGGGAACATTTCTGGAAATCATATGATAACTAATAAATCAGATTTAATAGTAATAATCATTTATTTATTGGTTACAAATGCTTCTTTAAAATTTTGGAAATTCTGTTTATTATTTGTCTTAAGTTATTTCCAACAGCAAATTGTTTTCACGATCGTTCAATGCCCATGTATTGTTAAGTAAATCATCTATCAATTTCTAAAATGATCTCTTGATGAATGGTCCACTTTACTAGCTTTATCTCGCACAACCTTTATTTACACGTAATTCTGGAACTTTTATTTGATGCTAAGGCTCATTGATTATTCTAACAAATTGCTCTTGATGATGATCACGGATCATGGATGCTTAAAATTGTCACAAAAAGATATTCCATATCTTATTTGAAATAGCATTTTTTTTTTTTTTGTTTCTTTGCAAATTTTAAAATCCTTTGTTTTGCACGCTACTTACCTGGTCTTTTGTTATATTATGCAGGTAAATCAATGTTACAAAAATTTAGGGAAGACGGTTTGGAAAAAATCTGGAACATTGATTTCAGATTTCTGCATGGAGTTCTACCTAAATTTACACACATTTTGCTTAGGGATGCTTAGTTTCTATTTCCGGTAGGCCATTAGGTTCGAGAGTTCGAACCGGGCTCTGATACCATCTGTAGTGCCCTGGTTTTCCAGCAGAGCACTTGGTAGAATTTCTGAGTTAATTTTCTATGCATTAAACCTTACTGAGGTGTAAGGAAGTAAATTTTCCCAATTTCATCTCTATTTCTGTTTAATGTGATTCAGTTTACTGTTTTGTACTTAAAAATTCTGATATAAAAAAAAAATGAACTAGCATATCATTATTTCTTGCAACAGTTGTTTCAGCAAAGAACATGTTCCACTGTAAGAATTCAGTAAATGGCAAAGTATATGCAAGGTTCAGAGTAAGTCTCAGCATAATAAGCAAATAAAATAAATAACAAGGAAAGTACCTGATGCTGATGCTAATCGACGGCAGGTTGTAGCAGGTGATGATATACTTCTTAGACAGCCAAAACGATATGTCCACCCTACCGATCAGCTATTATCTTGCTGACCCTAGGAAATCAACGGATTTCCTAGCCCCCGAGCCCACAAACTGATAATCCCGAGAGCAACCTTCCATAGTTCCATGGTAATAATCATTTGCTGAGTTAACCCCCTCCTCAGACTTCCTTTGAGTTTCCCACCTCCTCAAGGCTTCGAGTTAACCCCCTCCTCGGCATTCCTCCTTTTTCACAAAAATACTAAGTCTTCTCTCCTCCAAAACCAACCCCCTTACTACTATGCAAAACTCCCCTTTTATAGAAAATCCTTGTCCTCCGTAAATTCATAACTCCTTTTCACTCCACCGTCCCCAAATTCCTCTCTCGAGCCCCTCAAACATTAACTTCTTTCCTTTGTATTTAATGTTTATTAATGTCATTAGTAAAATATTATATAAATAGTTGACTCTTTTCCCTTGGACATGATATGTTTTAATGGTTTACCACATTTGTCAAGATAACTTATCTTTGTGATTTAAATCTAATATTTGCATTGAATAGTTAAATAGTAATAAACCTTTTCATCTCATCACATCCGTTCCAAAATTGTCCTATTATGTCTAACTTAGAAATGGAATAATCACACTCTAATCGTTTATTTAATCAATATTTAATTTTACCTATTTTGCCATTGTTATACATGAATGGTAATATTATTAAAATAACATTAATTAAATAATAATATTTAATTAAATTACCACAAGTAACCGTAAATGGTGAATTTAATAAAAGTGTCTTTTAAACTATTTGTTTATCACAATGTTTACCAACAAGTAATACATAGCTTAAATTGATTTGTTTACACACCTTAGATAACTTTATATTCATTATCTGAGTTTGAACAATGCATGATTAGCATAATTACTTACGACAACTAATACATTTATTCAACATGTTAAGTGTTTATTTATCGATACTAATGTACAGGTGCAAGGTGTGCATGCGTGGCCAGCGTATGCACAGATCATAAATGTACTATAGGCAAACCCCATCCCGCCTATGCATACTTGCTAACTAATAGTAGTATTTACCCTCATGCAGGAGAACAAGCATAACATATATATATTACAATTACTTTAACATTCTCAGTTATTTAACAGTTAAGTCTTTACGATTTCAGATCATTACCTTTATCTTTATATTAGTTTAATCAATCAAGTACAAGGAAGGGTACCTACTACCACTAACTCAGGATCAAGGAATACCCAACCCTCAACAATACTATCATATCCTCCCATCCTACCCTACTGCCACATCCTCCCTGTCCTTCCTCTGCTAGTATAAAAGTGGATGTTGGACTCATCGACCTGACCACATAGAACTTGAGAGCGATAGCGTCGGCTGAACAGCGGACCTATCCTCTCCTAGCAGGCATCCGACCATCGTCATCACACATACATGGGGAGCGTGTCTCAGCACGGCCCTCCCACGATCTCGGGTATTATAGGAACATAGGGTGGGCAACACATCCATCCCTCTCAACATACTGGGCCTACGCCCTTATCAAATCATACTCTGCTGCTATTAGGATTATCAGTTTGTGTTATCGTATCATCATTCTTGGCTGCTAAGGTTTACTGTACGAACATGTTCTTTTCTCAATGTATCAGATCAAGTAACTGGCTATCCCATAGCCCTCGTGTCCTGTAGGTTAGTATTTCACATATACACATTTTATAACAAGTATTTCCATTTGATCACCCATTGATCCATATCATCAGCATCATTTGATTTCACATCACCATTGCATCACAGATACGCATGGAATATAACAGTTCTATCAATTTCATCATAGGAGAGCATCCACGTGCAACACCATACATTTCACATTTCATTAGTGGAAACGCTTAAACATATATTTTCATCATAAAAACAATGAACCTCATGATAATCATAACTTAATAACTGCATGAATATAGTAACATCATAACCGTGGTATCAGCATGAAAATAGTAACATTCTAAACATAGTAGCAACATATCATCATGTCTAACATGCCAAAATATAGTTCACTCTGTCTAGCTGAGTCCAACAGATAATAAGCAAATAAAATGAAAGGTGTCTAACTCATAAACACCTGGCCAAATATGGGGCGTTACAAAAAGACTTTATCATTATGTGGCTTGATTCTTTCATGCAAACCATAGTTTGTATAGTTTCTTTTTTTCTCAATATAATATTGTTAAACTCAACATCTCAACACACATAAATCTAAAGAATCTTATTCCTCTATTTTTTTCTATATCTTTTTCAATGTTCCAAAATAAAATTTCTTTGTTGAACTAATAAAAAATTTAATTTATAGTTTCATTAACTTCAAGTATTCATAATTAATTATATATATATAAATGTATCGCAAAAAGATACGATAGTTTTAACTTTGACAATTTCCCTCTCATCATGTAAGCAATTAAGTGTTGGATATTCATAGATACGCCTAGTTGTAGTGGATACAACATAGGTAAATTTGTTGAGAGGACAACCTCACCACAACCATCATACATTGATGCCACCAATTACAAAAAATTAGACCATTCCATGATTGTATATTCCCGAAAATATCCTTGTGCTGACAGTAGGGGTTCTCCATGGTGAAATCCCCAATTAGACTTCCAAGCATTTGAATAGAGAACACATTTAGATTCATTCCCGGCTATTATTAACTTGTTTTGTGTAACGCCCCATATTTTGACTAGGCGTGTTTGTGAGTTAGACACCTTTTACTTTCTTTGCTTATTATCTGTTCGACTTAGCTAGACAGAGTGAACTATATTCTCAGCATGTTAGACATGATGATATGTTGCTATTATGTTTAGGATGTTACTGTGACCATGCTGATACTACGGTTATGATGTTATGATGTTACCATCCTCATGATGTTATTTGGTTTATGTGGTTACTATGTTGTAGTTATCACGAGATTCTTTTATTTCATAATGACAGTATATGTTTAATAATCGTCCTGGATGAAATGTGATATATATGATGTGGTATTTATGCTGTGATCAATTTAATGATTTTATGTGATAAAATAAATGATGTTGACAATATGGAACAGACGATGATAGAATGGAAATATTGTTATAAATCTATGGCTGCAGAGTACTAATCTGCAGGACACCGGGGCTATGTAATAGTCGGATACCTGATACGAAGTATGGTATAGTACCTATTTTGCAGAGAGCCTTGTTTACCAAAGTTGATGATACGATGACACAAACCAATAATCTCGAGAGCAACAAAGTATGAGTTGATAAGGGCGTAGGCCTAGTATGTTGAGAGGGATGGATGTATTGCCCACCCTATGTTTCTATGATACCCGAGGTCGTGGGAGGGCCGTGCCGCGACACGCTCCCCAAGTTGTTGTGATGACGATGGTCGGATGCCTGCTAGGAGAGGTTAGGTCCGCTAGTTAGCCGACGCTACCACTCTCACGTTCTACGTGGCTAGGTCAGTATAGCTGACATCCACTTTTGTACTAGCAGAGGAAGGATAGGGAGGATGCGGACGTAGGTTAGGGTGGGGGGATATGTTAGTTAGTACTATTGAGGGTTGGGTATCCCTTGATCCTGATTTAGTGGTAGTAGGTGCCTCTTCCTTAAAAACAATTGATTGATTAATTATGGTGAATCTGGAAAACATAAATGTTACAACTTAATTGGATAATTATCAATGCCTAATGATGCTGAAATGATTATGATTTATGCATGTTGAATGGGTTAAGTATTTGTGATTGTTTGTATGTATGATTGTTATGTCAGTACAAATCATTGTTTTGTTGAAGTTAATATATATGCATAGGGGAAATGATGTTTTCTTATAGTACGAGTACAATCTATGCATACGCTGGCCACGGATGCACACCTTGTACATGTACACTAGTATTAATGTGATAACTATTGGTTGTGATTGAATTCTAGATAAGACTCAGTCGTGAATTAGTGAAGTCCAAATGATGGTTGTTAATAATGTAAAAATGCATAAATGGATTAGTCTGTTAGTTGTTAATTACATGCATTAGTAACTAATTGTTGGAAATAGTGTTGTGCTTAACATCATTTATGATGCGTTGGGGATAGTGTTGTATTTAACATAGTCCCTGTTTAGTTTACACAATTAGCGTTGTTTGTTCTAGCATAATTGTCCTTCTCTTTGAACAGTCAAATTATGTTGGTTAGAAGGAATTCAATGTTATGTTTATAACCTTTAAGGTCATAGTGTTATAAAATAATTATCATTAAATATTTTAATATTAATATTACTATTGTTATTAGTATTATTAAAGTTGTTATTGACATGCATAATCTTATTTGTTATTATAATCGTTGTCAAATAAACATAGCTTAATGTTTTGCATAAATGGATAAATTTATCACGATTGTTTTATGTGAATGATAAAAAGGAACCAAAATTATTAAAAAAAAACAATTGAAAGTGAGTCATATTATTATATTCCATATCATATTGTTATTTAAACTTTAATTATAAATCAAACAACATTTTCGAATCAAGATTTAGTTGAGTAATAAATAAATGAACGTCCTCCATGTGTAAATTCAAGTTTGCATTTATTATATTATCCTATCCGCATTTAAAGATCAAGCGGTGGGATAAATTCGATACAATTTAACTTGTCCCATATGTTTAGATAAGGCAAGTCATGCTTATTTATTTAATTATTATTATTATTATTTTTTTTTTGAACAATAGGAAATCTACACAAAAGGACAACCTTAATTAGAATTGAATTATTCCACTGCTCGAGAAAAACAAGAAATCTGACAAGCATATTTAAATATTATTTTATCCTTAGAATTGAATTATTCCACTGCTCGAGAGAAACAAGAAATCTGACAATCATATTTAAATATTATTTTATCCTTGATGAGTGTGATGGTATTAATGGTTTAAGAATCCCAAAAAAAACCTGGAGGGCTAAGGCGGTGGAGTGAGAATGAAGTTTGGAGGAGGAAAATGGATCTATAAAGCAATGGTTCACGAAGATGAGTGGGGGGGTTTTGGGGGGAGAAGAAAACTTAGTATTTTGATGAAAAGGAGGAATGCCGAGGAGGGGGATAACTCGAAGCTTTGAGGAGGTGGGAAACTCAAAAGAACGAGGTGGGGTTAACTCTTGAACTATGGAAAGGTACTAAGGAAGGATGCTGTCGGGATTATTGGTTTGTGGACTCGGGGGCTAGGAAACCCGTCGGTTTCCTAGGGCCAGCATGATAAGAGCTGGTCGGCAGGGTGGATCATCTATTTTTGGTTACTAAGGCTTGGACCAAAGGAGCTACGAAGTGGATAGGGGCAATCTACAACCTACATCGGTCCAGGTATTCTACTGGTAGTTATAAAAATTACAATTATGCAAGAAATTACAATTATATGTATGTTGTTAAAATTACTATATGTAGGTGCACTTTATGCTCTTAGACATTTTTCTAATCACTAAAATTATGCAGAAAATTAGCATAACGAAAGCATAATGATACTCATTTATTATTGAAATAAAAAGAAGGAAAAACAACTGCTAGGAGCTGGTTACAAAACTTGATTTCAAAATCTAGAACTTCAGTGGCCTTCCAGTTAGGGGGGCACTGCATTTTGGATTTCACTCGTTGAAAATCAATCCACCATTTAGGGTTTTTTTTATTGTTTGAGGATGAGATGCAATATGCCTAACCTACGATGCAATCCTAAGCTATCATACTCTATCATACCGATGAGCAAATTTGAAGAATGAGATATGAATAAAAATAAAACACATATCCAAAGACATGCATATGAGACACAAGACATGTATAGCAATCACATATTGAAATACAACACAAAAATATCCATTGCATTAAAACATCCTACATATACAACTCCTAAAAAGCATAGACACCATGAGATTGTAATATACAAAAAGAGATGCTGATGGCTGTAAGAATAGTTAAAGATGAAATTAAAACATTCTTACTGCATATAAGTGAAAATAGAGTAGAAAATAGTTTCATGGCAATCCATCTTCAAATATAGTCACAGTATTCATTCCAAAAAAACTTAATTCCAACATCCTTTGTATTCATCCCCGGAGAAATAGTTCTGACAAAGAATGATTAGAATAGGCTCGAGTGTCAGAAATCCCTTTCTCTTTATCTTCCCCTTAATTTATAACTTTACAAAATAAATGACAAATGTCTTTTCATATGCCTCACGTCAGTTGGGAGTTTTAAGCTCCCAAAATATTTGACATTTAAAATATTACATTGTCTTCGAGAGAAAAATAAAAATTAAATTTCATCTCATGGTCCCATTAGAGACTTAATGAATTGGCCCCATGCATAACATTAATAAACAATCACATTTAATTGCTTCGGTTCAAGAAATCATAAAAAAACTTCAGGATTTATTACCTCCCTTGAGAGTGTATTTGATGCAGGAGCATCGAGGCTTGGGAAAATCAGTCAAAGATAGTCGACATGTGGAGATCGACCAGAGGGATTGCCGACGACTACTAGTGCGTGAAGCAGATTGACTTGTCAAAGTAAATAAGTCGAGCAAGGAACTGTCGAAGTAGTCGATAGGAGTGAAGAAGGATCGTGAGTTGCAGGATGGCTATGTCCGACAGACGGCAACTCAAGCAAAGGCATCGAATGGTCGACAAGTGGTCCAACCAGTACACCGACGGGTTTGGCGGGGCCAAGCGTGGAGGAAGGGGAGGACTAGAAAATTGCAGGAGTTAGGATTGAGTCGACACGAAGGTCGAGATGTGACTGAATACTATAGTAGGGTCGAGAGAGCAAAAATTCAAGAAAACTGTACCTGGTAGTCGTTTGGGGTTGTTGAAGAAGTTAATACAGTTATTGTAGGTACGTGAAGGACATTACAGATGTCATCACAGGTGGAGGCTATGCAGCATGGTAGAGATGCTAATAGTTGTAGGTCTACAAGATCAAGGAAGGATCAGCTTGCAGGAGGATGCATGTCTCAGGGATCGCAGTGATCTCGGGAACAGTAGCAGCTGGGTAGAAGACCAGAGAGAGAGATTAGTTGAGGGGACTTTTGGAAATTTCAGCAGTAGTAGATCGGGAACCGAGTCTAAGGTTGTGATAGAGAAGAGTCACACATGCTGACAAGAGAGCTGATATGAATCCATAGCTCATATTTCTAGAGTGAACCAGGAGAGGGTGAGGTTGACGCACAGGGAGAACACAACACAGTTACTTCTATATTGTAGTGGCTGAGGCCGACCATAGTTAGTTATTTGAATTTCAGTTATTTCGCATTGTAACTGATTTTTGAGAAGTATATAAGCCACTTCGGGCATCCTGTTTTACACCTAGTTCATGTAAGCATTGTGGTAGTGATATGTGTATTGTTAAGTAAGAACCTTACTTGTCTAAGGTGACTTGTGTCAGTTGGTATCAGAGCGGAAGAATCTGTGGAGTTGAAGAACGTGAGTAATATTGAGATTGCAAGTGCATTGAACAGCTCTAGCTGAGGTTGGGTAGAGTTGTGCATGACTTGTTGAATTCTGGTTGTGATTGGACGTGTGGGAGTTTCAGCGGAGGTTGAAAATGGCTCACTGAGGTGTTAACGTCCAAGGACGAAGAGTGAGTGGCGTAGCATCTGTCATAGTGGATCATGAGATATTCGATGAATCCGTCCAAACGATGTGAACTTTGACAAACAAAGTCATAGTGATCAAAGAAAGCCAAAGGCGTGGTTGTATTCCTGATGCATTAGACCACAGTGATGAGGAATTCAAAGAGGCAAAAGTTTAGGAAGAAGATGCAGAAGAACCAGAAGAAAGATTGATCAAACTTTTGACAGACATGAGAGGTCAGGCAAAGCTAGATGTGCGTAACTACTCGGGAAGCCTGGACCCAGAAGACTTGATCGACTGGTTCAGAGAAATGGAGAAATATTTCAACATATAACGGATTGAGGATCCTAAACGGGTTAAGACTGCATGTCTGAGGCTGAAGGGGTCATGCCTTGTTATGGTGGGATAATGTATAGGCTGACACAGTTAAGAAATGCAAGGAAAACATTAAGTCTTGGGACAGGATGGTCGCCAAGTTGAAGGAGAAGTTCTTGCTGAACAACTATGCAATTTCCTTATTTAGAAGGTTACAGAACTTTCGACAAAAATAGATGACCGTGAAGGAGTACACAGAAGAGTTCTAGCGATTGTCGATTCGGTCGAGACAAACCGACGAAGAATAAGAAGCTATTGCTAGGTACATGAACAGCTTGAAATATGTTATTCAGGATGAATTGAGCATATTGATATTTAGAGCAGTCGATGAAGCCTACCAGTTAGCTCTGAAGGTAGAAGAGAAATTGTCGAGGAAATCCACGAAGACCAGAGGTAGGATGACTGGTCGAGGTGCGAAGACTGTTTCCGCGAAGGGTCAAAGTAGTGGTTTTAAGAAGGAATCTATCGAAGAAAACCGATGGATAGAATGGACATCGACAAAGGAGAATATGCATGAGAACCGACGCGATGGTCGTGAGGCTCATGGTCGAGGTGTGTACGGTCGAAGTGGTCCATCCGACAGAAAAGGAGCTAACAGACCAGCCATAATCTATTACAAGTGTCAAGGAGCAGGACACATGCTGTAGAGGAGTCGAAACCTAGACATCGAAAAGATGAGCAAGTTGACGAGAGGGAAGAGTCGACATCTGACAGCAGTGGAGGTGAGAAAAGAAAGAACCGAAACCTAACAGTCCAGAGAGCCTTGATCCAGGAAGATCAACTTGACGAGACAGATCCGTCATAGCGGAAGTCGATCTTTCAAACGAAGGTGCGAATCGGCAAATGGCGTTGCAAAACCATATTAGATGGTGGAAGCACAGAGAATCTTGCATCGAAAGAAGTCATCGACAAGATTGGGATGAAGTGTCGGGAACACTCACACCCATACAAGATCTCATGGCTGCAGAAAGGACACTGTTAACACCCATATTAACCGCCAAGATTGTGAAGAAGGCAATTCAGGGTAACCACTAACCAATCTTTAGCTTGTGCTACTGACCCAACAAAAACAGAGAGGGATCTCTCGATAAGCTCATGAAAAAATGGAATAATAAAAGGGGTCAACAATGAAAACATACACCAGTATTCATCATTCAAGATATTCAATTACAACATATAGAAGATCAGATTTCTACTGGAAACAAAATGATTTAAACATTGCTTGGTTGAAACATATAAATCTCTATATGGGAAATGGAGTCACATTTAAACAAACCTTGAAAATTATCCACAAAGGCTTTGTGAATGCATTCACACATGGTAGATGTAGTAAGCAGCTAATAGTCAAAGAGCTTTTAATTGGTGAAACAAAAGAGAAAAGAACAATCCATTGATATAAGGCATACAATGATGAATCCTACACCAACTTTAGTAGAGAATAAGAATGAAATACTTGGAATGAGATTAAGCAGAGCATAATTTCTATGAATTCCACTTAACTATTACACTGCACTAAGTATGAAGAAATATTACAGACATGGAATAACGATGAAAGAAGCACAATTAACATGGGAAAAGGAAAGACAGACTATCAGACCAATTACACAAGAATCCCTGAAAAACGTAGGCTCAGCTCTGCAAACTTTATTAAATAGCTCAAAATGTCTTATAGACTGATTCTCAAAACTCCAAAAAGTTCTCAATCCATCAAAACTGAAAACTGTTGCAATTGAGTGACACCTCATCCGGATTTATTCATCACTTATCTCTACAAAACAGAAACAGGTAGAACCATTCTAACTGCTTTTCATCTGTAACGGTATTTTACCACATGATATTTACGTTCAACTACAAAGATAAAGATAACGAAGTAATTGTTCCAGCTGACTATTTTCATAGTCCCGTCAAAAAATATTCCAAATTGCATTTTAAAAATAAAAGTATCTTAGAAGTCTTTGTTTCTCAAATAAACAACAACTATTAAAAAAGCCAACGAATTATTGTGGAGGACAGAGAGTGTATTTCATTTTTTCGTATCTTTCCACGGTAGCCCATAGCTCAGCAGAAAGGAGGTCATAATCCGCCATCTCCTTTTCCATAACCCGGATGTCGATGTGCTCTGCAAGGGAAGATGGAAGGAGTCTTTCACCAATGGCAATTAACCGGTTCAGGATTTCAAAGTCTTCAGAGATCTTCTCCATCAAAGTTCTTCCTATAAGCAGCTGGATTAGAATTTTGAACTTGCTTTGATCCATCCTTATGCTCCAGAGCAAGTTTTTGTAACCATTTACGGAGATTAAATCTTGATTATTGTCCCAGAACGATGGTATCCCCATCTCAACTAACTTATCAAACGATCCTTTGAAATCTGCCACCTGCCTCTTCATTTCCTCTACTCTGGTTTCCATGCCCTCAACCTGTGTGTACTTTCCTAGAACTCTTCGTGCTACTGCAATGGCCATGATCCGGTTTCCAATATTGAAGTTGATCCTTTCCTCTTCTAATAAACTATTCAAAAAAGTAATAGTATTCAATGTTGTCTCCTTGGGATTTCAGACAAGAGTTTCTCTTGCGGCCGCACAACCTATGAAAACATCACTCATTATTTTCTCCCTTACTCTTATAAATTCCAGGTATGGCCTGAAAATTTCAGCTTCCTTAATAATTCAATCCCACACTAAATGCTTGCAACCCTACAAAGCTACTTGTTCTGTAACCTGATGGGTCAGCTTCTTATTGATATCAACTAATTCACTATGCTTATCTCAGAGGGTCTTTGCTTCTTCCTCCTTCTTTTCACTCTCCTCGAACCTCTGAGCTTTTTCCTTCATCTCCTTGATTTCCACATCTTTTAGGCTAATGTGAGACATAGCCTACACAAGGCTGTCAATACTACTATTATCCCCATTTTGGTTCATATTGGTAGGAAGCATGTCCAATTTGGACAAGTTACTTTTCAAGTCATCAAGCTTGTTTTCTCTTTTTTCCAAATGTCTTTTTCTCCAGCAAACTTCAACAATTCTACTTTACAATCATTCAATTCTTTAGACAAGGCTTCCTTTTGTATTTCGAAGTATGTTTCTTCAAGAGCCTGGATTAACTAGATATTAGCAACTTTTCCCTTTGTGTGCAACTTCATAATCAACTTGTCTTTTTAAGCCAATAGTTGTTTCATGTTTTTTCCTCCACCATCACTTCCAACTAGGTCAACTTGTAGTTTCTTGACCTGCTTTTGGAAGGCTCAGTTTTAAAGATTTTCTTGAGTCAATTGGTTTTTTAAATCTCTTACGGTAATTTGCAAATTATCGCTTTTCAATGCTACTTTTACAAAATCATCATATATGAGATCCCAAATCTACTTGTGAAACTGGATTTTATCTGTCACCGGTATCATTTTCCAATTGAGTTTCGTTCCGGTCACTTCATCCTCTGTCAATACTGCCAGGCTAAAAGTGTTATCCTTCATATCTCTGCTGGTCATCAAGGAAGTTTTGGTATTAGACAAACCCCTAGCTCTAGGCATCAAATCAAATAGCCTCTGGGCTGAGGCCTGTTTATTTTGATCATAATCCTTGCACAGGTCAGCCTTGGACTTAAATTTATTGCCACTATCACCTTCCTTAACATATTGAAACTTATATTCTATAACCTGGACTTCAGGAGCCGAAGAATCATCATTATATTCCTTCCCACCATCCATCGGAATAGTCAATCCTTCTTGAGCCACGGCAACAACCATCTCTTCTTTAGTGGGAGAAACAACTAACTCGGCTTGAGTAGCCGCAACAATTAACCCAACTGGTGTTTCCAATTTAGGCCGCTTGACTCCACTTCCTTCTTCAGTATCCATATCTCTGACTTCTTCTAAGTCTCTTTTCCGGCCCACTTCCATTGTGTCCGACACCTGATCTAAGTCCATTATTAAATCAGATAGCATTAGATCTCCTTCCTATGACTCTACAGCTTCCTATGTCTCAAGTTCCCAGCACAACAAATTTCGCCCCTTTAGTACCCCTTCTGGATCTTTATGTTCAAAAGCACTTAGATTACAATCTTTCCTTCTCTTGGAAATATTGTGCAAGGGGTCGTATTCGATGGCCACATCTTTCTTGAACCCTAATGGCCTCAAAAAATATTCTACATCTAGCAAAGCTTCCTTTCTCTTCACGACGAAGGGACCTACCTTCCAAGGGTATTTCACATCCGTGCCTTTCTTATAATGCAGGAAATGCTCCTCCTCCATAGTCAATTTCTATCTAATAAAATCAAGAGCAAACATCCGCAATGTTAGAAAAGAGGGAAAAACATATGGATCCTTTACAAAACCATACAACCTAATGACTATAGCATCCCTCAATAAAAAGCACTCATCGACTGCCAGCTCACTTTTCAACTACATCATTGATTTCATTTCTGGCAAAATCCTAGGTAGTTCTCCCCCATAGATGATTTTATAAACAGGGGGCAAAACATAGTTCAAATAATTGAAAACATTGTCTATCAAAGCATATGTTTCAAGCAGTGAGAAAAAATGCGGGCTTTCGGTGCTGCTGTACATAATCATTTTCATCAACAATGTCTGATATCTAAAAAACCTAGTATTTGGGAAATTGCTCAATTGTACATGTATCCTTTCTGCCAAAAATTCATGAAACATCAGTGATGGGATGAGCCCACTTTCAGACCTGGTCAAACTTATGCTAATCCTAAAAAGTAATCTTAACTGGACTTTAGTCACCCACAAATCTGTAACCAATCCTAAAAATTGAGCCACCCAAGAAAAAACCAACTAGGAATCGTCATAAAAAAGGATGACATTTAAGGGGTAGGGTTCTTCGGCGATTTAGGAGTTGGGTTTTAGACACATAGATAAGAAAGGTTGATGGATTTTGGGGGTGATTTGGCAATACAGGGAAACCAAAGACTCTTCAGAAAAACCCTCCAACTCCTGGTACTGTGACTCGGGAATGAAAAAATAATTCCTAACAACTGATGCATCTACATTATAGACGACTCTGGACTTATGGGCATCCATAATTACTCTTTCGGGTTCTGAGTAATTCGAAGAAAACCATGCTACAAACACAGGGAAAGGGGACACTTGGTCAAGGAAAAAGAAAATGAACAGTGACCTAAAGATTCCATGTATATCCAGTCCCTGTTCATGCGAGGCTTCCAATCTCTTCTTAATTTCTGGAACCAGGAGCCAAATGTATGTGTCAAACACATCGACCTCTCTATCTTCCAAGGAAACATTAACCATAGAACTAGTAGAAGCTTGTCCTTCCCCCATCTTATGACTATAAAAGACTTAAATTTTCAAAGAATGGCGGTTACACGATCCTACCTATCACTTTGGAAGCCCTGCACGCACCCTATCGAAGGTTCTATCGCCTTTGTCGTCTTCCACATGCCGAGATATTTTCTGACTTTGACAGGCTTCAAAATAAATGTCAACCTTTACGTGTGTTCTTATATATATAACCATGTTTCCATAACCTCCGGCTTCTTTGGCCAACTATCCTTTAATCTCAGCCATTGAACTCTCACGTGCTCACTTTTTGCAGTCGGATCTGGCTTCCCTTTACATATTGATTTGACAACTCTTTTATTTCCACCATCGGATCATCTTGCTAGTTCTCATCTGGGCCATTCATCTCATTCACATGCCTCTAGGAGGTAGTATCGCATGCATCCAAAATGGTTCCTTATATCGCCCTTCCTCCATGTGATAGGCTCTAGAGTTGACACCTATCTGGCGGGAAAAGTCCGTCGCATCCACCTTGTCGCTATCCAGCGTGCTACTTCTTGATGCGACTATCCATGAGGACCATCCATCTCCCTCTTAACATGCATCCACGATGGAAATTTACGCTCTGCTTGATTTCTAGGTCATCTGTATGCTGTCAGGGCGTTTCCTATTATCTTCCGTGTATTTCTGACTTCCACCAGCCGTTGATGTGGCTTTCCTTACCATCCGAACTGTAGATATGCCAGAGACCTAGTCCTTTACTATGGTAAATGAACCTGAACCCTTATATATCAAAAGGATAACATCCATTGTAGGTCCTTGTACCCGTCCCCACCATCGCATCCGCCCAATATGGCACTGCCCACTGCTCTTTTCTCCATGCGATGCCTTCTTAAGCCGACACCTGTCCAGCGGGACAAAGCCTATCGCATCCACATATTCTTTTCCTTCCTTGCAACTTGGCCATGCGACGCTCCATTGAAAGCTGTAGATATTTCTCCCTCCCTTGATCAACGGTGTCGACCTGTGCGACGCTTAGTTTTTCATGTTTCTCCCACGGACTATAGGTTTTAAGGTATTCTCCACTTGCCTTTGTCATTTTATTTGGCTATTAATACCTAGCCTTTGACATTAGTCCATCTTCATTGCATTGGACCTTTCTAGACCATTCCTTGTCATGTCTTAGCACCTGGCCATCGAGGATGGATATTACTTCAAGCTTCCATCAGGTAGTTGTCTAACCCTCCACCTTTCATATAGAGTTTTTTATGCTGCAAAAAACAAAATATATATTGGTGCTAACAGACACCATGTAAAAGTGACCAAACAGTGCCTGATCAACTTCAGAGTTGAAGGATTTGAAGACAGTGTAGTGTGCGATGTAATCCCAATGGACGCATGCCATCTGTTGTTAGGAAGACCATGGCAGTATGATCGGAAAATGATCTATGATAGTCAAGCCAACACAGTCACATTGTGGAAGAATGGGGTGAAAAGGACTCTTAAGCCGAGGTAGGACTAGCAAGCTAGCAGTAAGCGAGGCGAGAGTAACTTTTGGGAAAAATGAGTGATGATGAGCTCATCGAAATAATTTCTCGTGGAAGAGGAAAGGCAGTTGGGATGTTTTGTGATCATTCCAAAAGGACCATGTGTTGAGAAGACGACCATGGAGGAAAAGATTTCGGTCGAAGTCAGAAAGTTGCTTGAAGAGTTTCAAGACATAATGGCCGATGAGACACCGTTGGGATTGTCGTCGACAAGGAGCATATCCCATCAGATCGACTTGATTCTGGGGTCATGTCTACTGAACAAGGCACCACATAGGATGAGTCTGACAGAAGGTTAGGAACTCAACTGACAGGTCCAAGAGTTGTTAGATAGAGAGTTGATCAGAGAGAGATTGAGCTCATGCACTATACCAGTTGTATTAACGCTGAAGAAGGGTGGAGAATGGAGAATGTGTATGGACTCCAAAGACATCAACAGGATCACGATCAAGTATCAGATTCCATTGTCGAGAATGGATGACTTGATGGATTTCCTGAGTGGAGCGACATAGTTCACAAATATAGACCTGAAAAGCGGTTATCACCAGATTCAGGTCAGAGAAGGAGACGAATGGAAGACAACATTCAAGACCAAAGAAGGATTGTATGAGTGGTTAGTCATGTCGTTTGGATTGACTAATGCACCCAGTACATTCATGAGATTGATGAATGAGGTACTGAAACCATTCTTAGGAAAGTTTGTCGTAGTCTATTTAAACGACATTCTGATTTTTAGTCGAAGCAAGATAGAACACTTGGAGCACATTTGATAGGTATTGCAGAGATTGCAGGAGGAAAAGTTGATGGTGAGCCTGCAAAAATGTTTCTTCATGAAGAAGGAATTGGTGTACTTAGGATTTGTAATCTCAAGTGAAGGGCTAGTGATGGACCCATAAAAGGTGAAGGCAATAGTAGATTGGCTGGAACCAACGAATATAAGAAGAGTAAGGAGTTTCCATGGACTTTCCAGCTTCTACAGGAAGTTCATTCAGGGATTCAGTCAGATTTGTGCACCATTGACAGATCGCATGAGAAGGAGCAAATTCAAATGGAAGGATGCTGCCTAGAAAGCTTTCGACAAGTTGAAGGAAAATGTCATTGAAAGCCCAGTCTAAGCCCTCCCAGACTTTGACAAAGTTTTCCAGGTCGATTGTGATCCGAGTGGAATGGCAATTTTAGCAGTGTTGAGCCAAGAAGGTCGACCAATTGCATTATTTAGTGAAAAGTTGGATGGAGTGAAGTGGAAGTATTCGGTCTATGAACATGAATTTTATGCTATCATTCAAGCATTGAAGAAGTGGAGGCATCATCTGTTTCCCAAAGAATTTGTGTTATACACAGATCACCAAGCACTGAGGTATCTAAATACTTAGTCGAAGTTAAATGAGCAACTCATGAAATGGGTGGAATTCCTATAGGGATATACATTCAGGTTACGACATAGGTTGGGAAAGTCAAACAAGGTTGTTGATGCGCTGAGTAGGAGAGTTGCACTACTGAACTCGAAAATAGTTCAGGTAACAGGAATAGAGTCGGTGAAAGCTAAGTACGAGACCAACAAGGATTTTGCGAAAGCGTGGGGAGCTTGTCTTGAACCATGGAGTGTTGATAGAACTCCATACTTG
Organism: Larix kaempferi; assembly: GCA_027924585.1. Taxonomy (NCBI): domain Eukaryota; kingdom Viridiplantae; phylum Streptophyta; class Pinopsida; order Pinales; family Pinaceae; genus Larix; species Larix kaempferi. The sequence continues at coordinate 93,915 of BSBM01001562.1, read as the reverse complement.
CATTATTTTATCCAAGAAGACTATCTATTCAGGGGAAGTCAGTTGTGTATTCTCAGAGGATCAGTCAGGGAAAACCAAATCCGAGAAATGCATAACGGTGGATTGGCAGGTCATTTTGGCATCGACAAGACTAAAGCATTGGTCGAGGAAAAGTATTATTGGCCAGGAATGACGACATATGTCAAAAAGTGGGTTCGACAATGTCGAGTTTGCCAATTGGCAAAGGGGTGAAGTCAGAACATGGGGTTATATATGCCATTTCCAGTACCGAATACCCCTTGGGAGCATCTTAGCATGGATTTTTTGATAGGATTGCAGAAGATGCACCAGGGAAACAACTCAATATTTGTTGTAGTCGACAGGTTTTCAAAAATGGCATACTTTATTCCTTGTAAGAAGACAAGTGATGCCATAGGGATTACTGCTCTATTCTTCAAGGAGATAGTCAGATTACATGGGTTGCCAAAGAGTATCACGTCAGATCGGGATACCAATTTTATGGGGCATTTTTGGAGAACCTTATGGATGAAATTGGGCACAAAGTTGCAGTTTAGCTCGGCATTCATCCGCAGACAGAAGAAAAGACTAAAGTAGTAAACAGAAGCTTGGGAAACCTTCTGAGATGTCTGACAACTAACAGACCCAAGCAGTGGGAGAATGTGTTGGCACAGGAAGAGTTTGCATACAACAATTTTGGTGCATTGGTCGATAGGTTGGAGCCCCTTTCAGATTGTTCAATGGGCAATCCCACATGGAGTGGTGGATTTAGTCGAGTTACCGACATAAATCAAGAAAAGTGCAGACGCATAATCATTTGCTGAACATATGCATGAAGTGCACGAAAATGTACGAAGGTGCATAGAAAAGAGTAATGCGGCATATAAGTTGAGGGCCGACAGGAAAAAGAGGCTACAGTCATTTAGTGAAGGAGACTTAGTCTATGCATACTTGCGGAAGGAGATATTTCTGACAGGAACATACAACAAGCTGAAGTTGAAGAAGATTGGACCATGTACGATCCTAAAGAAGATTTCAGACAACGCTTATGTGTTGGAGCTGCCGGATGACTTGAAAATTTCAGCAATGTTCAATGTCTCAAATCTATACAAATTTGAAGAAGGGTCAAGCAGTGAAAGCGAAGAAGTGTCGAACATCGACTATACAACCCAAATTCTAGATCGACACAAGGAAGAGATCGCAAAAGTAATAGAAGAACGCAAATTCGAGCATACGCGCAGTTCACGGAAGAAAGAATACTTAGTGAGATGGAAGGATGATGAGTTGTAGGAGGCGACATGGATTTTCAAAGAAGAGTTTAGGAGACTGACAAAGTAGTCAAGTTCTTTTTCACCTAGGGAGTCTAATGTAGGAGCATCGGGGCATGGGAAAATCAGTCAAAGATAGTCGACATGTGGAGACCGACCAGAAGGAGAGCCGACGATCACTAGTGCGTGAAGCAAATTGACTTATCTAAGTCAATAAGTTGAGCAAGGAACTGTTGAAGCAATCGACAAAAGTGAAGAAGGATCGAGAGTTGTGGCATGTATATGTCCAACAGACAACAACTCGAGCAAAGGCATCGAATGGTCAACAGGTGGTCAAACCATGACACCGCGGGTTTGGTGGGTCCAAGCGTGGAGGAAGGAGAGGACTAATGAACCACAGGAGTCACTATTGAGTCGACAGGAAGGTCGAGATGTGATCGACTACTATAGCAGGGCTGGGAGAGAAGAAAGTCAAGAAAACTGTACCTGGTAGCCATTCGGGGTTGCTAACGAATTTAATACAGTTATTGCAGGTAGGTGAAGGACATGACACATGTCACCACAGGGGGAGGTTGTGCAAAACGGTAGAGATGCTGACAGTTGCAGGTCTACAAGGATCGAGGAAGGATCGGCTGGTAGGAAGATGTGTGTCTCGGGGATCGCAGTGATCTCAGTAAAAGCAACAGCTAGGTAGAAGACCAGAGAGAGATATTACTTGAGGGGACTTTTGAAAATTTATGCAGCAGTAGATCAGGGAACCGAGTCTGAGGTTGTGATAGAGAAGAGTCACACATGATGATAAGAGATTTGAGATCAATCAATAGCTCAGAGTTCCACAGTGAACCGGGAGTGGGTGAGGTCGATGCATAGGGAGAACACACCACAGTTACTTATGTATTGTAGTGGCTGAGCCCGACCATAGTTAGTTATTTGCATTTCAGTTATTTCACATTGTAACCGGTTTCTGAGAAGTAATATAAGCCACTTCCGGCATCCTGTTTTACTCCTAGTTCATGTAAGCATTGTGGTAGCACTATGTGTCTTGTTAAGCAAGAACCTTACTGGCCTAAGGTGACTTGCATTAGTATTCAATCCTTTTGTGGGTGTGTTGTGGCAGGTTGTCATAACTTGATATTTCATGGTGGGTGTCATGATCTGATCACACAATGATTGCGTAGTAACCCAGGATACTTTTTAAACTATTTCAACATCTTCAAATTTGATGGTCCTGAGCTCAACCAATCATTAATTCTTCGGAATGGGTTACTCAAGATTCTCCAAAGGAGGCAACGTACATCTTACAAAAACCCTCTTGATCAGAACATACAGGTTTTGACATTTCTTAAGTGAGGCAAATATGTCCTTCTGCAGGGTTACTCCCACCTTTTGGTAGCTGTCTAGGGTGGCAGAGTCTACTTGAATTTCTTCCATAACTTTCTTAGACATATTAAGGGGGACATCGGCATTTACTTGCTACCATGCTACAATGTCTTTCAACAATGATGGATTTAACCTTTGAAACCTTCTGATTACTTTCTTGAGTCTTGGCCACTATAGCTTGGAATTTAATTATTTCCTTCTAAACCTCAAAAAACTATGCGGTGAATTGTTCCTATATGTCCAAATACACCTCCTGTAATGCACTGGCATACTCATGAAATCATGATAAACTTTGTTTACCTTATCTCGAAGCTTTTATCTCTACAACTAGTGCATCTTTCTCTCTCTACAAACTTACTATTTGATCAATTGTGCTTTCCCTTATTACTTCAAGCTCATTCACTTTAGCTTCCATTTTCCCCTTATCCTTTTGCAATTATTAAGTTATGACATCCAATCTCCTCTTCTCCACTTGCAGTGCGCCATTATCATCTCTGAACTCTAGGCCTTCTCTCATTTCCTCTAAGAGCAGATATTCTAGTAACCCAATTTTCTAGTTGGCCTACTCCACCTCTCTTGCTAAGTTATTTATGTTATCCTTCATGTCTATACTAGTGGTCACATTGAAACATTTCATGGATTTAGGCACTTTATCTATATTTTCAATTAGATGGACCTTGTGAGTGATGACCATCTTAAGTTGATGTGCAATATTAAGTGTCTTTTCTGTCTATAGCATAATTTTTTTCCAGATACTTGAGTTGAATGAATAGGAACTTAGTTTAGCTACTAAATAGGCTACTCTGGAGGGGGTGTACATCACAATTCCTAGTTCCTTTAAATGGAAATTCCCCCTAGTAACTTGGATTTCAAAGCTTCTAGTGGGTGAATCAATATTCATATCTTGTATCCCACCTTCTTGTGTTCCCTCTACCCATTCTTGTTCTTGTTCTATCTTCTTCTAGGATTCCTCATGGTCCCTTTGTTTTTCATTCCTTTTCTGCATCTCTTCTTGTTTTCTCTTTTCTTCTTGCTCTTTCTTGGCCAACGATTCTACACAGGCCACTTCCTCATATTTATTTTTTTCATTTAGCCTTTGGATCTCGGTCCCATATTTATTTTTATGCATAATTTCAGTGGCCTTTCCTTATGAGATCTACTGATGCTTTCCTGATATTTCTTCCTACGTTGTTTCCTAGGTGGGTTCTTTCAAGATAGTTTCCTAGGTGGCTTGTTTGTTGGAGGAGGCTCCTTCAATGTTTTTCCCCTTATCCATATTCTTAGCTAGGTTTTACAAATATTGCACTCACCTATAAGTTTCCTCTTCTTCACAATGATCATGTTGATAGGGCCAGTGGTAGTTTATAGACATGTAATGATTTACTACCTTCCTTTTGAGATCATTCCTCCTATATTGTCCGTGCCAAAAATGGTATCTTTCCAAGTCCTGGGTGTAACATACCCTTTTGTTGAAAACATTTTATGTTTGAAGAATACATTATCTTAACTCTTATTGTAAAGTTTTATATTTGTACAAGTGTCCAAGGATGACTATAATTGCACAATATTATTATTTAAATAAATAAAATAGGAGACACTCACCCAAGGAGAGCTGTTGAAAGAGTGTTTACTGACCCACTAGGTGGAATGGAATCTAGGGTAGAAGGAAATGGACAAGTGGCAACATCATGAGGCAAGTAACTAGATGTTGATATGGGACAACTCCCTTGTATTGTGGTCATAGTGCCCTGAAAGATGGCACTGGAGCTTGAGGCTCATTTATTGAAAACTGACCACTAAACACCTAAGCAATCTTTTTAAGAGCCATCGAATATTGGACTGAGGTTGATCACTTTTCCTGACGAGGAAACTTACCTTATGGTTCTGCTGTATGCACACAAGAGATTTGATGAGGGGAAGTCTAGGTTTTTGGTCATGGTGTAAGTCTGCCTTCTTTACTGCTGAGTGCAGAGATTGAGGCTTTTCGCAAGTCTCTACTGATTGCTAGTTATACACATTGAGTGCCTTTCTTCTACATAGAGTTCTTCTACCTAGTGGTTCAGTAAACAGGCTTGGGGGTCCAAAGGAGGCAAGTAGTTCGGCTTCTTCTTCTGGAGAAGGTTGGGAGGAAAAGGTCTCCTTAGGTGTTTATCCAACCTATCTACAGTTATAAGTTCTACTTGTTATTTCAGCCTCTAAGTAGTTAAATTATTTTTTGTAATTGTTGATTTAGTACTCTTAGCTAACTAATGATAATACGTAAGTATAAGTGTGATTTTATGATCTGTTTAGGATTTTGTAGACTACTGAATATATCTATGAATTGATAGAATAAATGCCCTCTCTGTATTTTTCCCCATACTATTTTCTCTATCATACTCCAGTACAGAGAAGGAAGTTTCCCATCTTTATTTTTATTTAAACTATCTCTGTCATGTTTTTCCTTTCTTTGTTATATTCTGTAAATTTAGCAATATCTTATCAAGTTCATTCATAGAATATTTTTAGTTACACATTTACTATGCAGACTGTAGAATAATTTCTTTTTACAATAGAAAAATAATAGAAACAGATGCAGTTTTAGGTTCCTGTATCAATCTAGGTTTATTTACACGTTAACTATTTCCTCACAATAAATTCTATTTACATTTTTATCATATCATCTTTCCCTTTAATATATTTCTTTTGTTTATCTGTATGTCTAAATGTTAAATGCTGCCGAAATAAAAATAGTAGTATTCACATCATTCAAACAAATCTGTTACATTTCTACTTTTGCAGAAATAGAATAATCTAGGGTTTTACTTTTCCCATGTTTTTCTAAACCTTTACTTAAGACTTAAATATATTATTGTGTATTGTAATATTTAGTATCAAAACAATTACTAATTTTCATGTCTGAGAAATACTATCAATACAAATGGAGTAACCAGAACTGATCAACATTTTATCATCTTACCATAGCCTTTTAAACATAGAATAAGCCTGTATTGGACAAGCGTCCTACTGTTTGGAAAAACCCTAGCTTCTATATTATATTATATAGTATTTTATCAACAGGTAGCAGAGAAAATAGGTTATCCAAGATAGAGATCGAAACCTTTAAAGGCGCCATGCCAAGCACGCAGTGGTTTCAAATCAAAGCTTACAAGTTCGAGCCTTATAGAAATCCAGCTAAACATTACATTCATTATCCTTACTCAACTTGCGAACAATATATTCACGGCATCACATAACTTGTTCAATGCCTAAACTAAAAATAAAGAAACAATTTCAGTACCATTATCGAAGTAGGCTGCAACGAAACCAAATAGACATTCGAAGAGTAGATCTCATTTTTTAGGTTTGACCTTTTAAACTTTCGAACTCATCTTCTAAATCAAAACAAGCTCAGAATTTAAGTTCACAACAACAAGGCTATTTTCTTTGGCTCTCGGCCAGTGGCGATACATTACATTTTATAACTACGCATTGAAAACATTTTAAAACAGGACCTGGAGCATTGCTCACAGCCTTGACAAATTACAACCATCAAAATATCAGAACTTTCTTTCCATTAAAAATGACCAAGGGTTTAAACCTCTCCAAAGCTATTACATTCAACAAGAAAATCTACAGTGAAACACTGCCAGTGCTAAACATCAAAATAGGCCAAAGATCTCATCATCTTTCCATTCATCTTTTGGAACACAAACAATATCACGATGCCCAAATTTTCTCCAAACCTCAGCCTATTAGCTAAACCAAAACAATGGCCAAAAAAGTTTCCAAGAGTAACCTACAGGGGTTAAACCACCGAGGCTTACCGGTTGGTTGCGCATTACCGCCTGCTAGCTTCAAGATTTATAACCTACAACTTAAAGTACCTATCATCAAACATTTGAAGGTTATAAGATGCATTTTGGAGTTGGAAATTAAACTACAAAATAACAAAATCAAACCAATTTTTTGAGCCATTACCTTTAAAATGTTGCTTATGGAGCAGAGACGCCATAGCCAACAAGAAACTGAATCCATCACCTCACTAACAAACGCTGCGAAGAATGGAGACCATTCTGAGAACTACCATTTTACATGCAAGGAAAACTGACCTCTGGTCCAATCTACTCACAAGACTATCTTAAACCTTGGAGAGTTTCCAACTACAAATTTTGCAGTAAGCCTGTACTCATAATAGACTCAGATCCGAAATCCTAGTTTACAATCACCAGTCACGTCATCGAAACCTGAAAGAGGTGCTTCAAAGACCTGCTAACAAACCCTAAGCATACGTAGGCCGGTCGGCCTCTTCACCAAACCACTCTCTAACACAATGAATGCCAGAAGAAACCACATCTACGAGACTTAGAGGAGGATTAGGGTTAAGTCCCAAAGCTCGAGAGAATCATAATATCAATGGTCGAGATCCTACATCACAACACATCGTAATTCCAAGCAACCACTACATTTAAGACCACATTAATAACCATTGCAACTGTGGAGACCAGCTCAGTTAACCCCCAAGTTAAACCATGTACAGCTCGACCATGTTGACTGTATTCTCACGATGTCTTCACATGTTAAACACCACAATAGCAGCCAACGAGACATTCCACCGAGGTAGTATATAGGAGTTTTTAATGCTAAGGTTGGATAACGAATGCCTTCCAGCACATAACCACTACATCATTAAATACCCTGTCCTTATCATACATTGGCACATTGGTTATGTTTACAACCTGTCATAATATACACATTAATGCAAGTAATAGTTACCACTTTGGCGATGAACCAACTAAGTATCAAGCATATGTTTACAAGATTCACATTGATGCTCACATATTCATGTTGTTTCATATTTGAACCAATGCATAAAATTCATGCATATAGGAATTCCATATAGTTTACATGCTATAGGAACTATATGGTAATTTGTATATAGTTTACTGTTGAATTTTCAGAATTTACTTCAATCTGATCTAGGATCTTAACTGAGAGAACAACATTTACAGCAAATCTACAACATATCAATCATGGGCACAATAATGCAAGCACACAAGAGACACAGATTTTACATGGGGAAAACCATAAAGGTGAAAAACCCCAATAACTTCCTCAGAGATAGATAGAGCAATGATACAACCAGAATACAAGAGATAGTCTTCCCCTAGTAGCAAAGCCTCCTCCTCCACAAGTGCGCCACTCTCCAAAGTGTGAGTGAGAGAATAAAATATGTAAAATGAGAGAGACACACTCTCTATTTATACACTAACTTGACTTGACCTTTACTCAACTAGGTCAGCCTCAACTTAACCACTTAACATAATCCTGACTGGGCCGACCCCCATTAGGGTGGTCTAATAACCCTTTGACCCACATGACTTATACAGGGCCGACCCCAACAAGGTGGTCTAATAACCCATCAAGTATAAGTTATGACACTTACAATATAAATGACGACACTTCCGTATAGAGGAATAATAACATCTCTATAGGAATAAAACCACTTCTGTATAGAGGAATAATAACATCTCTATAGGAATACAATATACATATATGTGAAATACATTTCGAAGTTACATATACATCAACACTCCCTCTTAACTAGGAAGGTATTTCTCGACACAGTTCTTCTAGCAGAAGTCTTCTTCTCTGGATCATCGTCACTGGATAATCATCATCGAGTCATCATCATCATCACTGTTGCTGCTATCTCAATCAATCTTTGAATCTACTCATCATAGGAAGTTCTATAGAGCCAGTCCTTTTTCATACTAGATGTAGGCCCACCACCTGTAGGTCTTCGTCATCATTGGCCATACTGTGGAATCCTCAGGACTTATTATGTGCGTCACAAAACCTGGCTGCAACATCCCAGGCTATTATGAGCACACAGCTCTACCTGTCGGATCTCCCAGGAGCACATTACATGTGACCTATCACAAAACCTGGCTGAAGCATCCCAGGCTGTTACGAGCACATAGCTCTACCTATCGGATCTCCCAGGAGCACATTACATGTGATCTCACCACAACACCTGGCTGAAGCATCCCATGCTGTTACGAGCACACAACTCTACCTGTCGGATCTCCCAGGAGCACATTACATGTGGTCCACCACAAAACCTGGCTGAAGCATCTGAGGCCTTTTTCATCCTATCCAGATCTCCAGGAGCAAATTACATGTGGTCATGGCAAAACCTGGTTGAAGCATCTGAGGCCTTTTTCATCTTGTCCAGATCTCCCAGGATCAAATTACATGACATAGGACAAAACCTCGCAAGAGCATCTCAGGATGTTACGGGTACACAACTCTGACTTGAAATCTCCCAGGGCACAAATTACATGTCCTACCGGAGGAATGTCTCGAAAGAGAATCCTAGGCTATTACAAGTACACAACTCCGACCTATAGGATCTCCCAGACATGCTCATCTGCACAACCTAATCCATGACCACAAGGTATCATCCTGATACTCATCATACATCATCCTGATGTACACATGATCATCCTGATCATCATCACTGCAACATCCTGTTGCATGTCATCTGGAGCAACATCCTGAAGCTCGTCATCTATGATCATCCTGATCATACACTGTATCCACCTGATGCATACCAAGTATCTACCTGATACATCATCATACATGATCTACCTGATCATACAATGTATCCACCTAATACATACACAGATACATGATCCACACAATGTATCCACATAAATGATTCAACTGATCATAACAAGCATCCAACATGATGCATATACATATATAGAGTAGTAACTGGAGCATCGTCCTGATGCTCATCATCCATGATCCTTCTTGTCATCATAGCATCGTCCTCTTCAGATCATCTCATCAACCACGAAGCACAGCCCAGATGCACATCATCCATCACTTACACCACCGACATGGGAGAACACATCTACCACCATTCGGAGAAGGCTCCAACCCTTACTTTTTCACCATGGGAGAACACATCTACCCCCATGTGAAAAATGGCTCAGCAATTACATCATGACCAAGGGAGAACACATCAACCATGTCAGAAAAGCTCATGTGCATCTGCATCTTCCAGACTCATCACTTCCCTTTGGAAGGAACCTCGATCTAAAGTTCACGAAGCCTCTCTTTGAAGTACTCAAACTACACTCTGGCCAACGTCTTGGTCAATACATCTACAACCTACTCATACATCGCAACATACTCTGCTTCAGCTGTACTCAGTGCTATGCAAGACTGCTTCCTGCTAAACCAAGAGATAACACTTGATCCCTATCTCCAGCACTGCCTACCCAATCTGAATCAACTTAACCCTGCAGGTTAAACTTTTGATTCACATCATACTTGAGCCCATAATCAACTATACCCTTCAGGTACCTCAGAATATGCTTTATAGCTACCAGGTGAACACTCCTCGGATCCGTCAGGAACTGGCTCAATGTGTTCACCGCAAAGCAAATATCTAGTCTCGTGTTCGTCAAGTGCATCAAGGACCCAATCATCTGACGATACATAGTGATATCAACCGGCTCAGATGAAGCATCACACAAAGTATTCAGGTTCGATGCCATAGGTGTGGCCATAGCCTTGCAGTCCATCATCCCGAACCTCTTCAGGATCTCTACTGCATACTTCCCTTGTCCAAGGAATATTCCATCTGCACTCTGCCACACCTCCATGCCAGAAACAAATAGTGCATCATCCCCAAGTTCTTCATCTCGAAATCGGCAGCACGCTTTTGCTGCATGTCGGCAATCAATCTATCCTCACCTCTTACAAACATGTCATCCACATAGTAGTATCACTGGATTGCCTTCCTCAACCTTGTAGTGAAGGTTGGAATCTGTTTTACTCTTGGTAAAGCCCAAACTGGATAGAAAGCTATCTCTCCTACCATACCAAGTTCTGCACATATATGACTCCCTGTCATGTGTCTCAGAACCAAGTGGCTGCTCCACGTACACTTCTTCTTCAACTGCACCATTCAAGAAAGCTGTCTTGAAATCCATATGGTGTATCTTCCCTATCATCACTGCAGCCGGAGCAAGTACCGATCTAATGGAAGTGTATCTGGCTACAGGAGCAAAAGTCTCTATGCTACCACCTGCAGCATGCTTGATATTGTAGCTTCTCTTGGAAGTCACTACAGACTCCCCTTCAGGTCTTGGGACTGCATCCCAAACATCTTCGTGATCGACTGGTACTCCTCAATCATGGCATTCTTCCCATATCCTGGGAACTTCAATGTCTTCAATATTTTCAATAGATAACCTTGTTGTTGAACAAATGTTGTAGTCCTTCTTTTGTAGGTGATGGTATACGATATTTCCTACAAAACAAGTTAAATTGCATGATTAGAAAACGTCTCATAGTTTTCAGAACAAATTCTCACACATAAAGAAATATGTCATACAGTCATGCAATTATCTTAGCCAATGCTTCAATACAACATTTATCCATATTTTGTAACTTTCTAGATGCCTTCCAATCTCTACCAGAACATTGTTAAGAGTGTGCACAACTCCTAACATGTCAGCAAAGAGGTTTCATTCTAGATAAGTAGCAGTGGAATGTTGTACAGTGCCATAAGCCACTTACCCATGTATATTAGTAGTATATTGTTCATCAATGCAACTATTCTAATATTCATAATACACAACCTAATTCTAGGAACATAAGCATATACATCATTGAATAACATTATGTAAGAAATGAAAATTCAAATACTTATCTTTGTTTGGTTGCTGGGTGGACTCCCTCTGAATCTTTGCAACTCATATCTGATGTGGATTGTGAGAAGTGGTCAACTCCCTCTGAATATCTGCATCCATGCAGAAACTACTGAAGTGTGCTCCTTTGATTTCTTGCACGAACAACTGAAGTGTGCTCCCTCTTGATCTTTGCTTCCTGGATTACCTATCCTTGAACTTACATCCATCCTTAATCACTATGCATGCTTATTAGTATCATCATTGTGTTATCCTTGAGGTCTCATACATAATCACACATTTATTAGTATAATCTTAATACTATCAAAACACAATAATCTTAAACATGTATAGTCATGATCATTCACAGATAATAAACATTAGTATTCAAGGTTTCAGGGAAGTCTTCTTTTATTCATGCATATTCTTATTTGATCATAGGACTCTTCTGATTAGTTAAATCATTAATGCATAAACCCGTGATTACTCAAACCTATACCTTCATGATTCTTTTGGTTAGTCATATCATCAATTATGGTAAGAAACATAATATGCATATAGCCATGACTATTCAAACCTATGACTTCATGAATAATCATTATCAACAACACAACAGTATAAGATCCTAACACAAGGTAGGATTCTAGCTTGATATAGGAAAAACATACCTGGATTAGCATGCTAGCTAGTTATGTCTAACATACCCGCATAATGTCTTCTGGTTCTCTTCAATGACTTGTGCTAGTAACCTGCATGTCTGATAAGTTATCCATTGTAGAACCAAGTTATACATACCTCGTAAGTATATTTTATAAGTGATCCATGACAATGGATTAATCTTTGTCTTCATGTCATCATGATCATATGTTCTTGAACTAGAACATGATTTGTCTTTCTTGGTGTACCTTTCAGGTTAGCGAACAACATAAACCTCATACAACATCACAATGCATTAGTACAATCATAAGTGTCAGAACCTTAATCAATGAATATCTTCTATTAAGGTAATACGACAAGTCTAGTAATTAATCAAGATTGTATTGTAATGATATGAAGACAAACATATCATAAACTTAACTATGAACAGAATTCGAAACATACCTGTAAGCCATACCTGTCAAGATTGCTTGTAATCTTCTTATGGAAGGCCGTAGCCTCATCTCCCTCTGAAACAGGGACTTCTTCACTTATGCAGGTGACCAATCCATCCTCTTCTAGGATTAACCCAATCCACTTGATTTGTAGGAACTGGATCTGGAGCTGTAATAGGGTTTGTCAGAGAAACTCCAAAAATTCAAAATTTGAATTTCAAACTTCTGAAAGGATAGAAATATGTGCCTTGATGAGTTAATCAAGCTCGTATATTCAGAATTTGAAAACTACAAAGTTTCACTCCTCAATTTTTCCTTTGAAACTTCCGGATTCACTGGACGTGACTCCGAATTGGGGTTTGATGAAGCCCACTTGAATGCCTAATCAAAAGGTTTGATCCAAATCTCTACGATTCTATTTTTATGAGGAGCTTTGAGATGTGGTCACAGATTTCAAAAATTCCCATTTTTGCAGAAGCCCTAATTTAACACTTTTTTGATCAAAGTCCCGAACTAGGGTCTGATCAAGCCCGGCCTTCTGCCGAACCAAAAATTCTGATATTGGTCTCTAAATTTTGATTTTGATGAGTATCATTTAGCCGTGGTCTCCGATTACAAAAATTACAACTTTATCCAAAACCCTAAATTCTGGAAGCCATGAATGAAGGTGCTCAAAAATAACTCTGTTATGACAGAAATACATACCTGATTGTTTTTGGTGTAACTCTGAACTTTTCAATCCACAAGGTCTGAAAAGTTTTCATGAGATAGCCCAATCTGTCATCTTTCCATCTCTACAGGTCTAACCTCAATTGGATTCTCTAAGAGAGAGTTATGGCAAGTGTCGCAACGTGACCTGTTTATGGGATAAAACAGGAGAGCGAACTTGTACGGCGTGCCCGGTGTCACAGGTTAAACTTCGGCCTCTGAAATTTTTTTATGAGATAGTAAAGTTTGTGTACTACCTGTCACTTTTTACGAAATTTCATTTGGAGCTTCCTATCCCAAGTTATGACCTTTTTCCCAAGGTCACCTGATTTTGACTTAGATCCAGAAGAGGCAGAAACCCTATACTGTACAGATCATAAATCACAAAGTACAAGGAATTAGAGGTTGTCCTTTGGACAAAAGATACATGGGGATCTGATCTTCAACTTGTAAAAGTTTCAGATATGAAAATGTCTCCAAAAGATTTATAGCGAAAGTGCAACGATGACTGGTTTTTGCTATATCAAGCCCTAGCATCGTAAGTGCAACAAGTGTCATACATGCCATATCATGGCTTCTTTCAGGATAGCTCTGATACCATGTTAAATTTTCAGAATTTACTTCAATCTGATCTAGGATCTTAACTGAGAGAACAACATTTACAACAAATCTACAGCATATCAATCATGGACACAATAATGCAAGCACACAAGAGACACAGAGTTTACTTCGGGAAAACCATAAAGGTGAAAAACCCCAATAACTTCCTCAGAGATAGATAGAGCAATGATACAACCAGAATACAAGAGATAGTCTTCTCCTAGTAGCAGAGCCTCCTCCTCCACAAGTGCACCACTCTCCAAAGTGTGAGTGAGAGAATAGAATATGTAAAATAAGAGAGACAAACTCTCTATTTATACACTAACTTGACTTGACCTTTACTCAACTAGGTCGACCTCAACTTAACTACTTAACATAATGCTGAATAGGCCGACCCCCACTAGGGTGGTCTAATAACCCTTTGACCCACATGACTTATACAGGGCCGACCCCAACAAGGTGGTCTAATAACCCATCAAGTATAAGTTACGACACTTACAATATAAATGACGACACTTCCGTATAGAGGAATAATAACATCTCTATAGGAATACAACCACTTCCGTATAGAGGAATAATAACATCTCTATAGGAATACAATATACATATATGTGAAAGACATTCCGAAGTTACATATACATCAACATTTACACACTATAAGGAGTCACATAGGATTTGCATATAGTTCATACTATACGAAATACATGACAATTACATATAGGAAATCGCATGGCAATTTGCATATTATAGGAATGCATAGTATTTTTGCATTTTGCCTATGTTTTCACAAAGTCACATGGTTTTAATTCATAGTGCGTACTAAAGAACCCATGAATTAAATAATTCTATCACTATACAAATAGCATAGAAGAGAGGTTACATATAGAAAGATGATTTCCTTGATCAATTAATATTGAACAAATAACCTTAGCATTACATTGTTTAAATATAATGACATCTGCATGGAAGTGGTTAAAATATATGTTATGAAACTACAAGCCAGCTTCCTTAAGCTGTTTTTCATAAGAAGGTGCTTCTATTTTTGTAGTTAATTACAAAGGTATATCTTCAAACTATAATTAAATTAAAGCCAACTAGGATGACATTTTCATGAAGTTCACTAAGGTACTTGACTTGACAAAGGGAAGTTATTCCTTTCTATAGTTTATAACACAAGATGGAAAGTAGAACATTATTGTAGGATAGCTTGAATTTATCGCTCTTACCTGTATTCTACAAACATCAAGGTTCCAATGCTTTAGCTACAAAGCTAAGTAAGCCGCAGGGTACCCTGTAGGACCCCTTTCATCATCATCAAAAAACAAACTGTCAGCACATTTAAAGAAAACTGTATTGCAAGTGAACATAAACACATCACAGAGTTCCATAGATTAGCATAAGCAAGTATTATCGTAATATGTTTTCAAGCATTATGAAGTGTTATTATCAAATTGACATTTTTTCTACTTATGCACATCAACGTTAGTCGTAAATGCCTTACTTGAAAATTTTTAAATTTTTATGATTTTTTGGGATGTTACATGTGGTATCAGAGTGTGAGTTCAAACTCTAGGCCTGAAATAGGCTCACGCGTGCGAAACAGAAAAACTTAGTTACTGAATTTTATTTAATTTTGTTTCTGTAAAGAATAACTTGATATTTAATTTGTTGGTATGGAAATACCAGATGAATCAGCATAGGATAGATCTCCTAATCATAATGAACATAATAACAATGCACATAATAATGGTAATGAAGGAATTTATGTAGAGTTAAATAATCAATCTTCTGAACTACTATGTACTGTAAAAGATTTAAAATCTCAAATAAGAACTATTAAAGAAGAGAATGAACGAATTTTGAAGGCACAAGAAGAGTTAAATCATATTTTAATGGCAAACTACCAAAATGAGGAAAGAGGAAGGAAATCATAAGTAAATTCTGATTCTGGTACAATGTCTCGCAAACATAAGAACAAGAAAGCAAAGAATGGTAAAAGTAATAGTTACTCTTCATCTAAATCTGATCAAAGTGTCTGTAATTATGATCAGGACAACAATGATAGTGATTGTTGTTCTAAGAAGAGGAAGCATAAGCATCATGAACAAATTAATAGAGAATTTAAAAAGATAAAGCCACCAACTTTTAATGGCGAAAATGAAAAGGGAGAGGCAACTGAAGCATGGCTGTCTGGAATGAAGAAGTACTTTCAGATTTATAACTACTCATCTCAATTAAAAGCTAAGATGGCCATATGCAATCTGACCGAAAGGGCAGATATTTTGTGGCAAGATGTCAAAAGAGTTATAAATATTAAGGATAAAGACATAAAATGGAGAACATTTAAGAACATGTTTAAGAAAAAGTTTTTATCCAAATAGTACTACGAAGATAAGTCAAAATAATTTTACGATTTAAAGATGGGTTCAATGACCATGAAGGAGTTATGCAACAAGTTTCTCAGCTTGTTAAGGTATGTACCTTACCTAGATGAAGAAAAACCTAAGATACAAAGGTTTCTAAGTTGTTTACCCTTCCACATAAAGGACAAAATTGAGTACGATAACCCATAAACTCTTGAAGAAGCCATGAGGAAGGCTAATTTTTGTTTTGAACAGAACAAGAGAAGAGAAGGTGCATTCAGTTGGAGAAGTAGTAAGTCTAATAATTTTGAGCATAAAAGAAAATTTTTAATCATAATTCTGGAAGTTTTAAGAAAAATTTTAATAACAAAAATTTTGCAAGTAATAATAATTACAGGGGTAATGCACCATAGAATTTTACTGCTGCAAGGAATGTGGCTAATAATAATAACAACACCAAATATGCTGAACATAAAGCACCTTTGAAGTGTTATTATTGTGGTGGACGCCATACTAGAGCTCAATGGGCATGCAACAGAAAGATAGTTAGCAACATTCACACCATACAAGCAGAACTGTAACATCCCGAAAAATCACAAAAATTTAAATTTTTTCTACGTGACATTTATTGCTTATTTAATGAATGCAGAAATAGAACAATGCATGAAATGTTATCTTGCTGTATGAAATGCCTTGATGGGTTATTAAGTAAGATTTTGCGGCGAACAAATTTCAGCTTATGTCTTGATGTTATCCAAATTTAGTTGTGCTGCTACAATTTCTACTGTCGTTGTTTATGAATGTTGAAACAACTGTTTGACTAATGTACTTTTGTTTTACTGATGAAGGGGTCCTACAGACACCCCGAGGCTTACTTAGCATTCATACTAAAGCATGTGAATTTGTACTTGTGATAGATTTACAGGTAAGAGATTTAAGTTGCGACAAGTAATCAACAGTTTATCAAAGAAGATTTATATTGTTTGTATCGCAGTGTTGTACCCAAATTTATTTGGTTTCCATTCATGTTGTCTATATGTAAAATCCTACCTTCTACCTCTATGGAAAATCGTGGAAATTCCATGTATAACTGTTTGTTAACTTGTTTCAGGGTCTATAACCTACGATGATAGTGTTGGTATGAAATGTTCCTCTTTCATCATACATTATAATATGTGTATGTGTATGTCTAAATCCATTCACAATGTATGACTCTTTGGTCTATTTAAAGTGTTTACAATATTATTATTGAACCCTTGCAAATAGAGTTTGTTGTCATTTTAACAACTATCACATTTATGTAATGTGAGTTGTGTGCTTTGTGATACCCTATGTGGTACTTATGCGATACTATAAGCACATTATGATTTCTATTTTATGCTACACCCTTTGAATCTTAATGACTAATTTGCAAATGATATGAGTTACATGCAATTTATATTATCTATGTGCAAACAATATGAATTATGTGCATTATGTAGTTGTGTGGCAATATGAACATGATGTGGTACTATACTACCTATTTGATAATATGCAATTATTGCAATACTATGTGATAATGAAATCTATGCAACTATATGTTATGTGGAATATGTGCAACTATGTTATCATACATTGCTATAAGAACTATGGAGCTATTCTATCCAACTATGTACAAAACGTATTGTGACAATGTGTAATCTTTCGACTATATCATATGCATATCCAATGTAATAATTGTTGTGATGTGAACGTTGATATGCAACACAGATTGGCAGTTGTAAATGTAACCTAGGCATTGAATGCACACAACTGCCAAGGTAATGGAGTTCTGATGTGGAACTGCTTAGTGTGCTCGACCATGTGCTACCACCGTGATTAAAGCTCTTAATGTGTTGAAGTGTAGGCATGCGTCTTCACTTGTTGATGAGCTGGCTCAACCATGGCTCCATCGTGGCTCATCATGGCAATTGTAATGATGCAACATTTAATAGGGTAGATGTCTTGGGATTTCATGATTCCATTCGATCATCTACACCGTCGATCTGTTGAGGGTTTCAATGCAAGTGATTAAACCTATCTTTGTTGCGTTTTGATGAGTTTATTGTGTTCAAGTCTTTTGGTAGTGGTGGCTCTGCGCGGCCGACAAGCTGAGGATTTTTAGCCTCATTGTTCTACCTGTAGAAGCATAGTTTTTGAGTTTTGAACTCGTAACCTCATAAATTTATAAAGTCGAGCTCTCAGTTCTTCGTGTAGTAGTTATTTGTTAAGTTATTAGTTGGTTTTGTAACCTTGTTGAGGTTCGATCATCATACCTGTTGAGAGTCTTGAGATTCAATTTTGATGTGAAACCAACCCTTCATTATCGTTATTCCAAGTCTTGACACTGTTGAGAGTTGATGGTTTTCATGTTGAGTTTGGTTACTCCAGCATTTATTGAGGTAGGGTTTCATTGCAGTTGCAAAATACTTGGCATTCGTTGCTACTACAGCTAGCATTTTGAAAGGTAATGTATTTGATTTCCTCCACTGTAATATTCATACAAACTGCTATCAGTTAATAAAATTTCGATACTGAAGTATTTTTATCTAGATATTGTTTTAACCACTTTGTAATGTTATTGCAGGTGTAACTATGCAATGCCTCCTTGAATCTGGTGTTGAAGGTTGGAATAGCTATACCAACCGGTAAGCCTCGGCATTTTTCTTGAGACCCTGTGTAGATGAAGAAGATGGCCGACTGGTGTGATGTCTGTGTGTTTTTGTTTTTAACTCGGAGAGTTTTGTAATTTGTAGGGATAGGGTTTTGTAAACCTTTAAAATTGTATGGGGAGGATATGCCTCGACCCATAAGGCAATAGCCATGTTTGATTATGAAATGTAAATCCTGTAAGTTAAGTTTCGAGCTCTATCAAGTTTGAAATCTGAGAAGAATGTTTTATAACCCATGTTGCTGTAGTTGTGTCTTTTCATCGATTTTGGGCTTGGCCTGCAAACAAGATCTGTAAATCGTCGATGATATGAGAATGTACAATGTTTTGGCAACCTCTGTGTTTATCTTGGTTATAAATCGATGGGTGAATGTTTTGTGAAACAATGATATGACTGTTTATTTTATAGGAACAATGGATATATGAAATTGTTGATGAGGCTTACAGCCTGTAAGCACTTCATTTAAATATAATAATGTTGCTATGTTTTTAAAGAGATAGGAAAGTGTTCCCAAATCTAGGGTTTAGCCTTTGTTTGGAAATCTCCTACAGTCGTTTTGATAACTCAATCGTAACTAATTGATCTAGAGGCATGTTTATGGTGTAAACGTTTTTTGTCTTTGGTCTTGTTATGATAATGGCAGTCAAGCTTGCCTATCTTGATACTTCTGTTTGAAAAGATTTGTCTATTGTTAAAAGAAAAGAATACCAGAATGTTGTCCAAACTGATAATATTAACCAGTTCTTCTACTGTGAAATGTTGAGATTACATCTTGATCCTGTTTACATGGTAATGCTTTTATAGGGAAAGAGTAACAAAGTTAAACTTGTTGTTGAAATGGAAATGTTTATTATAGGCTAGTGATTGATAACTCTATTTAGGGTTTTGGCAGAAATAACAAATGCCTTCATTTTCACTATGTAGTTATGGTATAAAACGATGTATGAAAGTATGCATGAAATAATTGGAAATTGTTATTATCTAAAGAAGAAATATTACTCTGTTGTAAACCTATAAATTTCCTAATGTAAACATGAGCATTATAACTACTGAATATAGATAAAATATTTACTGTTAGTACAGAACTCTAATTCTTTTGAAAACAGAGATATTTATAATTAAAGAAAGATATATGTAAATTAGGAAAAACAGTTAGCTAATAAAATAAATAATAATGAGGGTACTGTAATGTATATGCAGGAATTAAATAGAAAATATAAACTTTGAGAAATTTATAATAAATTAATATTCTCATTCACTTGGCTATTTGCCGATCTTGTTCTATTCTATTTAATCTGTCTCTGTACTAGAGTATGATGTTGTACCTATTTGCATGGGGAAAAATGCAGGGACTATTTTATTCAATCATTTCGATTCATACAGAATTATTAAATCATTCAGAAAACTGAAATAAAACTTAAACAGTAAAAACTAGTAGATAACAGAACTTTAAAATACACAGAAATAGATAACATAACTTGAAAATAAAGTAGATAAGACAATAGAACTTGTAAGAGATGATAGGGCCAACAAACACCCAAGGAGGCATGTTCCTCCCAAACTGCTACAAAAGAAGCAGCTCAACTGCTGACTTCTAATGAACCCCTGAGCCTGATTATTGATCCAGTAAGTGGGTGGAATCCGTGTAGAAGCAAGGCACTCCAAAAATACCTTCTCCACTCGGTATCAACCTCTTGAAAAATGCCTTCTCCACTCAGCATCAACTTCCTGAACTCAATAAGAGCTTGGCAGACTCACAACATGATATACAATAGCATATCCCCTCATCAAATCTCTTGGGTGCAAACACAGCAAAACCCCAAGGTAAATTTTCTCATCAGGAAAAGTGATGAACCTCAGTTCAATATTTGATGGCTATTATATAGACTACCTAGGTCTTTTAGTGGTCAGTTTGGAATAAATGAGCCTGAAGCTCCAATCCCATCTTTCAGGGCACTATGACCACATTTCAAGGCAGTTGTCCCATACCAACAGCTAGTTAGTTGCACCATGATGCTGCCACTTGTCCATTTCCTTCTACCCTAGATTCAATTCCACCTAGTGGATCAGTAACCACTCTTTCAACAGTCCTCTTAGGTGTTTGTCTCCTATTTTATTTATTAAATAATAATATATTGTGCAAATTATAGTCATCCTTGGACACCTGTCCAACATAAACTTTACAATAAAAGTTATCATAATGTTTCTTAACACAAAATGTTTTCCATCTTAAAGGGTATGTTACAAGAACCTACACTTGGTTATGTAGCAAGAGAAATGACCAGGATAAATGCAGCGCTGGAAAATCATCAAGCAGACCATCAAACATCTATGGTCAAAATCGAAGGTATGATACAAAACAAATCTATTTCCATTTTAATAGACCCAGGTGCAAGTTTGAGTTACATTTCACCTGATTTAGTGAAAAGTTGCAAGTTAAAGGTAGAAAAATTTGATAATTCATGTTTAGTTCAGTTAGCAACACACACTAAAAGAAAGGTTACAAAATTTGTCAAAAGTTGTGATGTACTTATGAGTCAGCTAAAAACGCAAGTTAATTTGAATGTTTTACCCTTAGAGTCATATGACTTGTTGATTGGCATGGATTGGCTTGAACAACATAGAGTAGTACTTAACTGCTATGAGAAATATTTTACTTGTTTGAATAATGAAGGTAATATAGAAACAATAAAAGGAATTCCTAGGAAGACATCTGTAAGACAAATTTCTGCTTTACAAGTAAAGAGAGCTACAAGGAAGGGCTGTAAAATGTTTGTTGTGAGTGTTATTAATGACGAGTGTTCATCTAAAGAAGATATGATGAAGTTGGAAGATATACCCATCCTTAGGGACTTTTCTAGCGTATTCCTGGAAGAAATTCCAGGACTACCTCCGAAAAGGGAACTTGATCACCATTGAGTTAGTACTGGGTGTGGTACCAAACTCAAAGGCTCCCTACAAATTGAATATTTTGGAGTTAAATAAACTAAAATCTCAGCTAAAGGAATTAATAGATAAAAACTACATAAGGCCTAGTGTGTCTCCTTGGGGAGCACCAGTTATCTTTGTTAAAAAGAAGGATGGTACCATGCGACTATGCATAGATAGCCATCAACTTAATAAAATGACAATTAAAAATCGATATCCCTTGCCCCTTATTGACAATCTATTCTATCAGGTACGTGGAGCAGAGATATTCACTAAAATTGATTTAAGGTTTGGATATCATCAAGTTAGAAAAAATGATGAAGACATTTTCAAAACTGCTTTCAGAACGCGTTATGGGCACTACGAGTTTGTAGTTATGCCTTTTGGGCTAACTAACGCACCGACAGTGTTCATTTGCTTAATGAATAATGTTCTTCATAAGTACTTAGATAAGTTTGTAATCGTGTTCATTGATGATATTCTAATCTATTCAAAAACTAAAGAAGAGAACGACGAACATTTAAGAATAATTCTGCAAGTGTTAAGAGAACATCAACTTTATGCTATGTTCAGTAAATGTGACTGTTATAAAGATAAAATACAGTCCTTAGGTCACATAATCTCTAAAGACAGAATTTTTGTTGACCCAGATAAAATAAGAGCAATTAATGAGTGTCATGTCCCTAAACACGTAACTGATGTATGGTCAGTTATTGAAATAACAGGTTACTACATAAATTTTATTGAAGGATTCTATAGAATTTCAAATCCCAAAACTTCTTTGAAGAAGAAAGGGAAGAAATTCATGTGGGATCAGAAATGCGAAGAAAGTTTTAAGAAGTTAAAAGAGTTATTAACAACAACACCTATATTAAAAATTGTTGATCCTAATAAGGACTTCATTGTATGCACTGATGCATGTAACAAAGGACTTGGAGGGGTCTTAAGTCAAGAAGGTCATGCTATTGCTTTTGAGTCTAGAAAGTTAAAAATCCATGAAAAGAACTATGGAACTTATGATATAGAGTTCGCAACCGTGATACATGCACTGAAAATGTGGCGCCATCACTTGATTGGGAGAAAGTTTATATTAATGATGGATAATAAAGGCTTAAAATACTTGTTGGATCAAACAAATCTTAATGCAAGGCAAGCTAAATGGCTATCTTTCCTTAGCGAGTACGATTTTGAGATCCAACACATAAAAGGTAAAGAAAACAAAGTTGTTGATGCCTTGAGAAGAAATGTCAAATTACGTTTTGTGGCAGCAATTGGCATGTTTAAGATAGATCTAGAAAATTAGATTAAAGAAGGAATTAAGCAAGATGAAAATTATCAAAAACTGCATGATAAGGTTGCTACAAATTTATCTAAAAATTTAATAGCAGAATACAACATTAATGAAAAAGGCTTAATGACATATAAAAACAGAATTTATGTACCTAATTTGTTAATAGTTAAATTGTTGATTTTGGATGAAGTGCATAAAACTCCTTATTCGAGACATCATGGTTATCATAAAATGATAACTATGTTAAGGAAGGATTATTTTTGTCCCAACATGAAGAATGAAATGGCTAACTACATAGCTAGCGTTAGGATATTCCTATACTCCATCCTAGTCCCACCAGTATTTTGATCCTTTACATTTTTAGTCATGCATGCATCTTTAGGGTTTGCATGCATCCGAGTCATGAGTCCAACACCTAGCCCTCAGTTAGCCAACCCCCAGGAGCTTCTCACTATTCAGTTTTAGCCCTCTAGTTGCTTAATGCGCCCTTCTTCCTTGAGTTTAGGGAGCAACTTGCCCTTCTTCACCTACCAGTCCAGTTACACTTAGTTACACTCAGTTACACTTAGTTACACTCAGTTACAGTCAGTTACACTCAGTTACACTTAGTTACATTGAGTTACACTCAGTTACACCTACCAGAGTTAGTTTGATTGATGGTTGACAGTTACTTGAGCATTGATGACTCCATTGATGTTGATGAAGACTTCCAGTTGCGCTCCGATGATCATGAGGACACCTAGTTGTGCTTCGATGACACTCTATTGATCTTATGATCACTCTGAGAGGCTAATTCGAATTTCCACCTTAGGCATTCGAATCCTCTCTACCATTGTACTATTTATTTGTCCATACTGTGATTAATTAATTAGTGTGTTTGAAGTATTATTGCTTCTATCTGAGTTCTACTGTAACATATTATTCTATTGCTCACTATACTATATTGTTCACTCTTCTTATATTTTCCTGCTTAATCATAATTACTCTTGTGAGGTATGCATCATCTCTTAGATCTGCTGTGAGGATTTTCACATGGTATCAGAGAATTTTGAGAGTATTGTTTATCTCCATTCTTGAGAGTTTTTTGCAGGTTATTACCAAGATTTCGAGTGCAGCAGTTGCAGCAGTTTCTGCAATTTTGCAGCAGTAGCAGTTGCAGTTATTCTCTATTGTTTTTGCAGGTCCTCTACAGCTTCTATGTATTCATCAGGAATTACTCCTCTTGATCCACTCAACTGTGATGAATGGAAACCAAGAATGATAGCACACTTGAAGATCCATGATCTTTTTTATTGTTATTTTGAAAGAGAGTTCGAATCTCCTGAAGAGAAGATTGACTGGTTAAATAAAAGTTACATGCACTTTGCAGCAATAATGTTTTCTTTGTTTGCATGCCAAAGATTCCAATTCAAATACCGTAATGGTGTTGAAACTCCAAAGGAGTTATGGACTTGTTAGGAACCCATGTCTTTACTTTGTTAGTATGTTGTTATTGGACGCATATGCTTTGTAAGTCGTCCCGTAGTATTTGTTGATCAATAGTTGTGTTATTGTTATTGGCGCATATGCTTTGTAAGTCGCCCGTAGTATTGTTAATCCATAGTTTGTAACGGCCCATGGTTTCGACCCATAGTATTGGCGCCTCGAATTAGTATATAAGTGTGTGTTGAGACCTATGAAGGCACCGTGAAGTTATTGTATTGAGCTTGCTCAAAGGAGGTTGCCCCCTCGAAGTGGCCTGTGATCAATACAAAAGTGATTCTGAGTTCTGTCATTTCTGCTATTTTGCGCATTCTTGTTAATTAATTGTTGCAGGTGCCTCACATCTGGTATCAGAGCACTTTCTTGGGCTCGCTGGGTGAAATTTCTGCCAAATTTTTTTTTCGCATCTGTTGCAGGTTCGGATTTGGGAATAATCCCTATCCGCTTAACTGTGGGAAGTACTTGGGCATAAGCCCTAAAACTCATTGTGAGGAGTACCACAGGAACCCCGAAGTAGCTGGCCCATTGAGAGGACCTGCCGGCGAAAAGGGCAACGACCCCTACCTGATTGACTAGTTCCCACCCGTGAGGTAAACCAAGAGCTGTCGTTTGTGGCAAAGCGGTTATCAGTTTTACCTGAGCCGTGGAGTGAGGGGTACTGACCCAATACGCAAGCCGTCAGACAGCATTGGTGGCCGAGTGAAAACCCTGAACTTTTAGGAAGCCGCACATACCTGGGGTCCATATCTACTTTCAGCTGAACTATTGTCGATCACTGCTGCGCCGTTTCAGATCCATT
Organism: Larix kaempferi; assembly: GCA_027924585.1. Classification (NCBI taxonomy): domain Eukaryota; kingdom Viridiplantae; phylum Streptophyta; class Pinopsida; order Pinales; family Pinaceae; genus Larix; species Larix kaempferi. The sequence continues at coordinate 68,631 of BSBM01001562.1, read as the reverse complement.
TTGCAAGCCGTTCCAGATCCAGCCGTTCGGCGTTGTTCCAGAATCCTTCAAACCGGAGATCCCATTCTGCAAGCAGAGCCGTAGCCGCTCCAGTCTAAAAAAAAAAAAAAAAAAAAAAAAAAACCGAGCCGTAGCCGCTCCAGGCTGAAAAAAAAAAAAAAAAAAAAAAAAAAATAATAATAATAATAATAATTAATTAATTTCAGGGAACCCCTGTCATTCCATTCTGCATATTTCATCCCTGAGGACCCTATCCTCAATTCCCCTTCCTACAACCCGAAATCTCACATTTGTCTATTTTTAGGGTTTGCCATAACTTCCTCAGATTTCACCCAATCACCTTCAATTTTTACCACAGAGTTCCTTTTTGAATTCTGCTTCTTTGTTCCCCTCTGCCAAATTTTCCCATCCTTTCACCCCGCTTCTGAAATCCTCATTTTTGCTTCCCTGTCTATCCAACAGTGTCCAAAAAACGAGTCAAACCCCAATTACCCTTCTGATTTTTTCCCAAATCCAAATTTTCCTTTACTGAAGTAGTTCCTGTTTTTGTTTTCCTACCCAGTCCAAAAAAAAAAAAAAAAAAAAAAAAATCCCTGGTTATGGTTGTCACCCGTGCAGGAGCAAAAACCATGGAGGAAGCCCTTGCAGCCATCCAAGCCAAACTCCAGGATCTTGATGAAAAATTTCTTGGTCTCCATCTTGAACATTCAGCTATGAACAACAAACGGCAGTCTGAGTCTTCAGTAGACAATGGGTTCTCTTCTTCCAGCAATTTCCGTGGTCCGAAGCTTGATTTTCCTCGCTTCAATGGTACCGATCCAACTGGATGGATCTATCGGGCAGAACAGTATTTCAGTCTGCATAATACTTTTGATGTCAACAAAGTTCCGTTGGCATCCTTTCATTTGGAACAGGAAGCTCTTCAATGGTACCGTTGGTACATCAAGGCTCATCCAGAGCCCAACTGGCCAAACTTTTGCCAGCTCCTTTTGCAACGATTTGGTCCTAGTGCTTTTGATGACTTCACAGGAGCCCTCACTAAACTTCGCCAAACTGGCACTGTGAGAGAGTATCAAACCGAATTTGAGAATCTAGCCAACCACACCGAAGGATTGTCTGATGAATTTTACCGGAGTTGTTTTATCAGTGGTCTAAAGGATGCCATCCGCTCTGAGGTCAAAATGTTCTGTCCCAACACAATGATGGAAGCACTCGGGTTGGCTAAGTTGGCGGAAGACAAGATTGCAGCCCAACAACGCTCCAAGCCCACTTTTGTTCCCTTCCGAAATATGGGTTCTCAGCGACCACCTATACCACAGGCTCCTCGACCAACTCCTATCAAGCGTTTGTCTGAAACAGAGATGCAAGCACGCAGAGAAAAGGGGCTTTTCTATAATTGTGATGAGAAATTCACTCGGGGACATAGATGTGTTCAGCAAAAGCTCTATCTCCTGGATGTGGAGTCTCCGCCTGCCTCTGAAATGGGTGACGAAGATCCAGAAGCACTGGATGCACCGGTCGACATTCAGGAACCGCCTAGTGACCCTCCGTCTCAGGATGACCAGCCAGAGATATCTCTCCATGCTTTAGCGGGAATCACCACCCCCCAAACAATGCGGGTCAGGGGTTACTTCAAGAAGCTTCCTCTTACAATCCTCGTTGATTCTGGTAGCACGCATAATTTCATTGACCCTCGGATCGCCAAACAAGCTGATTGTTTTATCCATCCTTGCTCCAACTTTGAAGTCATGATTGCCAATGGGGGCACCTTACCTTGCAAAGGGAATTGTCGAAATGTGCGTATCGCTATGGGAGATTATACCTTGCGCTCTGACATGTTTGCCTTGCCCTTAGGCGGATGTGATGTGGTTTTGGGCGCTCAATGGCTACGCACACTCGGCCCTATCTTATGGGATTTTGCCGAACTTTGGATGCAGTTTTCCGAGAATGGACACAAACACACATTGACAGGATTACAACCAGGTTCCCTCAGCATCATCAGTTCACATCGCATGGAAAAACTCCTCAAGAAGAATTCACATGGTGTCATCGCTCAGATCCATTCCATCCAGATGCAACCAGCAGCAGTCTCCACTACTCCTTTGGATCTACAACAAATTCTGGATCGGTATACAGGTGTCTTTGCTGAACCAGTGGGCTTACCACCTTCCAGGCCAGAAGACCATCGTATTAAGCTCCTTCCTGGCAGCGTTCCTCCCAACATCAGACCCTATCGCTACCCATTTCATCAAAAAACGGAGATTGAAATGCTCGTTTGGGACTTATTGAAGCACGGTATTATTCGCCCAAGCACTAGTTCCTTCTCTTCTCCAGTTATTCTTGTTCGCAAAAAAGATGGGTCATGGCGCCTCTGCATTGACTTCCGAGCACTTAATCACCTCACCATCAAGGATAAGTTTCCAATTCCTGTTGTTGATGAGCTTCTTGATGAGCTTCATGGGGCCCGCTTTTTCTCCAAGTTGGATCTTCGTTCTGGATATCATCAAATTCGGGTTCATGAGGATGATATTCCTAAAACAGCTTTCCGCACACATGATGGCCATTATGAGTTTTTGGTCATGCCCTTTGGCCTCACTAATGCCCCTTCCACATTCCAAGCCTTAATGAATAAAATATTTCGACCCTACTTGCGGAAATTCATTCTGGTATTCTTTGATGACATCCTCATCTACAGTAAAACATGGGATGAACATCTCCAGCATCTGGATATTGTCATGCAACTTTTCTGTGACCATCATCTCCATGCCAAGCAGTCTAAATGTGTTTTTGGACAGAAGGAAGTTGAGTATCTCGGGCACATTATCTCAGCACAAGGGGTTCGCGTGGATCCTGCCAAAATCGATAACATGACCAATTGGCCACATCCTCAGACTCTCAAGAGCCTTCGTGGTTTTTTGGGGTTGACTGGCTACTACCGCAAATTTGTCAAGGATTATGGGAAGATTGCAGCTCCATTAACCGCGCTATTGAAAAATGATGCTTTTACATGGACACCTGCTGCCCAGTGTGCATTTGACCAACTAAAACAAGCCATGTGTACTACACCTGTGCTAGCGATGCCCGATTTTTCCAAGCCCTTCACTATTGAGAGTGATGCTTGCGGCAATGGACTTGGTGCTGTTCTCCTTCAAGATGAACACCCCATTGCGTTCACCAGCAAAGCCCTTTCAGGTAAGAATTTAGCTGCCTCTACCTATGAAAAGGAAATGATGGCTATTTTGCATGCAGTACAGAAGTGGCGCCCATACCTATTAGGAAATCATTTCTGCATCAAGACTGATCACCAGAGTCTGAAATATTTCTTGGACCAGCGTGTCTCCTCCCCGGCACAACAAAAATGGGTTAGCAAACTCATGGGTTATGACTATGAGATCACTTACAAGAAGGGTAAAGATAATATTGTGGCAGATGCTCTTTCTCGCACATTTGAGGCCCAAGGTTCTCTTTCAGCTATTTCTATGCATGTTCCAAATTGGTTGCAATCTGTTCAACAGGGTTATGTCAATGACTCTTCCTTATCGCAAATCATCCAACGCTTGACCAACAATCCTTCTGCTGTACCACATTACTCTTGGGATGGTGCTTCTCTACGATACAAGGGTCGTCTGGTGCTTCCCCAGAGCACATATCTTCAACAGGCTGTCTTCTATGAACTCCATGCTTCTCCATCGGCAGGACACTCTGGGTTCCTCAAAACATATGAACGAGCACGGCGTAACTTCTTTTGGCAGGGCATGAAAAGGACAATTCAACAGATGGTGGCCGAATGTGATACTTGCCAGCGCAATAAGGGTGAAACAACACTCCTCCCAGGATTGCTTGAACCCTTTCCCATACCTACACGGATTTGGACAGATATTTCTATGGATTTCATTGAAGGGCTCCCTAAATCTGGTGGGAAGACAGTGATTCTCGTTGTGGTTGATCGCCTCTCCAAATATAGTCATTTTTGTGCTCTCAGCCATCCCTATACAGCCTCCTCCGTCGCTCAAATTTTTCTGGACCAGATCTTTCGTCTTCATGGCATCCCTTCTTCCATTGTCTCGGATCGTGATGCAACTTTCACCAGTCATTTTTGGACAGAACTATTTCGCCACACGGGCACCAAACTGCAGATGAGTTCAGGGTATCACCCACAAACAGATGGTCAGACTGAAATTGTCAATAAATGCTTGGAAACTTATCTTCGTTGCTTCACCTCTGAACAACAACATCAGTGGGCAAAGTGGCTCCCTCTCGCTGAATGGTGGTACAATACCTCTTACCACACTGCCTCTAAAATGACCCCATATGAAGCAGTCTATGGTCAGGCACCTCCAGCTCTTCTTCCTTACACCCCCACCAGTTCACCAGTTCAGGAAGTTGACACGGTCCTTCACAACCGCGATAAGATTCTTCGCATTTTGCGGGACAATCTTCACATGGCAAGAAATCGCATGAAGCAACAAGCTGATCAGCACCATTCGGAGCGCACTTTTCAAGTCGGCGATATGGTTTTTCTTCGTCTCCAGCCGTACAAACAATCCTCCTTGAAACTCAAAGGGCGTCATAAGCTCGCTCCAAAGTTCTATGGGCCATATCGGATTCTTCAGAAGATTGGGTCCGTTGCTTATAAATTGGAACTTCCTCCTTCTTCCCGCATTCATCCAGTCTTTCATGTCTCTTGTCTGAAGAAAGTTCTTGGCACCAACATCAGCGGACAAACGATTTTACCTGAACTGGATAATGAAGGATCCATCCTTTTGGAGCCAGAGGCCATCCTCAATCGGCGCACGCGTCAGCTTCGCTCTCGCTCTATCACAGAGGTCTTAATTCAGTGGCACGGCATGCAACCAGAGGACGCTACATAGGAACCACTCCTTCAGATTCAACAACAATTTCCACATCTAAAGCTTTGAGGACAAAGCTTTTTTTTTAAGGGGGAGGGGATGTTAGGAACCCATGTCTTTACTTTGTTAGTATGTTGTTATTGGACGCATATGCTTTGTAAGTCGTCCCGTAGTATTTGTTGATCAATAGTTGTGTTATTGTTATTGGCGCATATGCTTTGTAAGTCGCCCGTAGTATTGTTAATCCATAGTTTGTAACGGCCCATGGTTTCGACCCATAGTATTGGCGCCTCGAATTAGTATATAAGTGTGTGTTGAGACCTATGAAGGCACCGTGAAGTTATTGTATTGAGCTTGCTCAAAGGAGGTTGCCCCCTCGAAGTGGCCTGTGATCAATACAAAAGTGATTCTGAGTTCTGTCATTTCTGCTATTTTGCGCATTCTTGTTAATTAATTGTTGCAGGTGCATCACAGGACTCCAAAAGAGATATGGGCTCACCTAGATGAAAAATTTGGTAGAAAGAATGAAGGACTTGGTCCTAACCCATTTGAAAGCAAGCAAAGTGATGCATTCGCTCCCCTTGATGGTCTCTCATATCATGAACTAGTATCATCTCATATTGAAATTGTTGACAAAGAATTTGCAGATTCTCCACTCATGCTCAAATGTTTTTCTCTTTCTGTTCCAGCTCACACTCTAGATATTGCAGAAGGTCCTAAATCCTCTCTTACACCAGAGTCTGTTGGTTTGCATCATGATCACAAGATTATTTCAGAGGTCAAAACAACTACTGAAGGTAATGCATTCGCTCCTCTCCAGCTATCTCCTCTTTTATACTACTATATGATCATAAATTCATGCTTTCAGAAGGTTATTGAAGATTATGGCCACTGCCATTCGCTTGGGATAAATTCTCATGCAATTACTGGTTTTCATCTCACCTCTCATGGTTCAAAGGAGATCTGAAGAAACCATGATTCAAGTCTTGGATCTAATTTGGATTCTAAGCAATTATTGCTTGGGATAATTTCTCATGGATATGATAGTTTTGATCTCACCCATGCTGGTTCAAAGGAGATCTCAATAAACTATTTTTTAAGTCTTAAATCTTATTTTGATTTCAAGCAAATATGTAATAGTTATTTTTGGCATAATCTCACCCATGGTGGTTCGAAGGAGAAGACAAAAGACTATATGCACTTTCACAGATTTGATCCTACCTCAGCTGATTCGAATCACAGGTTCAAGGATCATTCTCATACTGTTGGATTTGTTCTCATCAAATTCGATCTGAAGAGCAAGTACAATCACATGCTCTTTGAGCATGATCCACTTCTTCCCAAGAAGAATATACCTCCAGACATATGACCAAGCATCACACATGCTTGAGTTTGGAGCATTTATTTTTATGTGTGCCTTACAGTCTATTTTTTGAGGAGGGGGGTATGTTTCCCATGAAATTTTCCCACTTCCTTGGTTTATTGATTGTTATTATTCATTGTATTGGGTGACCTTTGGTCTTAGTTACTAGGGCCCGGGATGGATTAAGGGGGAGTGTTAGGATATTCCTATACTCCATCCTAGTCCCACTAGTATTTTGATCCTTTACATTTTCAGTCATGCATGCACCTTTAGGGTTTGCACGCATTCTAGGGTTTGCATGCATCCCAGTCATCAGTCCAGCACCTAACCCTCAGTTAGCCAGCCCCCAGGAGCTTCTCACTATTCAGTTTTATCCCTCCAGTTGCTTAATGCACCCTTCTTCCTTGATTTTAGGGAGCAACTCGCCCTTCTTCACCTACCATTCCAGTTACACTTAGTTACATTGAGTTACACTCAGTTACACCTACCAAAGCTAGTTTGACTGATGGTTGACAGTTACTTGACCATTGATGACTCCACTGATGATGATGAAGACTTCCAGTTGTGCTCCGATGATCATGAGGACACCTAGTTGTGCTCCGATGACACTCTATTGATCTTATGATCACTCTGAGAGGCTAATTTGAATTGCCACCTTAAGCATTCGAATCCTCTCTACCATTGTACTATTTATTTGTCCATACCGTGATTAATTAATTAGTGTGTTTGAAGTATTATTGCTTCTATCTGAGTTCTACTGTACCATATTATTCTGTTGCTCATTATACTGTATTGTTCACTCTTCTTATATTTTCCTCCTTAATCATAATTACTCTTGTGAGGTATACATCATCTCTTAGATATGCTGTGAGGATTTTCACGGCTAGGTGTTTTGAATGTCAAACCATTAAGGCTGAAAATCAACACCCAGCTGCTTTGGTGTAGCCATTGCCAATTCTGGAATGGAAATGGTAAATTATAAGTATTGATTTTATTACAGGTTTACCTAAGAATCAGAAACAGAATGACTCAATAATGGTGGTTGTGGATAAACTTAGTAAATCTACTCATTTTATTCCTTTTAAGACTACTTTCCAAGCTACTAACATTGTAGAGGTGTTTATGAAGCAAATATTTCGCTTACATGGAATTCCAAAAGTAATTATTTCTGACCGAGACTCCAAGTTTACTGGAAATTTCTGAACAACATTATTTAAGGGTTTAAATACTAAATTCAATTTCATCACTACTTTCCATCCCCAAACTGGTGGACAGACTGAAAGGTTTAATCAGATTTTAGAAGGCATGTTAAGAATGTATGTTAAAGATCAACCAACTAAGTGGGAAGACTATTTGCATTTAGTTGAATTTGCATACAATAATCATTATCAAGCATCTGCTAGACTTAGTCAATTTGAGATTTTATATGGAAGAAAATGTTGTACTCCTATTTCTTGGGATAACCCTATGGACAGATTAATGTTAGGACCATATTTGTTAAAAGAGATGGAGCTAACCGTGAAACAGGTACGAGGTAACCTAAAAGTTGCACAAGATCAAAAAAATGTTATGCAGATCTGAAACGCAATGAAAGAGAATTTCAGGTTGGGGATCATGTTTTTATAAAGGTAAAACCCAAGAAAAGTTCTTTTAAACTTGGAGTTGTGCTAAACTAGCACCAAGGTACTGTGGACCATTTGAAGTCCTATCAAGGATTGGACCTGTTGCATATCAATTGGCCTTGCCATCTAATTTAAAGATCCATAATGTTTTTCACATTTCTATTTTAAAGAAATATGTGCATGGTGCTACTCATGTGTTGAATTGGAATGACATACAGGTGGAACCCAAAGGATATTTTTAGGTGGAACCAGATTGTATTCTCGACATGAGGGAAATTATGGTCCAGAATCGTACCATAGGGAAGGTAAAGGTGCAATGGAAGCACCTTATCCATGATGAAGCTACCTGGGAACTAGAAAGTAACATGCGGGCAGCATATCCAGTTCTGTTCCAGGGAAGCTCTGACAAATAATAAGCAACATCGAGGACAATGTTTAGCTTAAGTGTGGGTGTTTTCAACATACCCCTTTGCTGAAAACATTTTATGTTTGAAGAACACATCAGATCTTAAATTTTATTGTAAAGTTTTATATTTGGACAAGTGTCCAAGGATGACTGTAATTGCACAATATTATTATTTAAATAAATAAAATAGGAGACACTCTCCCAAGGAGAGTTGTTGAAAGAGTGTTTACTGACCCACTAGGTGGAATGGAATATGAGGTAGAAGGCAATGGACAAGTGGTAGCATCACAAGGAAGGTAACTAGCTATTGGTATGGGACAACTCCCTTGAACTGTGGTCATAGTGCCCTGAAAGATGGGACTGGAGCTTGAGGCTCATTTCTTGGAAACTGACCACTAAAGACCTAGGCAATCTTTTGAAGAGCAATCAAATTTTGGACTAAGGTTGATCACTATTCCTGACGAGGAAACTTACCATTTGGTTCTATTGTATGGACACAAGAGAATTGATGATGGGAAGTCTAGGTTTTTGATCATGTTGTAAGTCTTCCTTCTTTATTGCTGAGTGGAGAGTCCTTACTACTGAGTCCAGAGATTGAGGTTTTTGGCAAGTCTCTACTGATTGCTGGTTATACAAATTGAGTGCCTTGATTCTACAAAGAGTTCTTATACCTAGTGGTTTAGTAAATAGGCTCGGGGGGTCCAAAGGAGGCAAGTAGTTTGGTTGTTTCTTCTGGAGAAGGTCGGGAGGAGCACGCCTCCTTGGGTTTTTGTCCACCCTATCTACAGTTACAGGTTCTACTTGTTATTTCAGCCTCTAAGTAGTTAAATTATTTTCTCTAATTGTTGATTTAGTACTCTTAGCTAACTAATGATAATACCGAAGTATACGTGTGATTTTCTGATATGTTTAGGATTTTGTAGACTGCTGAATATATCTATGAATTGATAGAATAAATGCCCTCTCTGTATTTTTCCCCATACTATTTTTTGTATGGTACTCCAGTACAGAGAAGGAATATTAAAAATAGATGAATGATGTAGTGAGCAAGATGAATGAATAGCCTAACTCTATTAAGTTTCCCATCTTTATTTTTATTTAAACTAACTCTGTCTTGTTTTTACTTTCTCTGTTATATTCTGTAAATTTAACAATATCTTATAAATCACAGTCATAGAATATTTTTAGTTACACATTTACTGTGTAGACTGTAGAATAGTTTCTTTTTACAATAGAAAAATAACAGAAACACATGCAGTTCTAGGTTCCTGTATCATTCTAGGTTTATTTAGAGGTTAACTATTTCCTTACAATAAATGCTATTTACATTTTTATCATATCATCTTTCCCTTTAATATATTTCTTTTGTTTATCTGTATGTTTAAAATTTAAATGCTGCCGAAATAAACAGAGTAGTATTCACATCATTCAAACAAATCTGTTACATCTCTACTTTTGCAGAAATAGAATAATCTAGGGTTTTACTTTTCCCATGTTTTTCTAAAACTTTACTTAAGACTTATGTATTATTCTGTATTGTAATATTCAGTATCAAAACAATTACTAATTTTCATGTCTGAGAACAACTATCAATACAAATGGAGTAACCAGAACTGATCAACATTTTATCATCTTACCATAGCCTTTTAAACATAGAATAAGCGTGTATTGGACGATCGTCCTACTGTTTGCAAAACCCCTAGCTTCTATATTATATTATATAGTATTTTATCAACAGGTATCAAAGCAAATAGATTATCCAAGATAGAGATCGAAACCTTTAAAGGCGCCATGCCAAGCATGCAGTGGTTTCAAATCAAAGGTTACAAGTTCAAGCCTTATATAAATCCAGCTAAACATTACATTCATTATCCTTACTCAACTTGTGAACAATACAGTCACAACATCACGTAACTTGTTCAATGCCTAAACTAAAAACAAAGAAACAATTTCAATACCATTATAGATGTAGGCTGCAGTGAAACCAAATAGACATTCAAAGAGTAGATCTCATTTTTAGGTTCGACCTTTTAAACTTTCGAAGTCATCTACTAAATCAAAAGAAGCTCGGTATTTAAGTGCACAATAGCAAGGTTGTTTCCTTTGGCTCTCGGTCAGTGGTGATACATTACATTTTATAACTATGCATTGAAAAAAATTTAAAATAGGACCTGGGGCATTGCTCAAAGCCTTAACAAATTACAACCATAAAAATATCAGAACTGTCTTTCCATTAAAAATGACCAAGGGTTTAAACCTCTCCAAAGCTGTTGCATTCAACAAGAAATTCTGTAGCAAAACGCTCCCAATGCTAAACATCAAAATAAGCCGAAGATCTCATCATCTTTCGATTCATCTTTTGGAACAAAAACAGTATCACAACACCCGAATTTTCTCCAAACCCCATCCTATCAGCTAAACCAAAACAATGGCCAACAAATATGCCAAGAGTAACCTACAGGGGTTAAATCATCTAGGCTTACCGGTTTGTTGCGCATTACTACCTGTTAGCTTCAAGCTTTATAACCTGCAACGTAAAGTACCTTCAATCAAACATTTGAAGGTTAAAAGATGCATTTCGTAGTTGGAAAATAAACTACAAAATAACGAAATCAAACCAAGTTTTCGATCCATTACCTTTAAAATGTTGCTTATGGAGCAGAGACGCCGCATCCAACAACAAACTGAAGCCATGACCTCACTAACAAATGCCGCGAAGAATGGAGACCATTCTGAGAACTACCATTTTACATGCAAGGAAAACCGACCTCTGGTTCAATCTACTCACAAGACTATCTTAAACCCTGGAGCTTTTCCAACTACAAATTTTGCAATAAGCCTGTACTCGTAATAGACTCGGCTCGGAAATCCTAATTTACAGTCACCAATCACGTCATCGAAACCTGAAAGAGGTGCTTCGAAGACCAGCTAACAAACCCTAAGCATACGCAGGCCAGTCGGCCTCTCCACCGAGCCACTCTCTAACACAATGAATGCCAAAGGAAACCACATCTACGAGACTTAGTGGAGGATTAGGGTTAAGTCCGAAAGCTTGAGAGCATCATAAGATCAATGGTGGAGATCCTACATCACAACACATCATAATTCCAAGCAACCACTAGATTTAAGACCACATTAATAACCATTGCCACCGGGGAGACCAACTCAGTTAACCCCCAAGTTAAACCATGTATAGCTCGACCATGTTGACTTTATTCTCATGATGTCTTCACATGTTAAACACCATGATAGCAGCCATCAAGACATTCCATCGAGGTAGTGGATAGGAGTGTTTAATGCTAAGGTTGGATTATGAATGCCTGCCAACACATAACCACTACATCATTAAATACCTTGTCCTTATCATACGCTGGCACATTGGTTATGTTTACAACCTGTCATAATATATGCATTAATGTAAGTACTAGTTACAACTTTGGCGATGAACCAACTAAGTATGAAGCATATGTTTACAAGCTTCACATTGATGCTCACATATTCATGTTGTTTCGTATTTGAACCAATGCATAAACTTCACGCATATAGTTTACATGGTATAGGAACTTTATGGTGATTTTTATATAGTTTACACACTATAGGAATTACATAGGATTTGCATATAGTTCATACTATACGACATACATGACAATTGCATATAGGAAATCGCATGGCAATTTGCATATTATAGGAATGCATAGTATTTTTGCATTTTTCCTACGTTTTCACAAAGTCACATGGTGTTAATTCATAGTGCCTACTAAAGAACCCATGAATTAAATAATTATATCACTATACAAATAGCATAGAAGAGAGGTTACATATATTAAGATGATGTTTTCCTTGATCAATTAATATTGAACAAATAACCGTAAGCATTACATTGTTTAAATATAATGACATTTGCATGGAAGTGGCTAAAATATATGTTATGAAACTACAAGATAGCTTCCTTAAACTGATTTTCATAAGAAGGTGCTTCTATTTTTGTAGTTAATTACAAAGGTCGATCTTCAAACTATAATTAAATTAAAACCAACTAGGATGACGTTTTCATGAAGTTCACTAAGGTACCTCACTTGACGAAGGGAAGTTAATCCTTTCTATAGTTTATAACACAAGATGGAACGCAGAACATTACTGTAGGATACCTTGAATTTATCGCTCTTACCTGTATTCTACAAACATCAAGGTTACAATGATTTAGCTACAAAGCTAAGTAAGCCTCAGGGTACCCCATAGCACCCCTTTCATCATCATCAGAAAACAAACTATCAGCACATTTAAAGAAAACTGTATTGCAAGTGACCATAAATACATCACATAGTTCCATAGATTAGCATAAGCAAGTATTGTCGTAATATGTTTTCAAACATTATGAAGTGTTATTATCATATTGACATTTATTCTACTTCCGCACATCAACTTTAGTCGTAAATGCCTTACTTGAAAAATTTTAAATTTTTATGAATTTTCGGGATGTTACATCGGGTTAGTTCAATGGCTTCTTTCACTTTTGTAAACCAATAATCACCAACTATGTTTGGAAAAGGTGGCCATCATGCCTTCTTGGTAGCATTAAGGGTAGATACAATCCCATTTAGAAGTGTTTGATGAACAATTTCCTTCAGGATCACGTAATCAGTAATGTGCTTGAGCATGATGTATGGTTCCTTCGAAGCTCCATATATCCTCAGGTAAGTGTCATATTCAATCAAATACCAACCGCCCAACTATGTTACCATGGAAATGACATTATCTGACATATACACTTTTTCGGTCTCCCATGTAAGATTGTATATAATGGCTTAATGAATTCCTTACATATTTGTTTATAGTAACTAATGTGCTCTTACGCATAGAGAAATTGACAACATACAAGAATAGGAGTCTCCCCAGGAACCCAATGCCATCCCATACCTTGAAATTGATTCGATGTGCAGATTGTGCAGCTATGATATAGAAGGACATATAGAAGTCTTATTGCTGCTTGAAAATCCATCTTATGCTTTCAACACTGCGTCTTCCATGTTCTTTGAGAGGATGCCAAACCAGTTGAATCTTCCATCATGAACAGTAACATAATATAGTAGGGGTGACAATTCAATCTTGAAGTGTGTCTTCTTTTCCATATAACGAACATAACATTATAGATGTCATCCTATAGGGATTCTTTAGCATTTTTGTGTTGTTCGGGAGCCAAGATTGCTTGATAACTGTTACCTAGTTTAGCTAGATGGATTTCATCCATTAATCGGTTAGGTCTATGTCTGGTGCTAGGAGCTTATAGTACTTTCTAATGGTATTGAGCTCGAAAGAATCTATGGGCACTCCCACAACATTCTTGATAATACGCCTCTTTGCATCAGTGAGAGGAAGGATCCATTCCACTATTTTCACACATGGGAACAATTCTAATCTCGCTTCCACCTCATGAAGCCTAAATCATCTTATATTCTTATACAATGGGATCTCGTCTATACCTTCCGATTGGTATTCTCTCGCATATATGAATTGGTACATATTAGCACACTACATAACTCATAGCGGTGAAAGTTGATAAGGATCAAAACTCTATGATAACCATACAAAGTATTCTCCACCTCTAGGATGCTGATATTTTCCACTCCCGAGATAATAATGTTGTTTGATCAATCCTTGATTTTGATATAACCATCAAGGTAATGAAACGTTTTGTGCCTCCTGAAAGGAGGGAATCAATGGACTTGAAATTTCATTTATTAATATGAGAACAACACCATTAGTATCCCAACAGAGTAATTTTACAATGTTGTCACTCTATATGGCAATAGTGTCTTGATATTATTTGCAAGTCCCACTCCTTCCACGACACACTCTAGTTGACCAATTGGGTTGTTAAGTTTGTAGAATCTCTTCTTTACCTCAAACACATAGTTAAAACTAATAATAAAAATGACTAATTTTTTTTGTGAAACTGGAACTTTTGGAGATCAACTTCCATTCTACAAATTTAGAGAGAATAATACTCATAAAAATTTTTCTAACACCTATCAACATAATTATACTTATTGTTTAAAAACTAAATATATAAAAAATAAAAATCATTAAAATAAATTAAATTATTAATATATATAAATTTAATTTCTGTTTATTCAAGATTTAGTCAAATTTAATTACTTTATGTTAAACGTTTTATCAAAGTTTGAATCAAAATTGTCCTTACTATTCCATGCACCATGAACATAGCTATAGGTCTATTTTTCTCATTCAGACAATAAGTATTTTTATTATTTTTTTCAAATATATATATATATATATATATATATATATATATATATATAAATTAAATTATTACAAAATAAATATAATTTTAATAATTTTTTTATAAGTTATACTTTTTCAGAAAAACAAAACGAAGTACTCTAATAAGTAATCTAAAAAAGGCATTGGTAATTTTTTTTTTAAAACAAAATATATATATATATATAAAATTAAATTATTAGAAAATAAATATATTTTATTTTAAATATAATTTTAATCAATTTTTTTTATAATTTATACTTTTCCAAAAACACAAAACGAGGTACTAGTAATCTAGAAAAGGCATTGGTAACCCTACTCTAACAAAATTTTGAATTTTGCTATTAAAATTTTTAACCTATTTTAAAATTATTTAGAAAATAAATTCCCTAATACAAATGACTATAAAAACTGTTCTGCTTTAATACAAATGACTATAAAAATTGTTCTACTTTTTTAGATAGGCAACTTCAATTTAGAACGTTCTTGGCATCTACACTATCGGTTTTTTTGATAGGCAACTTTAATTTAGGGGATCTACACGATCCAAGTGCCATCAATAAAACATTTTATTGAAGCCGTTGGATCATAGAAGTCCATATTCATGAATGATTTGAAATTAGAAGTCCGTATTCATGAATGATTTTAAATTGTGTCAGGACGACAAGGATTGCTCTATGGAAGATATAACCGTTGTGAAAACTAGCTCAACATTAAATCACAAGGGTTGATTCAGTAAATCGCGGGTCAAGATTTTACCGTTGCCCATATGCAGTGTTTTGTCAGGCATCTCCAGTGTAGCTTAGCTCTCAACATATTACTGACCAGCCCTGAATATGTTCACGGTGCAGTTTATTCTGGTCTTTGCCACCTTGCCATAGGCAGTGTTTTAGAATCTGGCCAAATGGGTTTTCTACCAATTTCGCAGCAGCGAGGACAGACACTGGGTCCTAGACAGGCATGGAACCTAGGACTTCCTTTATAAGCACCGCTCCGCCATTAAAAGAGCCCTTAAAAATGCTAGGGTTTCTAGTTATTCTTTTCGGAGTTTTTGTTCGATTTTGGGTCGAGATTTCAGTTTTGTGGCTTCGATTTGATAATGTGGAGCCCAGATATGTCGTGGATGACAAAATCATTATATCGGCCATGACATTTCTCCTTATTGTGACTTCACTCCTCTGTCCTCTGTTATTTTGGCCCAGATCTGTCGTCATGGGGTGCAACACGTCTCCAACACTCTCCATTTCCTCGCTGTGCCCTGAATTCCCTTAAGCATTCCTTTATCTTTCTCATTCTCCTCCCCAATTGTCTAAATTTAAATTAAAGACTGAGAGGCATCTTAGCAAGCACCTTGACCCAAATCTGGTGTTATGGGGTGCAACGCATCTCCAACAACCGTGACGCTACCCTTTGCCTTTGTCATCCTGTCCCATTTCCACGGCCATACCGACCTCAACTTTATATTCACTACACTCAACTTTAGATTCGCGGCTCTCGTAATCGAGAGATACGTCGGCATATGTGGGATTAAGCTCACCTCATCTCAGGTAGGTAGTACTGAATTATGGTATTGGTGATCAAATAAAAAAACGCACTACCTGCATAATACATAAATTGAATCGATGTGAATGTAAAAATCATGTATATTGAGAAGTTACCTTGTGGCTATGATTTCATGGTTATAATGGTCAATTTTGTAGATAGTATTAGCCAAATGTGTATCTGTATCCATAGCCAAAGAGACAAAAAACTTTAAATCCTTTTTCTGCAAGATTTAGAAGTAAGTTATCCATATTTCTTGTTCTTCTAAATTTATGTAACTGCCCTCAATTTTTATTTATCTTGAGATCTCTGGTTGATTTTATTTATCTTAGCTTAGCTCTCAACCAGCCCTGAATATGTTCACGGTGCAGTTTATTCTGGTCTTTGCCACCTTGCCAGAGGCAGTGTTTTAGAATCTGGCCAAATGGGTTTTCTACCAATTTCGCAGCAGCGAGGACAGACACTGGGTCCTAGACAGGCATGGAACCTAGGACTTCCTTTATAAGCTCTGCTCTGCCATTAAAAGAGCCCTTCTAGGGCTTCTAGTTATTCTTTTCGGAGTTTTTGTTCGATTTTGGGCCGAGATTTCAGTTCTGTGGCTTCGATTTGATAATGTGGAGCCCAGATATGTCGTGTATGACAAAATCATTATATCGGCAATGACATTTCTCCTTATTGTGACTTCACTCCTCTGTTTGAGGTTCGTTTAGGTCAGCTAGTTCATGTCCTCAAGCTGGTTCTTAAAGCGAGGACTGTCGGCTCTGTTATTTTCGCATGATGGGGTTTCCCGAAATAGAAGGAGCCGAGATAAACCGCCTGCGGAACGTTATTTTCAACATTTGACAAAGCAAATGATCCAGTGTGCGGGAGACGCGTTGGGCGATTATCTGAACCTCGTCCTCTGCGTTTTCGGTTTTCTGTGACGAGGAAACAATTATTACTTCAGGCGCCGAAGAAAATCTCATTAATTTGGAGGAGGCAAAATTATAGAACTGTAGAATATTGGGGATGAGCATCAGCAAGGGCATGGTGTGCAGCAATATGTCGTTCAACATTGGCCGCTCAGATTGGTGGGGGAGGCAGAATATGAGCAGCAGTACATACATGCATGGTGTGCAGCCATATCTGGATTGGCGTTGCCCTCTCAGATCGGTGATAGTGAGTATTTGTCCATAATTTCTTCTTTCTTTGTTCGGTTTCCGTATTGTAATCAATAGTTCATTGATTTTGTTAGCTGCATGATGCATGATTGGTTGCTTTTCATATTGTAACCAATAGTCAATTGATTTTTTGTTTGCATAACTGGTTGCTGAGCTCGTTCTCCATGAAATATAAATCTATAAAACCTCTAAGTAAACCCTAAACCAATTCCCCTGAGAATTATTGTAAACCCTAAAGTTGATTGGCGTAGGCCGAGCAAGCACCTTGGCCCAGATCTGTCGTCATGGGGTGCAACGCGTCTCCAACACTCTCCATTTCCTCGCTGTGCCCTGAATTCCATTAAGCATTCCTTTATCTTTCTCATTCTCCTCCCCAATTGTCGTCTAAATTTAAATTCAAGACTGAGAGGCATCTTGGCAAGCACCTTGACCCAAATCTGGTGTTATGGGGTGCAACGCATCTCCAACAACCGTGACGCTACCCTTCGCCTTTGCCATCCTGTCCCATTTCCACGGCCATACCCACCTCAACTTTATATTCACTACACTCAACTTTAGATTCGCGCATCATCTCAGGCTCTCGTAATCGAGAGATAAGTCGGCATATGTGGGATTAAGCTCACCTCATCTCAGGTAGGTAGTACTGAATTATGGTATTGGTGATCCAATAAAAAAACGCACCACCTGCATAATACATAAATTGAATCGATGTGAATGTAAAAATCATGTATATTGAGAAGTTACCTTGTGGCTATGATTTCATGGTTATAATGGTCAATTTTGTAGATAGTATTAGCCAAATGTGTATCCCTATCCATACCCAAAGAGACAAAAAAGTTTAAATCCTTTTTCTGCAAGATTTAGAAGTTATCCATATTTCTTGTTCTTCTAAATTTATGTAACTGCCCTCAATTTTTATTTATCTTGACATCTCTGGTTGATTTTATTTATCTTAAATATTACAGAGATTTTTAATTATTTTTATTTGTATATTAATTATTTTTAAATCTTTTATAGTTTATATAAATAATTATTTGAATGTATTTAAATATTTCTTGTGTTTTACATCATTATTTATCAACTTTCTGAAATTATTTTCCACTCACCGGCCGCTGTCACCAGAGAATTGTATTTATACGTTAAACTGCTAAAGGTATTAACAGTGATATACAGTTACCATTATTTTCGTCATTATTTTATGTTTGGCTATTTTTAAACATTTATTACGTTGCTTTTATAATAGTGATTTTTTTTATTATGCCATTTCCAAAATTATAAAGAAATTTGGGATTACCCAATTTTTATAATCAAATACCTTTTGGCTAGTCAAATTCAGGATGATTATTTTTCAAATTCAATATTTTTTCTTTTGCTTAATTTTATATCGAAGAGTATAATATTAACTAGATATAAAATAGTTCGAAAATTCCGAATTAAACCAATTCCATCATACCCAAAGCATTATGGACTTCGTTAATTATATATTCCATTTGATACACTAAGCTTGCAATAATTGCTCTTGCGCTTAAGGCTTACTTCATCACATCACTCATGATAGGTTTTCTTGGTTTTATAGGAAGAAAAATAAAAAACAATTTACGAATTTTTTTAAAATTAATTACACAAACAAACTTTTTTTAATTTTAATTTATTTTTCATATATATATATATATTATTTTAGTGGACTTAACAAACAAAAACACGAAATTAAGGCCTCCCCGTAGTTTTATATTATTTTAGTGGACGTAACAAACAAAAACAAGAAATTAAAGCCTCCCCGTAGTTTAAAATATGTTGCATGAGTCAAATTACGCAGGAAAATTGAACCCACAGAAAAGTATTTATAAAATTGGTAGTTTATTAGTGTCACAAAATAGTTTGTATATATATGGAATTTGCTTATTATTTTTAATGTAAATTTATGTATACGAGTACATTATTTTTATATTTTTTTGGTGTGTTATAAATGATTTATTTTTAATATTTATGAGTTGTTTTTAAGTTGGAAAATAAATGTATAACAATGAAGAGGTAGATTAGGGAAGGAAGGGACAAAAAGAAAATGAAAAAGGATGGGGTAAAAGCATACAGTGGGGAGGAGGAATAATGGCGAAGGGTGGAAAACGGAGGATGAGTGAGTGTAGAAGAGGGTGAGGAAGAAGGGGCAGAATGGAGGGAAGTGGAGGTAGAAGAAGAGGTAGAGGTGGGTGATGGGGAGGGAAGGGGAGGTGGCGGAGGGGGCAGAAAGGGGTGTTGGTGACAAGGAAAAGGATTAGTGGGGAAGGGGTGAGGATGGGGAGGAGGAGGAAGACGAGGAGAAGGGGAAGCATAGGAGGAGGGGGGCGGGGGTGGGGAAGCATAGGAGGAGGGAGTGGGGATTGGTGGGGAGGGAGGTGGGAGTGGGAGTGGGAGGAGGAGGAGGAGGAGGAGGGGTGTGGGCCGTGAGGAGGACAGGATGAAGGAGGGTGGGGGGGAGGAGACAAAGGAGGAGAGGACCGAGGGTGGGATTCTTTTGAGGGGGAGGAGAAGGAGGAGGAGGAGGAGGGGAGTGTGAGGGAGGGGAGGGGGGAGTGTGAGGGAGGGGAGGGGAGCGAGGGGGAAGGAAGGAAGGGGTGAGGAGGTGGAGTGCGATAGGGAGGAAGTGGATAGGGGAGGGCAGGATGGGAGGGAGGGAGAGAGAGGAGGAGGAGGAGGAGGAGTGGGAGTGAGAGGGAGGGGAGGGGAGTGGGAGTGAGAGGGAGGGGAGGGGAGTGGGAGGGGGAGGGGATTTAAGGGGAGGAGGTGGAGATGTAGGGATTGATTAGGGGAGAAGAAGGAGGAGGAGGAGGATTCGCGGGAGGGGCAGTGGGAGGGGCAGTGGGAGGAGGAGGAGGAGGAGGAGGAGGAGGAGTGGGGGTGTGGCGGATGATGAGGAGGGGGAGGGTGGAAAGGGGGAAGAGGTGGAGGAGAAGAAGGAGGAGGAGGGAGGGAGGAGAAGGAGGAGGTGCGGAGCCAGTGTGGCATTGTGGGGAAGGGGAGTAGAAAGAGGAGGATGGAATGGAGGTGGAGGGGTGGGAGGTGGAGGAGGAGGGGGAGGGAAGGGAGGGGTTAGGAGGTGGAGTGGGATAGGGGGGGAGGGAAATTTGGAGGATGAGAGGTAGGTGGAGGGGAGGAGGTGGAGGTGCATGGGGGTTGATAATGCAGTGGAAGGGAGGGAGGAGGAGGAGGAGGAGTGGGGAAGGGGGTGAAGAGGAGGGAAAGGAGAGGAAGGAGGGGTGGGGGGAGGAGAAGGAGGCGGAGGGGATTGAGGGTGGGATTGTGGGGAGGGGGAGGATGTGAGGGAGGTGGAGGGGATGGATGGGAAGGAGTATGAGGAGGGGAGTGAGGGGCAGGGCAAGAAGGGGTGAGGAGGTGGGAGCTGGAGAAACGGGGTGGGTGGAGGAGGTGGTCGGAGGAGGAGGACTGGGATTGCGAGGGAGAAGAGGGTGAGGATGGGAGGGAGGGAGAGGGATGAGGAGAGGATTGAAGGGGAGGAGTTGGAGATGCATGGGGGACTAGGGGGGAAGAGGAGGAGAAGGAGTAGGATTGGGGGGGAACGGAGGTGGGAGTGGGAGGAGGAGGGGTGTTGGCAGTGAGGAGGAGACGATGATGGAGTGTGGGAGGGAGGAGATGAAGGAGGAGGGGAGCTAGGGCGGGATTGTGGTGAGGGGGAGGAGAAGGAGGACGATTAGAGGGAGGTATAGGGGAAGGAGGGGAATGTTGATGTATATGTAACTTCGGAATGTATTTCACATATATGTATATTGTATTCCTATAGAGATGGTATTATTCCTCTATAAGGAAGTGTCGTCATTTATATTGTAAGTGTCGTAACTTATACTTGATGGGTTATTAGACCACCTTATTTGGGGTCGGCCCTGTATAAGTCATGTGGGTCAAAGGGTTATTAGACCACCCTATTAGGGGTCGGCCATGTGGGTCAAAGGGTTATTAGACCACCCTATTGGGGGTCGGCCCACTCAGCATTATGTTATGTGGTAAAGTTCGAGCCTACATGAGTTAGGTAAAAAGGCAAGTCAAGTCAAGTATAAATAGAGTGCGGGAGGCACTCTATTTGCTTACACTCACTTCTCCAACATGCACTCAAGGAGGAGTGGCGCACTTATGGAGGAGGAGGATCTGCTGCTAGGTTATGGCTATCTCTCTTGGTTGGTTGTATCATTGCTCTATCTATCTCTGAGGAAGTTATTGGGGTTTTTCACCTTTATGGTTTTCCCCAAGTAAATCTTTGTGTCTCTTGTGTGCTTGCATTATTGTCTCCATGATTGATATGCTGTACATGTTGTTCTCTCAGTTAAGATCCTAGATCCGATTGAAGTAAATTCTGAAAATTTAACATGGTATCAGAGCTAGCCTGAAAGAAGGCATGATACGTCATGTATGACACTTGTTGCACTTACGATGCTAGGGCTTGATATAGCAAAAACCAGTCATCGTAGCACTTTCGCTATAAATCCATTTTGGCGAAGATTTCAGATCTGAAATTGTTACAGGCCGCAGCTAAGATCTCCAGGTACCTTGTGTCCAAAGGAAAACCTATAATTCGTTGTACTTTGTGATTTATGATCTGCACAATATAGGGTTTATGCCTCTTCCAGATCTGAGTCAAAATCAGGTGACCTTGGAAAAAAGGTCATATCTTGGGCTAGGAAGCTCCAAATGAAATTTCGTATAAAGTGACAGGTAATACACAGTCTGTACTATCGCAGAAACCTTTTTCAGAGGCAGAAGTTGAACCAGTGACACGTGACACGCCGTACAAGTTCGCTCTCCTGTATTATCCCATAAACAGGTCATGTTACGACACTTGGCATAACTCTCTCTCAGAGAGTCCAATTGAGGTCAGACCTATCAGGATGGAAAAATAACAGGCCGAGCTATCTCAAGAAAGTTTTTCAGAGGTCGAAGTTCAAACAGTGACACGTGGCACGCCGTACAAGTTCGCTCTTCTGTTTTATTCCAAAACAGGTCACGTTGCGACATTTGGCATAACTCTCTCTCAGAGAATCCAATTGAGGTCAGACCTGTCAGGATGGAAAGATAACAAGTCAGGCTATCTCAGAAAAAAATTTCAGACCCTGTGGATCAAAAATTTCTGAGTTACACTAGAAACAATCAGGTACATATTTCTGTCAAAACAGAATTATTTTTGAGTACCTTCATTCATGGCTTCCGGAATTTAGGGCTTCGTAGAAAGTTGGAATTTTTGTAATCCGAGACCACGGCTGGATGCTACTCATCAAAATAAAAATTTAGAGATCAATATCAGAATTTTTGGTTGGGCAGAAGGCCAGGCTTGATTAGACCCTAGTTCGGGACTTTGATTAGAAAAGTGGAAAATTAGGGCTTCTGTAAAAATGAGAATTTTTGAAATCTGTGACCACGGCTGGAAGCTCCTCAGAAAAATAGAAGCTTAGAGATTTGAATCAAACCTTTTGATTGGGCAGAAGAGTGGGCTTCATCAAACCCTAGTTCAGGGTCACGTACAGTGAATCCAGAAGTTTCAAAGGAAAAATTGAGGAGTGAAACTTTGCAGTTTTCAAATTCTGAATATACCAGTTTGATCAACTCATCAAGGCACATATTTCTATCCTTTCGGAAGTTTGAAATTCAAAGTTTGAATTTTTGGGGTTTCTCTGACAAACCCATATCCAGCTCTAGGTCCAGTTCTTGCAAATCAAGTGGATTGGGTTAATCCTAGAAGAAGATGGATTGATCATCTGCATGAGTGAAGAAGTTCCTGTTTCAGAGGGAGATGAGGCTAAGGCCTTACATAAGAAGATTACAAGCGATCTCGACAGGTATGACTCATCGAGGTATGTTTTGATATTTGTCCATGATTAAGTTTATGGTATGTTTGTCTTCATGTTATTACGGTTAGTACAATTTTGATTTTAGATTTGTCGTATCACCTTAACAAAATTATGAATGCATGATAGAAGATATTCATTGGTTAGGGTGTTGACACTTATGATTGTACTAATGCATTATGGTGTTGTATGAGGTTTATGTTGTCTACTAATATGAAAGGTACACCAAGAAAGACAAATCATGTTCTGGTCCAAGAACATATCATCATGATAACATGAAGACAAAGATTCATCCATTGTCATGGATCTCATAGAAGATCCATTTACAAGGTATGTATAACTTGGTTTTGTAATAGTTAACCTATGAGATATACAGGTTACTAGCACAAGTCATTGAAGAAGAACAAGAAGACATCATGTGAGTATGTTAGACATAAATAGCTAGCATGCTAATCCAGGTATGTTTTTCTTATATCAAGATAGAATCCTACCTTGTGTTAGGATCTTATACTGTTGTTGATAATGATTATTCATGAAGTCATAGGTTTGAATAATCATGATTGTATGCATATTATGTTTCTTACCATAATTGAGATATGACTAACCAGAAGAATCATGATGGTATAGGTTTGAATAATCACAGGTTTTATGCATTTTATATCTCTTATCTTGATTGATGATTCAACTAACCTGAAGAGTCATAGGTTTGAGTAATTACAGGTTTAGACATGTTATGTTTCTTATGATTTGACTAACCATAAGAATCCTACATAAACCTTGAATGCTAATGCTTATTATTTCTGTTTGAAATGATCATGACTATACATGCTTGAGATTATTGTGTTTTAATAGTATACTAATGAATGTATGATTTTATATGAGATCACAAGGATAACACATTCATGATACTAATAAGCATGCATAGGGACCAAGGATGAATATGAGATTCAAGAACAGGTAATCCAGGATGCAAAGATCAAGAGGGAGTACACTCCAGTGGTTTATGCAAGGATGCAGATATTCAGAGGGAATTGACCATCTCTCTACATCCCACAACAGAAAGGTGTAGAAGAAGCTACTTCAGATTAGGACTCCAGCAGCTCCTGCAAGGAAGCGAAGACTCAGAGGGAGTCCACCCAACGGACAAACAAAGATAAGTATTTGAATTGTCATTTCTTAAATAATACTGTTCAATAATGTATATACTGATGTTCCTAGAATTAGGTTGTGTATTATGCATATTAGAATAATTGCATTGATGAACAGTATACTCCTAATATGCATGGGTAAGTGGCCTATGGCACTGTACAACATTCCATTGCTACTTATCTAGAATGAAACCTCTTTGCTAACATGTTGAGAGTTGTGCACACTCTTAACAATGTTCTGGTAGAGATTGGAAGGCATCTAGAAAGTTACGGGATATGGATAAATGTTGTATTGAAGCATTGGCTAAGATAATTGCATGACTGTATGACATATTTCTTTATGTGTAAGAATTTGTTCTGAAAATTATGATATGTTTCTAATCATGCAATTTAACCTGTTTTGTAGGAAAGACCGTATATCTTCACCTACAAAAGGACTACAACATTTGTTCCAGCAACAAAGATATCTATTGAAGATATTGACGTTCCCAGGATCTGGGATGAAGAAATGAAATGCCATGATCCGTCGATCATGAAAAATGATGTTTGGGATGTAATCCCAAAGACATGAAGGGAAGTTGGCTATGACTTCCAAATGGAACTATCAGATCAAGCATGTTGCAGATGGCAGCATAGAGAAATATAAAAGTGATGAAATAGAAGATACACCAGATGGATTCAAGACAGCTTCCTTGAATGGTGTAGATGAAGAAGAAGTGTATGTGGAGCAGCAACTTGGTTCTGAGACACATGATAGGAAATCATATATGTGCAGAACTTGGTATGGTGAAGATAGATTGATTGCCAACACGCAGCGGAAGCTTACTACCGAGTTCGAGATGAAGAAATTGGGGATGATGCACTATTTGTTTTTGGCATGGAGGTTTGGCAGAGCGCAGAAGGAATCTTCCTTGGACAAGGGAAGTATGTAGTAGAGATCCTGAATAGGTTCGGGATGATGGATTGCAAGGCCATGGCCACACCTATGGCATCGAATCTGAAGCTTCTATGTGATGCTTCATCTGAGCTGATTGATGTCTCTATGTATCATCAGATGATTGGGTCATTGATGTACCTGACGAACACGAGACCAGACATTTGCTTTGTTGTGAACACATTGAGCTAGTTCCTGACGGATCCGAGGAGTGTTCACCTGGTTGCTGTAAAGCATGTTCCGAGGTACCTGAAGGGTATAGTGGATTATGGGCTCAAGTATGAGGTGAATCAAAAGTTTAACCTGCAGGGTTATGTTGATTCAGATTGGGCTGGCAGTGCTGCAGATAGGAAGAGCACATCTGGGTGCTGCTTGAGTATAGGATCAGGTGTGATCTCTTGGTTTAGTAAGAAGCAGTCCTGTGTAGCACTGAGTACAGCTGAGGCAGAGTATGTTGCAGCCGGTTCAGCTAGTTGTGAGGCAGTATGGCTACGGAAGCTACTGTCTGATTTATTTGATCTCCCATTGGAGGCTACTGGTATCTTCTGTGATAACCAGAGTTGTGTGAAGCTGTCCGAGAACCCAGTGTTTCATGACAGGTCAAAACACATAGAGATCAAATATCACTATATCATGGATATGGTGCAGAGAGGATCTATGAAGCTTCTGTATGTTGCGACGGACGAGCAGATTGTAGATGTGCTGACGAAGCCACTAGCCAGAGTGAAGTTCAAGTACTTCAGAGAGAGGCTTGGCATTCTTCATATCGAGGACACTTCGAGGAAGAAGTGATGGACACATTTGCTGAAGCCATTCCAAGCATGTTGGAAGGAGGATCCTTCACATGGCTGTGGATGTAAGCACTGGATAATGGGCATTAGGATGATGTTCTGGTTTCTGCTTGGATATGATCAGTTGGATCATTTATGTATATATGCATCATGTTGGATGCTGGATATGATCAGTTGGATCATTTATGTATGTATGCATCATGTTGGATGCTGGATATGATCAGTTGGATCATTTATGTATGTATGCATCATGTTGGATGCTGGATATGATCAGTTGGATCATGTGTATGTATTTTGTATATGCATCATGTTGGATGCTTGGACCATGTATCTGTATATGTATCAGGTGGATACATTGTATGATCAGGTGGATCATGTATGGTGATATGTATCATGTATCAGGTGGATACATTGTATGATTAGGAGGATCATGTATGATGATATGTATCAGGTAGATACTTGGTATGCATCAGGTGGATGCATTGATGATCAGGTGGATCATGCAGCAGGATGTTGCAGTGATGATCCGGATGATCATAGATGACGAGCTTCAGGATGTTGCTCCAGATGACATGCAGCAGGATGTTGCAGTGATGATCAGGATGATCATAGATGACGAGCTTCAGGATGTTGCTCCAGATGACATGCAGCAGGACGTTGCAGTGAGGATGATCAGGATGATCATGGATGCATCAGGATGATGTATGGTGAGTATCAGGATGATACTCTATGGCCGTGGATTAGGTTGTGCAGATGACCATGTAATCCGGTGCCCTGGGAGATTTGCAGATGGTCTTTCGAGGTTTTTCCTATGGCATGTAATATCGGTGCCCTGGGACATCTGGCAAATGTTCTTTTGAGGTTTTGCTCTAGGAGGACATGTAATTCGGTGCCCTGGGAGATCTGCAGATAGTCTTTCGAGGTTTTGCCTATGACATGTAATAGCGCCCTGGGATATCTGGCAGATTCTCTTGCGAGGTTTTGTCCTATGGCATGTAATAGCGCCCTGTGAGATCCGATAGGTTGGGCTGTGTGCCCGTAATTAGTCCTGGGATGCTCTTGCGAGGTTTTGCCATGACCACATGTAATAGCGCCCTGGGAGATTTCAGGTCGGAGTTGTGTACCCGTAACATCTTGAGATGCTCTTGCGAGGTTTTGTGGTGGACCACATGTAATTTGTGCCCTGGGAGATTTCAGGTCGGAGTTGTGTACCCGTAACATCCTGAGATGCTCTTTTGAGGTTTTGTGGTGGGGTCACATGTAATAGTGCCTTGGGAGATCCTACAGGTCGGAGTTGTGTACCCGTAACATCCTGGGATGCTCTTTCGAGGTTTTGTGACGCACGTAATAAGTCCTAAGGATTCCACAGTATGGCCAGTGATGATGAAGACCTGCAGGTGGTGGGCCTACATCCAGTATGAAAAAGGACTGGCTCTGTAGAACTTCCTATGACGAGTAGATTTAGAGATTGATTGAGATAGCAGCAGTAGTGATGATGATGATGACTCGATGACGATTATCCAGTGACGATGATCTAGAGAAGATGACTTGCACTAGAAGAACTGTGCTGAGAAATACCTTCCTAGTTAAGAGGGAGTGTTGATGTATATGTAACTTCGGAATGTATTTCACATATATGTATATTGTATTCCTATAGAGATGGTATTATTCCTCTATAAGGAAGTGTTGTCATTTATATTGTAAGTGTCGTAACTTATACTTGATGGGTTATTAGACCACCTTATTTGGGGTCGGTCCTGTATAAGTCATGTGGGTCAAAGGGTTATTAGACCACCCTATTGAGGGTCGGCCATGTGGGTCAAAGGGTTATTAGACCACCCTATTGGGGGTCGGCCCACTCAGCATTATGTTATGTGGTAAAGTTCGAGCCTACATGAGTTAGGTAAAAAGGCAAGTTAAGTCAAGTATAAATAGAGTGCGGGAGGCACTCTATTTGCTCACACTCACTTCTCACACATGCACTCAAGGAGGAGTGACGCACTTATGGAGGAGGAGGATCTGCTGCTAGGTTATGGCTATCTCTCTTGGTTGGTTGTATCATTGCTCTATCTATCTCTGAGGAAGTTATTGGGGTTTTTCACCTTTATGGTTTTCCCCAAGTAAATCTTTGTGTCTCTTGTGTGCTTGCATTATTGTCTCCATGATTGATATGCTGTAAATATGCTGTACATGTTGTTCTCTCAGTTAAGATCCTAGATCAGATTGAAGTAAATTCTGAAAATTTAACAGGGAAGCAGTATGAGGAGGGGAGCGAGGGGGAGGGCAAGAAGGGGAGAGGAGGTGGAGTGGGATAGGGAGAAAGTGGATGGGGGAGGGGGAGGATGGGAGGGAAGGAGAGGTAGGATGATGAGGAGGAGGAGTGAGAGTATGAGGGAGTGGGGGGGGGAGATAGGAGGGAGGGAGAGGGACGAGGAGGGTATTTAAGGGGAGGAGGTGGAGATGTAGGTGTTGATTAGGGGAGAAGGAAGAGGAGTAGGGGGAGGATGAGGAGGAAGGGGAGGGATGAAAGGGCGAAGATGGGGAGGAGAAGAAGGAGGAGGAGTGGAGAGGAGAAGGAGGAGGTGGGGAGTGTTGGTGTGATTGTGGGGAGGGGGAGCAGAAGTAGGAGGGTGGTGGAGGAGTGGGAGGGGGAGGAGGAGGGGGAGGGAAGGGAGGGGTTAGGAAGTTGAGTGGGATAGGGGGGAAGGGAAAGTTAGAGGATGAGAGGTAGGTGGAGGGTAGGAAGAGGAGGTGCAGGGGGGATGTGAATGAGGTGGAAGGGAGGGAGGAGGAGGAGGAGGAGGACAAATGGTGAGGAGGAGGGGAAGGAGCCGAAGAATGAGGGGTGGAGAATTTGAAGGAGGAGGAGGGGAGTTATGGTGGGATTGTGGGGAGGGGTAGGATGGGAGGGAGTTGGAGGGGATGCAGGGGAAGGAGTATGAGGAGGTGAGTGAGGGGTAGGGCAGGAAGGGGTGAGGAGGTGGATTTGGATGGGGAGGAAATGAAGGGGGTATGATGGGAGGGAGGGATAGGGAGGAGGAGGAAGATGAGTGGGAGTGTGAGGGAGGTGAGGGGGAGGATCAGAGGGAGGGAGAGGGAGGGGAAAGGGAGTGAAGTGGATAAGGTGGAGATGTAGGGGGTTATTAGGGAAGAAGGAGGATTTGGGGGAGGCACACAGGGAGGGGATGGGAGGAAAAGGAGGAGGAGGATTGGAGGGAGGGTGAAACATCCCAAAATTTCACAAAAATAAAAAAAAATTCAAGGTAGCATTTAATGCATGTATTAGCTGTGCGAAATTATAATAAATGCTTCTATGTTGTCATGCTATAATAAATGTTTGTAACGATCATAAATATATTGTTTGCGATATGATAAGAGATGAAATTAATATCTACATTTAGATGCTATTGATTATTTTCCTTTCTGAGCTGTATTGTTTATATTATTTAGTCAAAGCTTAACAAATAATAATGTTTAAAAGTGCTAACTATTTGTTCTTTTCTTTGATGGTGAAGGGGTCGTATGGGTACCCCGAAGCTTACTTCACATTTATGCTAAAGCATTTGAACCTTCCATTTCGTAGATTGCAGGTAAGAGTGCTAATGTTTTCGAAGTGTAATCAGAAGAGTTCCTAAATTTGCTTCAGTTAGTCTTCGATATTTTTAGAGTCAATTCTAGGAGTAATTTTCGGTGAGCTCTTCCAATTGATCTTCATTCAAAACTTTAAGCTGTTAGTAAACTAGAGTGTTTGTATAATAATGAAAGTGTTGGGGTGTTAACTTTGATATGTTAAGAGGTTACGATCTTACCTTAACAATATCAACATGTACAGAGGAGCTATGAATTAGATTCTATTCTAACTCTAATGCTACTATTAACATCAAATGAATCTTATTATGTTCCTATACATCATATACATAACCTAAATCATAATATGATAACCTAAATCATAATATGCAAAAATAGCTTGACGAAGTCTAAGCTATGACTTATGTCAATTTCATACGCTTACTTATATGATAGGTTTATAATGTTTTAGAGTGTTGATATAATTGCTAGATCTTAGTGATGAAATAGCCTTGAGCGTTGACACAAGGCTTTGTGACAACACCTAGCTTGGGAAACATAACGATTGTCCAAAACCATGCCTTCCTATTATATATAAACTAAATGCAATATCATAATATTCATACAATATGTGAAATATATGCAACACCTTGCATCTCTTATTAAGTGTAAAAATATATGCAAAACCATGCATTTCGATTTAAGTGTAACTAAAAGCGATGGTGAGATAATAGTCTATATGCACAAAGGAGTTATGATAACTTAAACCTAAGTTTTTAATGGTTTTAATACTATGTTACGAAGGGATTGTAACTATAGACTTATAATGTTATGTGTTTGGAGTTGTAAATTTGGTGTTGGATTCCAATACGAATATGGTAATGATGCAAAAGTGATTTAAATGCTGGTAAGCACTCACGTCCAGGCACAACATTAACTCTCCTATCTACTTACTTATTGGATTCCTCGGTGGCAACTATCATGGATAGAAATCATGTGAAGAATTCATAATTGTAATACCACCTCGTCGAGTTGTGCTCTGTTGGACCTATCGATCAGCAGAGTTGGTCTTCCACGGTGGAGGTGGTAATAAATGTGGTTTTAAAACAGTTGGTGCTTCAAAGTTTGTTTTTCACTGTTGCCCAGATCTCTACCATTGATTTAGTATTACCTCGGTTTTGGGTCTTAAAACCTAGTCCTTCAACTATGTCCTCGTTGTGGTTGTTCTTTAGAATTCATTTGGTGTTACTAGGCTTGGTGGAGAGGCCGATAGGCCTGTGAGGTTGTAGGGTTTTACTGTGTTGTTTTCAGAGAGGCCTTCATAGTGTTTGATACCTCAACCTTTAGTTTGTAAGTTTTTGTCAAAGAGATTTCTTAGGGTTGTCTTTCCCTTACACTGAGTTTACTATAAAGGTTTGGTTCTAGTTCTCTTTGAGCATGATCATACTTAGCTTCGGCAACTGGTTCTTTTTGCAAGGTAACATGCAAGTCTTCGAACCTGATCTTCTTTTGTTAGTGTACTAAGGTTTTTCAGTTGTGCTATTTTTTTTAATGAAATTTCCTTTTACAGTACCCTTTTTAACCATAATATGATTGTGTGGCAGCTGTCCTCGGCTCTTGGCTTCCACATTCGAGCTTGGGTAATAGCAGTTGCGTTGCAAATGGTAAGCTTCGGTGGTTCTCCTAGTTGACTTCAGCTTGGTGACTGTTGGTCCCTCTTTGGTTTTTAGCCGAGACTTCAATGTTGATATCTGGTTGTGGATGGTAACTGCCATTGTGAAGTTTTATGTGCCAAATGATTGTGTAGGGAAGATGACTCCTCGACCTACCTTATTGTTAGCTACAACACTTTTATGTGTTTTGTTTGATACAAATGTAACGAGGGTTTTATCCCTCTATTGTTTTGATGGGAAAATAAGAGAAATCTTACTGTTACTCTCTTCCTACTTGGTACTTGTAGAAAGGATTACTATTGTTTTTTTACCTTGCGTCGATACTGTAATTTAAATGTTAATTGAGTTTAATGTGAAGGATTGTTGTGTTGTAGTTCCGAATTGTGGATAAGAATGATAACTATTCTAAAAAATCGATCTTCGTGGGATGAGCTTTATGGAACCTGTACTAAATTTGATTTTTCTATTTTATGAAATGTTCATATAAAGATGAACGAGAGTCTAGGGTAGATACCTTGTCTTTTATGTTCAAACCCTAATTCTTCTTCGTTTCGATGTAAGGGATTGTTGCAACTCTGAGCCCTTGGTTTTTCATGTGAATAAGATGTTGTTATGTTCAAAGATGATGAAATCCATACACCTTGTTTCTTTGAAATGTAACTTAGTTTGTTTGTGAAGGTGAATAGTATCGATGGCAGTCGTATTCACCAAAGTAGTGTATCAACCTTGTTTTGTTTAAATTCTTAGTTTACAAGGGTTTTGTCTTACTGATATAGGTATGTTGTGATGTATAGAGTGGTAAGGGTTACAAACCCATAACTGTTATGTGAAATAAAAGCATTCTAAAAGGTCGAGCTCAGGATTGGATAATCCATTCAGCCCAATGAGTTTGAATTACTTCTAAAGTGTTATAACACAGGAACTAGGGTTTTTTTCAAGAAAGTGTACTCGTACTAAGTAGACTTGTTCTATTTTTAAGTATCTAGGGTAATGATAATGTAGGTGTTTAAATGTTTTGATTACTGTATGAGTACTAGTATTTGTTTGCAAACATGAACAACTATAAATGTTTTGATAGAAATAAATATATATGGCACAAAATGTAAATAGTTGTCTTATCAGAAGATTTAAAATAAATATGCAGAAAATAGAAGAGACTATAACTACATTCTATTATTTGCAAAAGTTTTAGAAATATGGAAAAAGGATTAAATCCTACACTTTTCTGTTTTTACGAAAATAGAGATATAATAGAATATTTGTAAATACTGTTTAGTCCATTTATGCAGCTGTATAATTCCTGAGTTTGGACATATATATATATATATATATATAATTTATATTACAAAAGGTAACCGATAAGAATTATTTATGAAATACAATAGCGTTAGTCTATTCGTTCATTTGGGAATCTGCCTATCCTTCATCTATCTTAATTTTCCTTCTCTACACCAGAGTACTATACAAAAAAACGTATGGGGAAAAATACAGAGAAGTTATTTGTTCAATCATTTCATTTACTTAATCATCAGTACAAAAAATCATGACTAGATCAGGATTCAAAACAAATACTTCTGTATGATGATAACTTATGAATACTAATTCAACAATTGCAAAAAATAATTTAACTACTTAGAAACATAAAAGACAAGTAGAACCTGTAATAGATGATAGGGTGGACAAACACCCAAGGATGCGTGTTCCTCCCAACCTTCTCCAGAAGAAGTAGCCAAACTACTTTCCTCCTTTGGACCCCCAATCCTGTTTACTGAACGACCAAGTAGATGAACTTTGTGTAGAAGCAAGGCACTCAGAAATTGTATAGGCAACAAACTATTAAGACTTGCTCCTTAGCTTTTAGGACTATGCACTCAGCAGTATAGCTCTGCACTGAGTAGTAAAATAGGCAGACTTACACCATGATCAAAAACTAGAATATCCCCTCATCAAATCACTTGGGTGCAAACAGCAGAACCCCAAGGTAAATTTCCTCGTCAGGAAAAGTGATGAACCTCAGTCCAAAATTTGATGGCTCTTAACAAGATTGCCGAGGTATTTAGTTGTTGAATATTGTAACTTCTAAGAATATTATATTTGTACATTATTATTCTGGAGATGTTTCATCCCTCCGAGGCAATTCTATTATGTATCCAGAGATGTTTATTCCTTCGATGGTTTGTGGTAACTAGGGTTATTAGACCCACCATGTGGGGGTCGGACCTGAGTTTATATTTTAGGGGTTATTAGACTTCTCCAGTAGAGGTCGGCCCCATTAGGGATTTTGGTCAGTCGGGATCTAGTATAAGTAGAGGAGAGGAGCTCCTCATTTGACACACTCACACAAATCAGAAAAGTAGCGCACTTGTGTCTGGGAGGTCTGCATGTGAGGTAGAGAAGAAGGACAAGTCTTGGAGCACATCTTGTATTTTGGTTGATCATCTTATTGAGGAAAGCTTTGCTGGGTTTTCTACCCCATGAGGGTTTCCCAGGGTAAATTCCGTGTCTATCTTGTGATTATGTTTCTTTCAGTGATCTTGCTGGTCTATTTGGTTTAAAACTTAACATGGTATCAAAGCTAGCCTGAATAGAACATCTTTCACAAGGTGAAATTATATTTCTCTCTCTCTCCCAAAGTTAGGGTTTCTGCAAAAGTTAGTATTTTTGGAATGTGATTGCATGGTTGAATATCTCTTCTAAAGATATATCTTTTGAGCTTTGGTTGGGTAGAACTCTAGGAAAGTCAAACCCTAGTTTTACCAAAAGTGCGATAAACCAAAAATTCTGTTGCAGATCCGAAAAAGTAAAAAGTTAAAGTTTCCAGGTAAGTACTATTCTATCTGTTGTCTCTTGGACTCCCCCAAGAGAAGATAGCTCCAAGCACTAAGCTTGAAGACAAGTTAGAAGGTATAGAAAATTTCTGGGCATGGAAATACAGAATTGGTCTCATTCTTGAAGATAATGATCTTGCTTAGTATATCAAGGATGAAGTTGTAGAACCTGAAGGAGATGAAGCCAAAGCGAAGCATAGGAAGGATTTGATTAGAGCAAAGAGAATCATAATTGATTCTATTAAAGACCACTTGATTGCCCAAGTGGCTTCCAAGAAAACTCCAAAGGAAATGTATGATGCCCTAGGAAGAATATATGAGGGAAAGAACATCAATAGGAAGATGAACCTAAGAACTCAGTTGAAGAATACCAAGATGCACAAAGGAGAATCCATTCAAGACTACTTCTCAAGGGTCTCCCAAATCAAGGAGCAGCTAGATGCCATTGGTGATACTCTAGATGAAGATGAACTTGTGATGACTGCTCTAAATGGTCTCACTAGACCTTGGGAGTCATTTATACAAACTATGTGTGCCAGAAAAGAAAGTATGAAGTTTGATGTAGTGTGGGAGGATTGTGTTCAAGAAGACGCTAGGGTAGCCAACAGAGAAGCACTCCTCAAGGAGGATGACCAATCCTTGGCTACTCACACCAAAAGAAGAAGAATGGGTCACTTCAAGAAAGTTGACCACAAAGGATCTCAACACTTCTCTAGATTTAAAAGGGGAAGAGGACCCAATCCAGTAAGAGATCTCTCCACAGTCAAGTGTTACAGTTGTCTTAAACTAGGACACATTTCCAGATTTTGTCCTTCACAAAAGAAGAAGAAGTTTGTCCATAAAAGACACCATGCACATATGGCAGAAGATGATATTGAAGAAGAAGAAGAAGACGAAGAAGAAGAAGAAGAAGAGGAAGAGGAAAGCCCTCGATGGAAAAGATTTAAAGTAAAGAAAGAAGATCCAGAAGAATATGTCGTATTCTCTGCACTCTCTGGATCAGTATCTCCTGGAAAAGATACATGGCTCATTGATAGTGGTGCTTCTAAGCACATGAAAGTTCAAAGGAAGACTTTCTCAAAACTTGAAGAAAAGTCTTCTACACAAAAGGTATCTCTAGGAGATGATTACCAATATCCCATCAAGGGAATTGGTGAAGCAAGCTACAATCTAGATTCTGGAACACCCTTGAAGATGAAAGAAATTTTATATGTACCAGATTTGAAGAAGAACCTACTCTCTATCTCAACACTAGATAAGAAAGGTTTTAGAGTTGCCTTCATAGATGGTCAAGTACTTATGTGGCCCAAAGGAAAATCTATTGAAGATGTAGTTGTCATTGGTGAAGAGGAAGGATGTCTCTATAAGCTCAAGGGACATCCAGAAGTTTCCCTTGCTCATGAAAAATCTAGCCCCAGTGAGCTATGGCATAGAAGATTAGCTCACATTAACTATAAAGCCCTACCCTATGTAAGCAAGGTGGTCATAGGATTTCCAGACTTGAAGGTTGATCATAATGGCTCTTGTAAAGGATGTGAAAAAGGGAAGAATATCAAGAACCCTTTTTCAAAGAGTGAAACAAATACTAAAAACATTTTGGAGCTAATACACTCAGATGTATGTGGACCAATGCCCACCACTTCCCTAAGTCGGTTTGAATACTGTCTCTCATTCATTGATGACTATTCAAGGAAGACTTGGATATACTTTCTAAAAGGTAAGAATGAAGTCTTTGGAAAATTCAAAGAGTTCAAGGCCTTAATAGAAAATCTCTCAGAAAAGAAAATCAAGATTCTCAAAACAGATAATGGGGGAGAATACACTTCAAAGGACTTTGAAGACTTTTGTAAGGATCCTGGAATCAAGAGGGAACTAACCACTCCCTAAAACCAAGATTCTCAGAACAGATAATAGGGGAGAATACACTTCAAAGGAATTTGAAGACTTTTGTAAGGATCCTGGAATCATGAGGGAACTAACCACTCCCTACAATCCCCAACAAAATGGGGTGGCTAAAATAAAGAATAGAACCAACATGGAAGCTGTAAAGACTATGATACATGATCAAGATATACCCATGTATTTATGGGCTGAAGCAGCTAGGACAACAGTCTATGTACAGAATATACTATCCCATAGTGCTCTTGAATTAAAAACTTCAGAAGAAGTGTTCATAGGAAAGAAGCCTGAGGTAAGTCATCTCAAAATATTTGGTTGTCCTGTGTACATTCACATTCCAAAAGAAAAGAGAACCAAGTTGGATCCTTCTGGTAAGAAGGAAATATTTGTTGGATATTGTGAATCATCCAAAACCTTCAGAATTTACATACCAGGTTTTCATCATATGGAAATAAGTAGAGATGTAACATTTGATGAAGAAGCAGCTCTCAAGAAATCCAAGAAGTGTCAACTAGAAGAAATCTATCAAGAAGATACACCTCCTAGAATCACAGAAGCTATAATATTCCTAAAGATGATACACCAGAGGACCATGACATGATAGAACCACAAGAACTCCCTATTACAAACTTATCTAGGAAAAGAAGGCCAACATGGGCTAGAGACATTATTCAAGGAGATGAAAGATTTGGAGCCCCTTAAGGCTCCACTAGAGAAAGAAAGAAACCAAAGCTACTATCCAACTATGTGGCCTTGATGTGTGATCTTGTTGATCAACAACCTACTAGCTATGAAGAGGCAGCTCAGAAGAAAGAATGGGTAGAAGCAATGACAGAACAATATCAGTCAATAATGAAAAATGATGTTTGGGATATAGTACCCAAACCAAAAGATAAAAGTGTGGTTTCTTCCAAATGGATTTTTAAGATAAAACATGCTGCAGATGGTAGCATTGAAAAATATAAGGCAAGATTTGTAGCCCGAGGATTCTCTTAGAAAGAGGGAATTGACTATGAAGAAACCTTTGCACCAGTTGCTAAGTATACTTCAATTAGAACTATCATGGCAGTTGCATCTATGATGAAGTGGAAACTACACCAAATGGATGTTAAGACATCTTCTCTGAATGGAGTAATTGAAGAAGAAGTGTACATAGAGCAACCAAAAGGGTTTGAGGTTAAAGACGGGAGAACTCATGTAAGCAAACTGAAAAAGGCATTATATGGATTAAAGCAAGCTCCTAGAGCTTGGTAAGGAAGGATTGACAATTTCGTAACAAGCATGGGCTTTACCGAGAGCAATGCTGACTCTAATCTTTATCTCAAGGTAATGGATGATGAACTAGATATACTATTGTTATATGTAGATGATCTATTTCTAACCGGAAATGAGAAACAGATTATTGAATGCAAGAAGAAGCTTTCTTCAGAATTCGAGATGAAAGATCTTGGATTAATGCACTACTTCTTAGGTCTAGAAGTATGGCAAGAACCAAAATGAATCTTTCTAAATCAAGGTAAGTATACTGTGGAGATTCTAAAAATATTTGATATGTTGGAGTGTAAAGCCATGGCCACTCCCATGGACTCCAACTTGAAGTTATTAGTTAGTGACACATCAGAATTAGTGGACATAACTCTATATAGACAAATCATTGGGTCTTTGATGTATTTAACAAATACTAGGCCAGATATATGCTTTGCTGTAAATACCCTGAGTCAATATCTAGTAGAACCTAGAAAGGTTCACTTAATAGCTACAAAGCATGTCATGAGGTACCTAAAGGGTACTTTAGATTTTGGTCTATATTATCTTGGAAATCATGAACTCATATTACATGGTTACTCAGACATTGATTGGGCAGGAAGTATCTCAGACAGAAAGAGTACATCAAGTGGATGTGATGGTCTTGGATCTTCCATGATCTCATGGTTCAGCAAGAAACAGTCTAGTGTGGCTCTCAGTACTGCTGAAGCAGAATACATAGCTACATGCTCTGCTAGCTGTGAAGCAGTATGGCTTAGGAAACTATTATCTGGAGTGTTTGACTTAGAGATGGATCCCACTATGATCATGTGTGACAATCAAAGTTGTTTCAAAATGACAGAAAATCCTGTATTCCACAATAAGTCAAAACACATAGAGATCCGATACTTTTATATACGAGACATGGTGCAGAGAGGAGCTATAAAACTCAAGTATGTGAGTACTGAAGAACAAGTTGCTGATGTATTAACCAAACCCCTGTCTCGTGTGAAATTGAATACTTCCGAGACAAGCTTCGTGTAGCTCTAAAGGACCCCCCTCGAAAAGGGGAGTAGTATTGTCACTGATGATGAGGATACCTATTTACCACTCTTATATATTTATGCTTATTTAGATTTAGATTTCTTACACTTAGAATACTTACATTATTTTTCTTTTACTTTGATGATATATGTATTGATGAGGATACATGATATATGTATATGTGCTTTGATGCATTGATGAGGATACATATTTTGGTGATGATACTTGTATTATTACATATTGATGATATATGCACATATATTAATGTACTTGTATGGATGAGGATACATGTACCTGTATTGATGTGAGGATTGGATCATCCTTGGACTTTGGTCCTTTGAATTGAGCCGTAGATAAGATGTCTCCGAAAATAAAGTCCTGAATGAATAGGTAAGCGGATTGGATTGTCCTCAGACTTTGGTCCTTTGAATTGAGCCGTAGACAAGATGTATCCAAAAATAAAGTCCTGAATGAACAGGTAAGGGGATTGTATCATACTCAAACTTTGGTCCATTGAATTGAGCTGTAGACAAGATGTCTCCAAAAATAAAGTCCTGAATGAACAGGTAAGGGGATTGGATCGTCCTCAGACTTTTGTCCTTTGAATTGAGATGTAGACAAGATGTCTCTGAAAATAATGTCCTGAATGAACAGGTAAGGGGATTGGATCGTGCTTGGACTTCGGTCCCTTGAACTGAGCCGTAGACATGAGGTCTCCGAGAATTGAATGATAGGACTGTATCGTCCCTGGACCTCAGTTCAAAAGGTACATGATAGGATTGGATCATCCCTGGACCTCGGTTCAAAAGGTACATGATAGGATTGGATCATCCCTGGACCTCGGTTCAAAACGTACATGGTAGGACTGGATCGTCCTTGAACCTCGGTTCAAAAGGTACATGAGAGGATTGCATTATCCATGGACCTATGTCCTAAAGAGAGTAGGATGGATCATCCTGTAATATGATCATGTGTATTGCAGGGCATACGATGCTGAGATGACGATGCTGATGATCATGCGATGACAATGCTGATGATCGTATGATGACAATGTTGATAATCATGTGATGATGATGTTGATGATCGTGTGATGACGATGCTGATGATCGTATGATGACGATGCTGATGACCATATGATGACGATGTTGATGATCATGTGATGACGATGCTAATGATCATGTGATGACAATGCTGATGATGATGTTGATGATCGTGTGATGATGATGTTGATGATTGTGAGATAACAATGATGTTGATGTTACTGATGATGATGTATTGAAGAAAGCTTTCGATGATATATAGATGTATCATGTATGATGTAGTTGATGACTCCTTACTCCTGCAGATGCTGTTATAATATCCTTCTCGTTAAGGGGGAGTGTTGAATATTGTAACTTCTAAGAATATTATATTTGTACATTATTATTCCAGAGATGTTTCATCCCTCCGAGGAAATTCTATTATGTATCCGGAGATGTTTATTCCTTCGATGGTTTGTGGTAACTAGGGTTATTAGAACCACCATGTGGGGGTCGGCCCTGAGTTTCTATTTTAGGGGTTATTAGACTTCTCAAGTAGACGTCGGCCGCATTAGGGATTTTGGTCAGTCGATATCTAGTATAAGTAGAGGAGAGGAGCTCCTCATTTGACACACTCACACAACTCAGAAAAGTAGCGCACTTGTGTCTGGGAGGTCTGCATGTGAGGTAGAGAAGAAGGACAAGTCTTGGAGCACATCTTGTATTTTGGTTGATCATCTTATTGAGGAAAGCTTTGCTGGGTTTTCTACCCCATGAGGGTTTCCCAGGGTAAATTCTATGTCTATCTTGTGATTATGTTTCTTTCAGTGATCTTCCTAGTCTATTTGGTTTAAAACTTAACATTAGTAGTCAGTTTTCAATAAATGAGCCTCAAGCTCCAGTCCCATCTTTCAGGGCACTAAGACCACAATTCAAGGGAGTTGTTCCATACCAACAGCTAGTTACTTGCCTCACGAAGATGCCATTTGTCCATTTTCTTCTATCCCAGATTCCATTCCACCTGGTGGGTCAGTAAACACTCTTTCAATAGTCTCCTTAGGTGTTTGTCTCCTATTTAATTTATTTAATAATAAAATATTGTGCAAATTACAGTCATCTTTGGACACTTGTCCAATACAAAACTTTACAATAAAAGTTAAGAAAATGTTTCCAACATAAAATGTTTTTCAGCAAAAAGGGGTATGTTATAGAGTGGGAGATGGAGGGGGATGGGAGGAGGAGGAGAAGGAGGAGGAGAGGCCAAAAGGAGGTATTGGTGACAAGGGGGGAGAAAGGGGGTGGGAGAAGGAGGAGGGTTGGGATTGCTAGGGGGGGGGGAGAGGTAGGAGGAGAAAGGGTGGGGAGG
Organism: Larix kaempferi; assembly: GCA_027924585.1. Taxonomy (NCBI): domain Eukaryota; kingdom Viridiplantae; phylum Streptophyta; class Pinopsida; order Pinales; family Pinaceae; genus Larix; species Larix kaempferi. The sequence goes on along the minus strand of BSBM01001562.1, from coordinate 28,046 downwards.
AGGAGGGAGGGGGGAGAGGGAGGAGGAGAAGGACCAAGACTACGAGGGAGAAACGGGGGAGGATGGCAGGGACGCAGAGGGAGGAGGAGTGTAGTAAAGGGGAGGAGGTTGAGGTGCATGGGGGATTAGCGGGGGTAGAGGAGGAGGACGAGGATTCGGTGGGAGGGAGGTGGGAGTGGGAGGAGGAGGAGGAGGAGGAGGAGGAGGTGGAGGAGGGGTGGGGGGGGGTGAGGAGGAGAGGATGAAGGAGGGTGGGGGAAAGAGGATGACGGGAGTAAGGGTGGGATTGCGGGAAGGGGGAGGTATAGGGGAAGGAGGAGAAGGAATATGAGGAGGGGAGTGAGGGGGAGGGAAGGTAGGGGTGAGGAGGTGGAGTGGTATGTGGAGGGAGTGGAGGGGTCAGGGGGAGGTTGTTAGGGATGGAGAGGGAGGAGGAGGAGAAGGATGAGTGGGAGTGTGAGGGATAGGATCGGGAGGACAAGAGGGAGGGAGAGGGGGAGGGAGAGGGGGAGGGAGGAGAGTGAAGGGGAGGAGGTGGAGATGTAGGGGTTGATTAGGGGAGAAGGTGGAGGAGGAGGATGATTGGGGGGAGGGGGAGAGGGAGGGGCATGGGAGGAGGAGGAGGAGGAGGATGAGTGGGGGGGTGGGTGATGAGGAGGAGAGGGATGGTGGAAAGTGGGAAGAGGGGGAGGATAGGAAGAAGGAGGAGGGGGGGAGGAGGAAGTGGAGAGCGAGGGTGGGATTGTGGGAAAAGGGAGGATAAGGAGGAGATGCGAGGGGAGGAAGTGGAGGGGGAAGGGGGAGGATTTGGGGGAGGGAAAGGGAGGAGGAGGAGGAGTGTGAGGGAGGGGATGGGGAGGATAGGAGTGAGGGAGAGGGAGATGGAGGGGAGTGAAGGGGAGGAAGTGGAGATGTAGGGGAGGAGGATTTGGGGGAGGAGAAGAGGGGGGTGATGCGACAAGGAGGAGGAGGATGAGTAGGGGGGTGGGGGATCAGGAGGAGGGGGGGGGGGTGGAAAAGGGGAATATGGGGAGGAGAGGAAGGAGGAGGAGGGGCGAGGAGAAGAAGGAGGTGGGGATAAAGGGTGGGATTTTTGGGAAAGGGGAGGAGAAGGAAGAGGATGGAAGGGACGTGCGGGGGTTGGAGGGGGAGGAGGAGGGGGATGGGATGGAGGAGTGAGGAAGTTGAGTGGGATAATGGGGAAGGGAAAATTGGAGTATGAGAGGTAGGTGGAGGGGAGGAGGAGTTGCAGGGGGGGTTAGAATGAGGTAGAGGGGAGGGAGGAGAGGAGGAGGTGGGGGTGGTGGACGAGGAGGAGGAAGAGGGGGAGTGGGTCAATGCACGTGGGGCCTAAGGAGTAGAGGTATGGGTAGGTGGGGGAGGGAGGGGAAGTGGGATGGGTTGGGGGGGCGGAGTGGGAGGGGGAGGGGATGTGGGACGCGGGGGGGGCGGGGGTTGGAGGGGGAGTATTGGAGAGAGGGAGAGGGAGGAGGAGGAGGAGGAGTGGGAGTGCGAGGGAGGGGAGTGAGAGGATGGGAAGGAAGGAGAGGGAGGAGGAGTTTAACATCTCCAAAATTTGTAAAAAATTAAAAAAAATTCTCTATATTACTATAAATACTAATATTAATATGCAGAAAGTACAGTTATAGAATTTTAAACTTCTAGTTTAACTAATTTGATTACATTTCGACATGACGACACCAAACTGCATATCTTTTTCATCTACTTTAAAAGGTCTTTTAAGCGTTAAAATACAACCTCTTTTTGTCTATCATTAATGAGGTGATATAATGCTTATGATGATGATTGATAATTTAATTGATTACCCTTATGTCGTAATATGATATTGTAGTTATAATTACAATGTTACTAATGAACCTATACTTTAATTGTTGAAGGGGTCCCTTGTGACGCCCTGAAGCTTACATAGATTTATGTTAGTGCATGCTACTATTGTGTTCAGGTTACAGGTCCAAATTATACATCTAAAAAATGAATAATAATGTTATGATTGAGGTTACTATGGTAATAATCTACCTCTTTACTTCATACTAGTTCGATTATTATTAATAACTTAGTCCAAACCTGACTAAGGATTTGGGGACTTCTTACCCAAAACTTATGGTGACAATCTATTGTTTTTTTGGGTGCTTTTACATTATACAAGTGTTGGTTGATTAAGTATTTATCATAGACTTCATGATTCTTAGATGATTTAATGGTATTAATTACCATGAGATCCGAACTATATTAAACTGGATTCGAAGATTTCATTCGACGCTAAAGTAATGGACTCTCCATAATACAATGGCATGACTATAGTAGCGTGGGTTCAAATTTGAAAGGTGGTGGTTGTCACTTCATATATTAAATGAATCCATGGGATTTTCTTGGGAGTAGCACCACTTAAGGGTAAACCCTATCCCCGTACTTAAGGGTTTTGGTCTTTGGCATTAGTTGTTGTTTCAGCATTTGAAGTAGAGGGAAGAGCTCTCTCAGCCGCCATGGTTGTTATGCAACCCAAGCACAACTTGCAGGGTTGCTTCAATGCTGCCAAAGTTGAGTCGTGGAGTCCTTATGGTAAATCAGAATGTGCATTGGGGTTCAATTTCTTATTTTCTCTTCTCGACATGAGTTCAAATCCCACAAAGGTAACTTCTATCCTTCAAGTTCTTAACATTTGTTTACAGGTCGTGAGTTTCAACAACTTAATGCTTCCTATGTTTTTTAATAAAATTCTTCACATGCTATTTTTAAATAAGGTTTAACCTCTTGATTAATTGTTGGATAGGGTTTCTACCAGCCTCAATCCTATCTAAGGTCTCGGCGATAGATTGGGAGAAAGGATAAGCTACTCCAATGGTTGGGAACCATGGTAAGCTTCAGGCTCATCCATGAGAATGACCTCTATCCAAAATGTGTTAAAATACAATGATGGTCTCTTTGTTTTCCTGCAAGTTAAAGCTATTTTAGCACTTCTTAGTGATGGCGTTGTTCTTTTTAACTTTTGGCTAGATGTTGAAGTTGGGGTTAGATCACCGTTTTGTAAACGAAGCTGTTGAACTTCGTTTCATTTTGTTTTACGGGTACCATTTAGGAAACCCTGAGCGAAGCTCACAATAATGTAATCGTTTTATGGAAAGAATGGTTATAGGTTTTGATTTTTGTTTTAAATGTTGACAAAGTGTTGCTCTCGGCTCTCTTTATAGATTACTGTTTGTATTTTGGTTATCATAGTTTAAAAGTTTGGGCCAAGCCCTTCTTCGTATTTTTTTGCAATGTTTTTAACGTTTTCTTGGTTTAGGATATGATACAGGGTTAAACCCTAACTCTGTCTTATAATTAACTTTCTAATTATCATTTGTTTATAAATAATAGCCTACGAATGAGCGAGCTCTGTACTTGAGACTCAAACCTTGACCTTAGTTTGATACCTGTGTGAACACAAATGCATCAATACATTAAATGAATGCATTTTGCATCACTACCAACGTTTCAACTGTAATAGGGATTGATTTGGTTTTTGTTGATTATGAATTTCCTATATATATATATATAGAAATACTTGAACCATCTTTATTTTAGATTGATTGGCAAAACCTTAAGTTCTATAATGTTGGTTCATAATGTTTCAATGAACCCTGGTGAGCCCTTACGGGTCTCGAACCCGAGATTGCCTTAATTATGTTGATTTATATTTATAATAATCATGTTTCCATTATGTACTGCGATAGTATATTGTTAGTTTTTGAGAGACGATTACAGGGTTTCGACCCTTAACCAAATTTGTATAATAATAACTAGTTACAGTGTTGTTATGTTTTTAGCGTATTGATTGACTATCTGATACTTGCAAATAGTTTGAGTCTATAGGATTCAATTAATATCGTTATAAGTTATAAACAGGGTTTGACCCTGAACTTGTCCTTCTTTTTATATAATTCATATTAATCCCTTCTGGGAATATTGATCAATAACAGAAGATTACCTAGTATAATGTAGTCCCTGTATTTAATGTTTATGTGAATGTATATTCTAGGATTATGTTTCGATTTAGTATTTTAAATAATAATTTTTTTATGAAGACTGATTCCTATAGGGCTTATCTAAGGATGATTTAAAGTTGTAGATTTCTTCAGGTTGATAACATTTTTATGTAATATTCTTGTTAATTTTATAAAGATCCTATATATATCGTTATAGTGTAAACTTCTGTTTAAATGATTTAAACTTTTGTGTGAGTTTGATTTTGTGAATCTTTGTAGTTTATGTGCATTGTATCATGTCTATAAATATATTATTTATATAGGTTTTACTGTATAAGAAATTTCTGATAAGACAAAGTGGATTTTACAGTTACATTTCTAACATTATCTATTTGTAAATAAAAATGTTTACATGAAAAGCATTGAATGCATAATCTAAGGTTTATATTTATGTTAATATATAAAACTCTATCATATGCTAAGTATGGAATTTGCTACTAGGTTATTAATGTCAACTGTTTATGAGTAAACATTATATATATATTGAAAATACTTGTACTAATGAGGATAGTAAGCAATAAGGAATTATATATCTCATGATATATTACTCAAAATTATTCTTTTGTTTGAAATCATCCTATCATCTCTAATCCAAGTTTATTAAACATCTTCATGTACTAGAGTACATCACCTATGGTGAAAGGAAAAATATAGGAAGAGATTTATAATCATTCCTTCAATATTTTCCAATCTATGTGTCCGTTCAAAAATCTATCATTTCTAACAGCTAACTAATATCTAGGTTACATCCAGAAAACTATGGTAGCATAAACAAACAGTTTTAGAATAGTTCAATAGTTTAGAAGTAAACAAAAATAAACAAAGTAGAACTTGATAACTTGATAGGGTGGAAAAACACCCCAAGAGGACTGTTCCTCCCAACCTTCTCCATAAAGCAACAAAGATCACTTGTTTTTTGGACCCTCGGGCCTATTCACTGAACGACCACGATGAAGATGCTGTGTAGAAGCAAGACACTTGGGTTGTACTTCAACAATCAAGAAGACTTTCATACAAACCTCTCATATGCACTTCAGCAATCATGGAGACTTGCATGCATATCACTACCTCTGCACTCAGCAGGAATACCTCTACACTTAGCAGGAATAAGACAGTCTTACTCTGCAACTGAATAGATAGCTTCTCCTCATCGAATCTCTTGTGGGATCAGTTATACCACCACAAGGAATAAATTTCTTATCCTTTGAGAAAGTGTGAGCCTCTGCTCAAATTCGATGGCTTATAAAAAATTGCCTAGGTCTTTAGTGGTCAGTTTTGCATTCAATGAGCCATCAGCTCAATTCTACCATCCTTGGGAACATAAACACATTTTAAGGGAGGTTGTCCCATAACAATAGCTATTAACTGAGTTCATATGCTGCCACTTGCCCATCGTCTTCTACCCCATATTCTATTCCGCCTAGTGGGTCAGTGAACACTCTTTCAACAGTCTCTTTGTGTAACATACCCAAATTCTATCAATTAGTAAAGTAGTGAATTTAGAGAAATTTTATAACCTTACTCATCTTCTCAAAATTCATTTGTGGAAAGAACAAAATTCCTAACATACTTCCATCGCAAAAATGACGATTAGTTAAATCGAAACATTCAGCATACATCATTATTTACCTTGAAACATAATCATGAAATTCTTACTCATGACTTTACCTTTTACTTAATGCAACTTTCTATAACATCATCGAGGTTTATAAGTAATAAATCTCTCAACATTTTAATATAACACAAATGCAAAAACCATGTAACAACCAAGTCATCATGACTACTCAATGAAAGAGGCCATGAAAGTCATACACAAAGAGACCACATATAGAAGAGGTTCACCCAATCCTTGGGCTATGTCCACCAAACCATCATATCTTTATTTTATTACTCAAATAGAGTATTACAACTCTTAACTCAGTTATTGCATCTTCTCTTCTTTCTCAACTCGTCTCTCATCAAGAGCATTTTCAAAACAAGAGTTATAAGCACCTACAATCTGAATTCAATCCTTTTGAACTCTGTCCAACAATAGCAATATACTTTAACACAATGATTTAAGCTAGGATTTCATGTCCCTAGCAAGGAATCAATCATAGAAGCAGAGATCATAATATGACTCCGAAGAAGTCTCTCGGACGTCCACGCAGAAATAATAACATAATGAAAACCATACAAAGTATTTGCCGCTACATTCTTTCCAATAAACCAACAACAACATTTACATAGATATTTGTAAAATAATTCACCTATTTCAAAAGGGATTTCTATTTCTATATATATAAAGGAGAAATACTATCTTATATGCCGATCGAGTTCAGAATTTGTTTATCGGAATTCACACTTAATGACAATCACACTTCAATTGGGAAGCCGCCATTCTAAAGATGATAAATATCTAAAACATCCAGTTTAAACAGAAATCAACCTGTAGGTTATGAAATAAATGCTCCAAGAATATATAAGCAACATATACTGATTTCCTGGAACTCACAATACGATTTCTTTTTGCATCCCACATAACTATCCAGAAATACGATTTTAACTTGACCATAACCATTTGGAAAATAGATCTAGGATTTCCTTCTGCATACCACACAAATATCCAAAATTATGATTTTTGCTTGACCATAGTCATATAGAGATTGGACAAACTCTGCTCTCTACCATATAACATGCAAAGACAAAAACGAAAAAACGGATTCTTCGGGAGATTACAAATCTCTCTTCTGCGCCATACAACATGCACAAATCAAAAAGGGGAAACACATTCACTTGGGGCATCCAAAGATATAATACAGAGAATGAAAACTGGGAAAGAAAAACTCGATTTATGATAGAGTCCTCCTGGATAATACTATTCCAATGCTAGATCATGGGGATCATTCAAAAATTAGGGCAACATATCAATTTAAAGGTTGTGAGGACCAGGCATACAACCAACTGTCCTTTCCTATTTTGTACAGTAAGTTTTCTGTGCAACCTATGTACACTACATGATGATATTAATCAGGATTTTTGATCCCTGTGGCAGCATACACATAATCATTATATATATATATAAAACAAGCAGCGGGACATATCACAATACATAATGATACAGTAGAACTTTCATTGTGGTATACAATTTATTTCGATATCGGGGAAGCATATCTATATCATATAACAATTAAAGGATACGTCGTCATAATCCATAATGATTCTAAAAGAGACAGTGAATAATCCTAGGAGAAATGATCCTACGAGTAAGATACAGGATTCTCTATGCATAAAAAAATACACATGAAATACAGTCAGGAAAACAAATAATCAGGGGATCGAGTTCTCGCGGACTGTCCCTTCCCCAAACACTTCACCCCATTTTCCCCAAGAAAAAACATAAAAAAAATAAGCATTCGAGCTATGAAGACAAAGATCTACGACTACGATTCCAATCATGCAAGACATATCTATCACTTCTATTCCACATATACACAGAATTTATCGCTGCCATCCAAGAATGAGCATAGAAAAGTAACCACGATTTGAGTTTTACAAAACCCTGATGCATATTTTTTTTCCCAAAAACTATCAACCAGGAAACCCTCTCCCCCATTCAACGCAAAGAAAGAATATATAGAACTACAAGTTCCCTTCCCCCTTCTGCGAGAAGAGCTTGGCATTTTTGTTGAACATATTCTTGTTGATGTATATGTAACTTCGGAATGTATTTCACATATATGTATATTGTATTCCTATAGAGATGGTATTATTCCTCTACAAGGAAGTGTCGTCATTTATATTGTAAGTGTCGTAACTTATACTTGATGGGTTATTAGACCACCTTGTTTGGGGTCGGCCCTGTATAAGTCATGTGGGTCAAAGGGTTATTAGACCACCCTATTGGGGGTCGGCCATGTGGGTCAAAGGGTTATTAGACCACCCTATTGGGGGTCGGCCCACTCAGCATTATGTTATGTGGTTAAGTTAGAGCCGACATGAGTTAGGTAAAAAGGCAAGTCAAGTCAAGTATAAATAGAGTGCGGGAGGCACTCTATTTACTCACTCACTTCTCACACATGCTCTCAAGGAGGAGAGGCGCACTTATGGAGGAGGAGGATTGCTGCTAGGTTATGGCTATCTCTATTGGTTGGTTGTATCATTGCTCTATCTATCTCTGAGGAAGTTATTGGGGTTTTTCACCTTTATGGTTTTCCCCAAGTAAATCTTTGTGTCTCTTGTGTGCTTGCATTATTGTCTCCATGATTGATATGCTGTAGATATGCTGTACATGTTGTTCTCTCAGTTAAGATCCTAGGTCATATTGAAGTAAATTCTGAAAATTTAACATGGTATCAGAGCTAGCCTGAAAGAAGGCATGATATGGCATGTATGACACTTGTTGCATTTACGATGCTAGGGCTTGATATAGTAAAAACCAGTCGTCGTAGCACTTTCACTATAAATCCGTTTTGGCGAAGGTTTCGGATCTGAAATTGTTACAGGTCGAAGCTAAAATCTCCGGGTACCTTGTCTCCAAAGGAAAACCTCTAATTCGTTGTACTTTGTGATTTATGATCTGTACAATATAGGGTTTCTGCCTCTTCCAGATCTGAGTCAAAATCAGGTGACCTTGGGAAAAAGGTCATAACTTGGGCTAGGAAGCTCCAAATGAAATTTCGTGAAATGTGACAGGTAGTACACAGGCCGAGCTATCTCAGAAAACGTTTTTAGAGGCCGAAGGTCAAAAAGTGACACGTGGCACGCCGTACAAGTTCGCTCTCCTGTATTATCCCATAAACAAGTCACGTTGTGACACTTGGCATATCTCTCTCTCAGAGAATCCAATTGAGGTCAGAACTATCAGGATGGAAATATAACAGGCCGAGCTATCTCAGAAAACTTTTTCAGAGGCCGAAGGTCAAACAGTGACACGTGGCACGCCGTACAAGTTCGCTCTCCTGTATTTTCCCAAAACAGGTCACGTTGCGACATTTGGCATAACTCTCTCTCAGAACATCCAATTGAGGTCAGACCTATGAGGATGGAAAGCTAACAGGTCAGGATATCTCAGAAAACTTTTTCAGACCCTGTGGATCAAAAATTTCGGAGTTACACCAGAAACAATCAGGTACATATTTCTGTCAAAACAGAATTATTTTTTTGGTACCTTCATTCATGGCTTCCGGAATTTAGGGCTTTGAAGAAAGTTGGAATTTTTGTAATCGGAGACCACGGCTGGATGCTACTCATCAAAATAGAAATTTAGAGACCAATATCAGAATTTTTGGCTGGGTAGAAGGCCGGGCTTGATTAGACCCTAGTTCGGGACTTTGATCAGAAAAGTGGAAAATTAGGGCTTCTATAAAAATGGGAATTTTTGAAATCTGTGACCACGGCTGGAAGCTCCTCGGAAAAATAGAAGCTTAGAGCTTTGGATCAAACATTTTGATTGGGCAGAAGAGTGGGCTTCATCAAACCCCAGTTTAGGGTCACATCCAGTGAATCCAAAAGTTTCAAAGGAAAAATTGAGGAGTGAAACTTTGCAGTTTTCAAATCCTGAATATACCAGTTTGATCAGTTCATCAAGGCGCATATTCCTATCCTATCGGAAGGTTGAAATTCAAAGTTTGAATTTTTGGGGTTTTTCTGACAAAACCATATCCAGCTCTAGGTCCAGTTCTTGCAAATCAAGTGGATTGGGTTAATCCTAGAAGAAGATGGATTGGTCACCTGCATAAGTGAAGAAGTTCGTGTTTCAGAGGGAGATGAGGCTAAGGCCTTACATAAGAAGTTTTCAAGCGATCTCGACAGGTATGACTCATCGAGGTATGTTTCGATATTTGTCCATGATTAAGTTTATGGTATGTTTGTCTTCATGTTATTACGGTTAGTACAATTTTGATTTTAGATTTGTCGTTTCACCTTAACAAAATTATGAATGCATGATAGAAGATATTCATTGGTTAGGGTGTTGACACTTATGATTGTACTAATGCATTATGGTGTTGTATGAGGTTTATGTTGTCTACTAACATGAAAGGTACACCAAGAAAGACAAAGCATGTTCCAGTTCAAGAACATATGATCATGATGACATGAGGATAAAGACTCATCCATTGTCATGGATCTCATAGAAGATCCATTTACGAGGTATGTATAACTTGGTTTTATAATGGCTAACCTATGAGATATACAGGTTACTAGCACAAGTCATTGAAGAACAACAAGAAGACATCATGTGAGTATAAATAGCTAGCATCCTAATCCAGGTATGTTTTTCCTATATCAAGATAGAATCCTACCTTGTGTTAGGATCTTATACTGTTGTGTTGTTTGATAATGATTATTCATGAAGTCATAGGTTTGAATAAGTCATGGCTGTATGCGTATTATATTTCTTACCATAATTGATGATATGACTAACCAGAAGAATCATGAAAGTATAGGTTTGAATAATCACAGGTTTTATGCACATTATATCTCTTATCTTAATTGATGATTCAACTAACGCGAAGAGTCATAGGTTTGAGTAATTATAGGTTTAGACATGTTATGCTTCTTATGATTTGACTAACCATAGGATTCCTACATAAACCTTGAATGCTAATGCTTATTATTTCTGTTTGAAATGATCATGACTATACATGCTTGAGATTATTGTGTTTTAATAGTATACTAATGAATGTATGATTTTATATGAGATCACAAGGATAACACAATCATGATGCATAGGGACCAAGTATGAATGTAAGTTCAAGGACAGGTAATCCTGGAAGCAAAGATCAAGAGGGAGCACACTCCAGTTGTTCCTGCAAAGAAAGCAAAGGAGCACACTTCAGTAGCTTCTGCAAGGATGCAGATATTTAGAGGGAGTTGAACATCTTCCTACATTCCACAATAGAAAGGTGTAGAAGAAGCTACTTCAGATTATGACTCTAGTATCTCCCGCAAAGAAGAAAAGACTCAGAGGGAGTCCACCCAATGAACAAACAAAGATAAGTATTTTAATTATCATTTCTTACATATGTGTTTGTTTAAATAAAATTGTTCAAATGATGTATATGCTCATGTTCCTAGACTTAGGATATGTATTATGCATATTAGAATAGTTGCATTGATGAACAGTATACTACTAATATACATGGGTAAGTGGCCTATGGCACTGTACAAGATTCCATTGCTACTTATCTAGAATGAAACCTCTTTGCTGACATGTTGGGAGTTGTGCACACCCTTAACAATGTTCTGGTAGAGATTGGAAGGCATCTAGAAAGCTACGGAATATGGATAAATGTTGTATTGAAGCATTGGCTAAGATAATTGCATGACTGTATGACATATTTCGTTATGTGTAAGAATTTGTTCTGAAAATTATGAGATGTTTCTAATCATGCAATTTAACCTGTTTTGTAGGAAAGACCGTATATCTTCACCTACAAAAGAAGAACTACAACATTTGTTCAACAACAAAATTATCTATTGAAGATATTGAAGTTCCCAGGATCTGGGATGAAGAAATGGAATGCCATGATCCGTAGATCATGAAGAACGATGTTTGGGATGTAGTCCCAAGACCTGAAGGGAAGTTTGTTATGACTTCCATATGGATCTATCAGATCAAGCATGTTGCAGATGACAGCATTGAGAAATATAAAAGTGATACTACTTTTGTATGCAGATAACTTGTTTGTTACAGGTGAAGATAGATTGATTGCCGACGTGCAGCGGAAGCTTACTACCGAGTTCGAGATGAAGGACTTGGGAATGATGCACTATTTGTTTTTGGCATGGAGGTGTGGCAGAGTGCAGATGGAATCTTCCTTGGACAAGGGAAGTTTGCAATAGAGATCCTGAAGAGGTTCGGGATGATGGACTGCAAGGCTATGGCCACACCTATGGCATCAAATCTGAAGCTTCTATGTGATGCTTCATCTGAGCCGATTGATGTCTCTTTGTATCGTCAGATGATTGGGTCCTTGATGTACCTGACGAACACGAGACCAGACATTTGCTTTGCTGTGAACACATTGAGCCAGTTCCTGACGGATCCGAGGAGTGTTCACCTGGTTGCTGTAAAGCATGTTCTGAGGTACCTGAAGGGTACAGTGGATTATGGGCTCAGGTATGAGGAGAATCAAAAGTTTAACCTGCAGGGTTATGTTGATTCAGATTGGGCTGGCAGTGCTGCAGATAGGAAGAGCACATCTGGGTGTTGCTTCAGTATGGGATCAGGTGTGACCTCTTGGTTTAGCAGAAAGCAGTCCTGCGTAGCACTGAGTACAGCTGAGGCAGAGTATGTTGCAGCCTGTTCAGCTAGTTGTGAGGCAGTATGGCTACAGAAGCTACTGTCTGAGTTATTTGATCTCCCGTTGGAGGCTACTGGTATCTTCTGTGATAACCAGAGTTGTGTGAAGTTGTCCGAGAACCCAGTGTTTCATGACAGGTCGAAACACATAGAGATCAAATATCACTATATCAGGGATATGGTGCAGAGAGGAGCTGTGAAGCTCCTGTATGTTGCGACGGACGAGCAGATTGCAGATGTGCTGACGAAGCCACTAGCCAGGGTGAAGTTTGAGTACTTCAGAGAGAGGCTTGGCGTGCTTCAGATCGAGGATACTTCGAGGAAGAAGTGATGGACACATTTGTTGAAGCCATTCCAAGCATGTTGGAAGGAGGATCCTTCACATGGCTGTGGATGTAAGCGCTGGATGATGAGCATCAGGATGATGTTCTAGTTTCTGCTTGATATGATCAGTTGGATCATTTTATGTATGTTGGATGCTGGATATGATCAGTTGGATCATTTTATGTATGTATGAACGCATCATGTTGGATGCTGGATATGATCAGTTGGATCATGTGTATGTATTGTTTATGCATCATGTTGGATGCCTGGACCATGTATCTGTATATGTATCAGGTGGATACATTGTATGATCAGGTGGATCATGTATGATGATATGTATCATATATTTGTATCAGGTGGATACATTGATGATCAGGAGGATCATGTATGATACTTGGTATGCATCAGGTAGACGCATTGATGATCAGGAGGATCATGTATGATGATATGTATCATATATTTGTATCAGGTGGATACATTGATGATCAGGAGGATCATGTATGATACTTGGTATGCATCAGGAAGATGCATTGATGATCAGGTAGATCATGCAGCAGGATGTTGCAGTGATGATCAGGATTATCATAGATGACGAGCTTCAGGATGTTGCTCCAGATGACTTGCAGCAGGACGTTGCAGTGATTATGATCAGGACGATCATAAGTACATCAGGATGATGTATGGTGAGTATCAGGTCGATACTCTGTGGCCGTGGATCAGGTTGTGCAGATGAGCATGTCTGGGAGATCCTATAGGTCGGAGTTGTGTACCCGTAACAGCCTGGGATGCTCTTTCGAGACATTGCTCTGGGAGGACATGTAATTTGTGCCCTGGGAGATTTCAGGTCGGAGTTGTGTACCCGTAACATCCTGAGATGCTCTTGCGAGGTTTTGTCCTATGGCATGTAATTTGGGCCCTGGGAGATTTCAGGTCGGAGTTGTGTACCCGTAACATCCTGAGATGCTCTTGCGAGGTTTTGCCATGACCACATGTAATTTGTGCCCTAGGAGATCTCAGGTCGGAGTTGTGTACCCGTAACATCCTGAGATGCTCTTGCTAGGTTTTGTGGTGGACCACATGTAATTTGTGCCCTGGGAGATCTTAGGTCGGAGTTGTGTACCCGTAACATCCTAAGATGCTCTTTCGAGGTTTTGTGGTGGGGTCACATGTAATAGCGCCCTGGGAGATCCTCCAGGTTGGAGTTGTGTACCCGTAATATCCTGGGATGCTCTTTCGAGGTTTTGTGACGCACGTAATAAGTCCTAAGGATTCCACAGTATGGCCAGTGATGACGAAGACCTGCAGGTGGTGGGCCTACATCCAGTATGAAAAAGGACTGGCTCTGTAGAACTTCCTATGACGAGTAGATTCAGAGATTGATTGAGATAGCAGCAGCAGTGACGATGATGATGACTCGATGACGATTATCTAGTGACGATGATCCAGAGAAGATGACTTGTGCTAGAATAACTGTGCTGAGAAATACCTTCCTAGTTAAGAGGGAGTGTTGATGTATATGTAACTTCGGAATGTATTTCACATATATGTATATTGTATTCCTATAGAGATGGTATTATTCCTCTATAAGGAAGTGTCGTCATTTATATTGTAAGTGTCGTAACTTATACTTGATGGGTTATTAGACCACCTTGTTTGGGGTCGGCCCTGTATAAGTCATGTGGGTCAAAGGGTTATTAGACCACCCTATTGGGGGTCGGCCATGTGGGTCAAAGGGTTATTAGACCACCCTATTGGGGGTCGGCCCACTCAGCATTATGTTATGTGGTTAAGTTAGAGCCGACATGAGTTAGGTAAAAAGGCAAGTCAAGTCAAGTATAAATAGAGTGCGGGAGGCACTCTATTTACTCACTCACTTCTCACACATGCTCTCAAGGAGGAGAGGCGCACTTATGGAGGAGGAGGATTGCTGCTAGGTTATGGCTATCTCTATTGGTTGGTTGTATCATTGCTCTATCTATCTCTGAGGAAGTTATTGGGGTTTTTCACCTTTATGGTTTTCCCCAAGTAAATCTTTGTGTCTCTTGTGTGCTTGCATTATTGTCTCCATGATTGATATGCTGTAGATATGCTGTACATGTTGTTCTCTCAGTTAAGATCCTAGATCATATTGAAGTAAATTCTGAAAATTTAACAATTCTCACTTTAGTTAAGTGGGACAATTGGAAAGGGTAATGTATGAGAGTGTTTTCTGAGGAGACAAAATCTGGTACTATAGGAACTTGAGAGCTCTAGTATGTAGACAACCGTCCTACCGCCACTTCAAGTGTTCCATCCTTAAATTAGGAGCCTTTGTTTCCTTTATAACCACCATTCGATTATTTAAGAGGTGGATGCTACAGATGTATGTGATATATTTTACTCACAAAGGATCATATATATATATATATATATATTTACATGCTTTGCTTTATATATAGATATTTCATATATATATATGAACATATGGTGGTTAACTTCTATTATAATTATCCATGTGTACTATCTTTATATATATATATATATATATATATATATATATATATATATATATATATATATACTTACATATATGTTTACATGCTTATCTTTACTCTTAGGATAACCATGTGTGTATATATATATATATATATATATATATATATATATATATATATATAGAGAGAGAGAGAGAGAGAGAGAGAGAGAGAGAGAGAGAGAGAGAGATTAATTTATAATCATATTTTAACCAAATTTTATAAATAGGTAAGTTAAGCTCATTATATAAGCTAAGCCTACCGAAATACTAAGCTAAGCTTCCTTTCGTTATACTTGTGTTTTCTAACACTCTCACGTAGGAGTAGGATGAATGTATATGTTTACATGTAGAGTAATTAGGATGCTCCTTTGGGAATATTTGTAACTTAAGTGTCATGCTATTATAGGTCGTAAATCCTGCATGTTTGTTCTGTATCGAAAAGATATTATCCGCCGCTCAAGACGTATTCTAAGGTCTTAGATAACAATCATGTTTATACTCTTTAACCCCTCCACCAAAATACTTAGGTTACTTGAAGGCTTCAACAAATTTCTAGACCACACCCATTAGTATTCTCAATGTTTTCACCTTTAACCTTACCTCATCCCTAGTGGATTCGGTTGTCATCGGTTAGTTGCGTCATTGACCTTAATTCACAACTAGGAAGCAAACAAACATATTTACAAAGTTTTACTAGTGGGGCCTTGGCCTTGAGCTCCTCACTAGAAACCCTTTACATAATTACATTTTAAATTACAACAAGTGGGAGTATAAAAAGGGAAGTTACATCCTTTCCCCCTTAAAGATAACACCGTCCCCGGTGATCATACTTTTGTCTTCAATCTTTAATATCCTTCTATCTTTCATAACTTCTGTATGTATTTCTTTGGAATATTGATTTGATGTTCCTAATCAGCTTTGGGCTTCTACCTATGTCGTCATTCTTTCATAACCTGCATCTTGCCCATCCCATACAGGATCTTCTAACATCCTTCATTATATCATGATTATACTATCTTGCAATTATAATCATAAGGTAAGCAATGAACCTCTTACAACACATGATCAAATCGCAGAGATTGCATAGGTAAAACAATATTCTTACTTGTAATTTGGAACACCTTACCATTCACAGGTTAACATCATATACTTCACAAATTTCAAACAGTAAATGTTTTAACATTTATCATTCATCCTCATCCTTGAGGAAATTTTTGCTTACTCCAGTATTCATAACATTCACACATAAATATATCCAATAGTCTAGTTTACAAGACATATCATTAATATTTGTTATATAATAAAACAAATATTTCAACAACACTTTGTTGATCATCAAAATCTCCCATGAGTTTGGAACTTCAACAATCCTCTACTGAAGAAAGAATTCTTCGTTGAATTATGTCACCAATTCCTATGGACTCACGGGCTACACTTTTGAGGTTACCCTCCTTTTTTATTGCTAGTCAAAAAAATTTCCTCCTCAAGACATCAAACAATGTCCTGTATCCAGATGTCAATCTTTGTGCCTAGGTCTTTGCCATTGATACCACAAAAATATTATGCAATTTCCCTCGATCCTTCTTGCTTGAGTCGAGAAATTTTTTTTCCACCCAGCCTCCTGTTGAGTCCAGGAAAAGTTTCTTTAGCATAGAAGAGTTGGGTCAATCTTTGCCACTTGGTGTTTTCTTAGTGGAAAATTCCTTTCCCCTCAAGCCCTCTCGCTTGAGTCCCAAAAATATTCTTTTCCCATCAAACCTTCTCATTTCAGTCCAGGAAATATTCTTTTCCCCTCAAACCTTCTGGTTTGAGTTTGGGAATTAATAATCATTTATTATTTCTTGTAATTTTGATTAACCACAACATGCAACATAATAGCAACAAAATACTAACATCACATATGTTCACCTTTTTAGTCATCAGTTCGAACGCATGCTTTTAACATATCCTTTCACGATTCCTTGATTTTTAGTCATTTTCTTACCATGCGCTTACCATGTATACTATATTGCATTCCTTGTCTTTCCACAAGTTCCCCAGAATGTGGCCATCTGCCGAATTCACTTGTTAGTACATTTTTTTATATAACACATAAAGCATTTCATGAGAAAATCTTCTCCTAACATAATAGTAAGGAAATCATCATTCACTTACAACATCCATATAAGATTAACATTCTCATTAATTTCATTAATATACCTATTATAGGTCAAATCTGCACTTCTCTGTCCGTGATCACATTGCTCTGTCGATCACACAAAAGGACACTATGGATGGAAGAGCTAAGTTGACCTAGATGACTTATTGGTGGTAGTGCACTCTTTACAGCTGAAAATATTAATGTTTCTATAGGTTTCACCACATGTGTGCTACTATTGCTATAGTAAACTAGTGCACACCTCAAAAGATGCGCTGCTTTGCTCAAAGACAACCAACGCACACCTTCAAAAAAGTTGCAAACCCTTGTTGCAAAGCACAAAAGTTGCTCTCAGTGCGCTACTCTTGTTGTATGAAACCCGTGCACATCTTAAGATGAAATCAAAAAATATATTAAGATTACGAATTGGGATTAGTTGAAGTTGGTTTTGCAACTTCCCCAACCTCCCAATTCAACCACCTCTCGAATCCAATTCCCTACCTTGTCCAATAAGTACAAGGAGGATCCATGAGAGAGGAACCTAGAAGGAATGCTTTAAGTGTTGTTATGGTGGAAAAATTCCCAAGTCATTATGAAGAGCAGGAGCCTAGGACTCGGTTGCGGAAGCATCTTGACCGATCAGGTATATTTGTACTGATTCATGTTTCTTTGACAATAAAAAGGTGGAAATACCCTTCCTGTCCCAAATTGAATGTCTATTGGATTATATGTTCATTTGGTTTAATATCTGGTTGTAGTTGATGTTTGATTGCTTTCAATATTCATCATATTTATTACCATCAAGATATGCTGAGGAAGGTTTCCTTTTTGTTGCAGGTTCATCATAGCGAAAGATCAAGTGGGAGACCAAGCGAAGGCTAGGACTAGCCGTCGATAAAAGGTACATCTTTCAATATCTTGATCTCTTTCATTGGTAGGAACTAAATGCAATGCAATGAATGTATTTACCTGTCACCCTGCCCAATTTAGTAGTGTCTTCTCCTCACTATAAGGTATAAATCCTCCACAACAATTCCTACTGTAAATTTCTAAAGTTACTTAAATTGTATTGACAAATTATAACTCATACCTAGTTCTTGAAGCTTGACCTTCCTTGCAATACCTGTACACCCAAACACTAGTTAATGGAAAACAGTATGGACCTAGCTGACCTGTAGGATGATCTTTAACTGGATAATTTTGGGACTACCATGTTCCTCCCAACCATGACCCTTAGACCATTATGGTTTTAACTAGATCCCCCTGAGCTGGCTCCAACATGCAATAAGAGAAGTAGAGGCTCTAGGTGAATTATTGAATCCGATCTGAAAATTAATATTGGGTTGCTTCAGTTCTGCAGAATAACTCTCTTCTGTTCATAAGAGAATGATTGTAGCAAAATATTATCCCCTCTCTTGGGATCTACCCTCTTTTATATAGCTGAGTTTCTTTTGGAATATAATTGTTTGAATAATTATATATATATTTAATTTAATTTGAAAATTAATATCTTTAAAAGATATTTTACAAAATATCTAGTCCTTGTTTAACTAGGACCTTTATTTGTTTTAAATGGATGTAACTTTAAGTTAACTCCTAAATAATAATAATAATAGTGGCTATATACTATTTCTTAATATTAACAATACAATTATTAATACTATTAATAGTATGATAATGTGAGAGCCATTCTATTCATAACCTTTATGCAATATATATATAAGAAATGTTTTTCTTTTAAGAGAATAATAATATTATTATTATTAATTACTGTTAATAATAATATCAACTTTGAGAGCTATAGCCTTCATGCCTGTCATTCACATAAGAATATTTAAATCTATTTATTCAATAATTTATTTATGGTAATTTCCCTTGATTTATTTATGCAGATATCATAATACTTCTTTTGAATATTAAGTACAAGGTCCAACTCTTTGGATAGCTATTTTGGTAAGCTTGGATAGCTGGCTTGGTTAGGTACCTCTAGGTCTCTCTCTTGCATGTTGGATTCCCTCATTTAACATGGTAGTTCCCGCAGTACTTGATGATAGATAGAAAATGGTTCATTTATCCAATTCAAATAAATGTGATGAAAGAAGTGCTATTCAGAGTCTTCTCGAATCAACACTTTTGAGATCCAGTAACCCCGAGTGCTCTTCAAAGTTTTAACTCAACACTCTCACATGGGCATTATGCTAGTGCAATTCCAGAGCCTCCTGCTCAACACTAGTACTAGAATGTGGTTGTGAAGCACATCTACAATATTCAAGTGGCCTCGGATCCAGTATTCATTTATCAAGCTTGGAGTGCTCCAGGGCTTATGCCCAACACTCTACGTACATCGGGGCTTATGCCTAGTATGTAATAAAGTCCTTTAGGTACATCGGGGCTTATGCCCAATACGTAGGTCATCCATGTGTTCCCAAGTCCACATTCAACACACTACATAGATCAATCATGTGAATCATAACTCTGCACAATATGTAACAAAAGGTCATCTCAGTATATTAGGGTTTGTACCCAATTCACATAACAAAACAAAATCAATCCATTAGGGCTTTCTTGCCCAATATATAACAATAATGCATCATTCAGGGTCCACGCCCAATATGTAAATCTATAAAATAAATGAATCATGTGCACTAGGGATTATGCCAAATAATCAAAACAAATCATAGGTGTTGGGGCTTTAAGCCCAATATATAACATCAGAAATAGTTAGTCAAAATTCGGGATATTACAATTCACATGTAGTTGGGGTATTTTTTATAGGCCATAAGAAGAAAACTAGTATTGAACACAATCTGATATTCAAGTAGAATGGTTGTTGGTTGCTATAAAGGGTCAATTGAAAAAGTAGACTCTAACTACTACTCAATAAATAAGTATTTAGATGACCTATGAGTTTTTAATACAAGATAGTCTATAGAAGAGTGTGTGTGTTGCACTGGTAGGTGAAATAAAAAAATAAAGGATGGTCGTAATGCAGTCAAGTAGGATTAAGGAACTTGCTAAGAAGAGATAAATGAATGAGGGGTTTGTGGGTATCCCAATTGGATTGCGAAATGTAGTGATCAAATATCACTAAATAGTGGGTTTGTGAGTGACAATCAAGAGTTGGTGGATAACACAATCTATTGTTTATAACATAATGTGAAAGTGTTGCAATGCTCATATTGCTAAAGATTAGGGAGAGTAATCATAGGTACAATTTAGTCTAAAGGCTTCTTTCTAGGGAGTGTAAACCCTAAATGTAGAGAGAAACAAAAAAAATAAAATTTTTAAATGTAACATGGGCTAGAGGAGAATCAAGCATGCTTCAAAACCAATTGATGTGTGTCAAACAGCTGTGTTATGTATTGTAAAGAGATATACAACCTATAGATGGTTGAATTAGCACATTCATGGTATTCTTTAATCATTTTTGTATTTGAAATCAAGTTCTATTATAAGGAATCCTTATCAAAGTTGATTGGTTTATCAAAAGGTACAAGAAATAGTAGATCTGACACTGTAAACTAATATAAAATAGTAATCAATCCCTCAAAACTATGGCACACTTGTCCAACTATATAACTGTAACATATCCTTTTAGCTGGAAAACATTTTTGTGTTAGCAAACATTATTATAACTTTTATTGTAAAGTTCCATGTTGGACAGGTGTCCAAGGATGATTGTAATTTGCATAATATATTATTATTAAATAAATAAAATAGGAGACAAACACCTAAGAGGACTGTTGAAAGACTGGTTACTGATCCACTAGGTGGAATGGAATATGGGGTAGAAGGCAATGGACAAGTGGAAGCATCATGATACAACTAACTAGCTGTTGGTATGGGAAAAATCCCTTGAAATGTGGTCATAGTGCCCTAAAAGATGGGACTAGAGCTTGAGGCTCATTTATTCCAAATTGACCACTAAAAGACCTAGGCAGTCTATATAATAGCCATCGAATATTGAACTGAGGTTCATCACTTTTCCTAACAAGGAAATTTACCTTCGGGTTTTGCTGTGTTTGCACCCAAATGATTTGATGAGGGGATATGCTATGTTGTTGATCATGTTGTGAGTCTACCAAACTCTTATTGAGTTCAAGAGGTTGATGCTAAGTGGAGAAGGCATTTTATTTCAGGAGGTTGATACCGAGTGGAGAAGGTATTTTTGAGTGCCTTGCTTCTACACAGATTCCACACATTTACTGGATCAGTAATCAGCCTCGGGGGTTCACTAGAAATCAGTAGTTGAGCTGCTTCTTCTGAAGCAGGTTGGGAGAAACATGCCTCCTTGTGTGTTTGTTGGGCCTATCATCTTTTACAGGTTATATTGTCTTATCTATTTTATTTTTAAGTTCTGTTATCTATTTTTTTATATTTACAGTTCTGTTGTTTATTTAACTTTCACTATTTAATTTTATAATTTTGTATAAATTGAAATGATTGAATAAAATAGTCTCTACATTTTTCCCCATGCAAAAAGGAATGGCATCATACTCTAGTACAGAGACAGATTAAGTAGAATAGATCAAGATAAGCATATAGCCAAGTGAATGAGAAGATAAGATTATTATAAATTTTTAAGTTTTTCTACCTACTATTTGACTCCTATGTAGACATTTACAGTGCCCTCGTTATCATTTATTTTTAGCTAGCTGTCTTCCTAATTTACATGTAATGTTTTATTGTTTATGAAATTTCTGTTCTCAAATGAAATAGATTTTCTGTTCTAACAGTATAGAATTTGTTTATCTGTATTCAGTAGTTAAACTTTACATGTTTATATTAGGATAAATAAATATTTATTTCAATATACAACAGAATAGTATTTCTTTTACAGACAATAAAAATTCCCAACTATTTTTCCCTATACAATTTCACATTGTTTTATATCAAAAACCCCTTAGTAGAAATTGAAACAGTTATCGATTTATGCTTAGACCCTAAAAAGATTTATCAACAACCACATAAAGTCAACATTCTCATTTTGAATCTTCATATCTCTCTTTCATACGATTCTAACTATAGTACAGATTTGTTACAATTTATACAGAATCCAATCATGGTTTCAACATCATAAAGTGGAGAAATCCAGTTATGCATTTTCATCATGGGTTTCAAACTCAAACTTAGTATCTTAAACCCTAACATTTGACAAGGCTCTTAGATCGAACAGACAAACATTTCTTACATTTCAATGAAGGTGCAGTTAGGCCGAATACTATCAAGTATCACAACATATAACCATTATTTGAATGTCAGTAGTAGTATTTCTTTTCAATATTCATTTATAGCATACGTTTCCCTTTTCCATTGTTTAAAATTCCATAAATTCTTAGTCTATAACGGAAAACGATAGCATCGGTATGTTAAACCTAGTTCGACAAGTTGTTTGCATATTTCATCAAATACGAACACAGAGGTCTACTAACACACATTTTTCTTTCTACTTTTAATTTGATGAGTTACAGGTTTCGTTCTCGGGCCAAGCCCCAAACTTTGAACTACACACAGAATCAAAAGTCTCCCATAGTTATAAAATATCTATCTATTGTTTGAGATGGAGCAATACTCTTTCATTATCCACAAACATTACTCAGTACCCTTTCTCATCATTTTTATATTCTACAGTTTCAAGCTCACAGAAGAAAAAAATAGTAATAGAGGTAACAAAACCCAGTATGCACATTAACCATTATTTTACATTTAAGAAAAATGCAAAAGACCTAATAATAACTAGTTCTATTCATCTTTCAACATCACCAAATCATAAGATCGGTTCACGGGTCGAGCCTAAATGACAAAACAAGACAACTACATCAAATCAACTCTTAAATACTTTATTCATTGATAATCCGATAGAGATAAAAAACATTGCTAGTAGAAGAACATTACAGAATAACCCAAAACTTAAAAACACAGTATTGAAAACTCTTTTCATTGACCCACATAATGGTTCAATAGCATCGTTGGCCATTTCTGCCAGGAGAACCTACAAATGGGTTGCCACCAGGGCTTACCAGTTGAACAAGCCCACAACTACCTTTAAGCTTGAACTCTGTAAAACCCATGGTGATGACAGCACCTGCCACAGAAACTACAATGTGGTTATGACACTTCAAAGATGAAGGTTATACACGAAAAACTGGAAACATTGAACAACAACATTCATAACAACATTAAGGATTACCTTCATAAGAATAGAGAATTGGTTGGTGATGCTTCAAAACATTCAACTGTTATGACTAAAGAAACACGCAGCCACTCCAACTCAAACTTCAAGTTTAAAACCATTATTAAACCCTAACCGACTACACAATGGAAGCCACTAGGCTTCGTCATCTATTTTTCCAATTGAACTATACCAATTTTATAACAGACTTCCACCATTAAAACTGAAGAAGCGCAGTTGTAGAAACACCAAAAGATTCAACCCGAGATCAAACCTTGTGATCTAGCGGCCTATCGGCCTCTCTTCCCCGAAAAAAAAAAACTCCAAATGAATGTGAAACAAACAAACAACAAGGCATAGTGAATTCCATAGGGTTCGAGATCTCCAAGATCAACACAAGTTTAGATCAATGGATGAGAAATTGCAAGCCAAGACGCGCCAGTACCCAAACAAGAGTTACGGTCACCTACCATTAAATGTTACATTAAGTAGCAAGTCCAAATGGATTTCCATATCTCCATAGATAACTCACAGCTCAACAATTACCAACAGTTCTTACAATTTCTTCACGTGGAGCCAAACCTACGATGGTGCCAACAAGACATTCCACAATTACCACGCAGAGCTTCCATTAATGCTGGATCTTTTACGTGTCACTTGCTAGGCCTTTGCCTACAATCGCATTTAATACATGTCAATATCGAAATTATGGCTCTGGATATTATCACCATTGCCATATAAGCGTTATATAGTTCCCCAAACTTGGATTATGATCACACTACGTTATTACAACCATGTACATAGTTCCCAAACTAAGTTATAAATTCGCATAACAAATTTATATATATTGCAAAACATTTCATTCTATAGTTTTCCCAACTATACGTTGGATGTCATATAACCACGATTTAAATCGAGTTCAAACCATATCACATTAACGTTTATGACTTATGTGTTTTAGTGGTATGTCCCCAATTTTGCTTAGGGCGCACATATTTGAAAGTCCAATGATTACTATTTGCATAATATGCATATAGGGTATTATAAATGCTAAGTTTCACAAATATAGATGCACATAATAGAGTATAGCACTAAGTCTCTAGTTGTATTAACTAGGCATTGTAACCCTAGAAAAGTATTTCATAGAAGCATTATAACAAATCAAAATAGGTCTCTATTTTTCCCTTCAACTATTATTCTGTCCATACAGTGATGTAGTCAAAAAGTATATTAAGAGCACATATGAATTAAATACGTGGAATTTGTCTTGTAAGTTGTCGAAGACCATTGTTATCATAAGCCCTATTGTTATAGTAATGCTATCATTACTATACAATTGCATCTTGTTAACATTATCACATGCTTGTCATAAACAATTAGATTTTAGAATCTTGCATGACGATCTTATTAATTAATTCTCCAATGAATGATAACATTGATTACAGTAGAAGTATATTGGAAAAATATCTCTAGCTATACTCACGAGTGTTAGGGTAAGAATAGTACAGATTTATAAAGATAAACCAAATTTACATACCATCGATGTCTTCCTGCACTACAACATATACATTTATCTTAAAACAAAATGACTAGCGGTAGCTTATAACTTGTCTTGAAATACTGGTATTACTCTTTTACCTTACCTGCAGATCTGCGAAAGAAAGAATCCAATGCTTCAGCTATCAAAGCTAAGTAAACCCAAGGGCACCCTGTAGGAACCCCTTCAGAAATATGGAGCAATTCATCAGTATTGTTACCAGATCTTTATACATAACGAAATAAACATTGTTCTGTCGCATCTCATTTACAATCAAGTTTTTTTATGTTTAAAAATAATTACAACAATTTTATCAAGCAGTTATCATCTATTAGTTAATTAATTATCATTCCGTAGATAACTTTTATCAAATAAAATAGGCTATATCAATTTTTTTTTATTTTGCGATTTTTGGGATGCTACAATAACTAACAACTACACATAGTCAAATATATATATATATATATATTACACCTGCAATGCACATTGGGATGCACTTATCCCAATGTATGTTACACCACACCAACTTTAAAATCTTGTAGTAATTTATCAAGCAAGTGTATGTATCATTTCAACCTTTCTTTCCCACTTTCAACATTTATTCTCTCAAGTATTAGTTCATATTATGGTATTATCTGCATGAAAAGAGTGTTAGATAGGTTCGACTTGTTTCTCAACTTGCATGTTAGCATTTGATTCTTATCCATTGTTTCATTTTCTCACTTCCTTATATTGTCCTATTGTCCTTTATTTTGTTTCTACATTCATTGATTGTTCTTATTTGTGTGTATGTCAGTGTGATTGGCTTATGCCCTTTTTACTTTGAATTCATAATGAATTGATGAGTACTTACTAAAAGACATAATGAAGAGAAATAAAAACAAGAAGTGGTATAAAGGCTCAACGTTGAATCCATATTGTATTCACAAACATAATACATACATAGTACATTCCCCCATAACCAATTTATAATGGTGTAACCTCAACACATAATTGTTGGCATTGAGGAACAATATCCACAATATATTCTATGAGTATCTCCAAAAATATCTCATGTGATCTTCATGAGATCATCATCCCTATCTTTTCTTTTTTTCCTCATATTTGAATCATATGTAGCTTTTGTGCATTCTATTCATTTTCATGTTTTAAAATGTCACCACTGAATTATCACAAGTATGAGATATTCCTTCAAACTTGCAATATCCCAAATTTTGGGCTAACTATTTTGTTGTTATATTGGGCCACGACCCCAGCACATATGTTTTATTTTGAGTATTGGGCATGAGCCCTAGAACCTATGACTTATTCTTTTATATATTGACATGCTGGGCATGGACCCTAACTGACTTCTTTATTTGTTTGTATACTGGACAAGGAGGCTCTAATGTTTTGATGATGTGTTTCAGATTTGATATGGGTACAAACCCTAATATACTGAGATGATCTTTTGTCATTTACTGTGCAGAACTATGATCTTTACATGAATGATTATGTGGTGTGTTGAGCGTGGACTCAGAAACACATAGATGACCTACGTACTGGGAATAAGCCCCGATGTACCTAGACGAATGTTTATGTACTAGGAGTAAGCCCTAAGGTACATTGAGTATTGGGCATAAGCCTTGGAGCACTCCGAGATAGATAAATGAATATCGGATCCGAGGCCACTTGAATATTCTAGATGTGACTCACAACCACATTCTAGCACTAGTGTTGAGCAGGAAGCTCTGGAATTGCACTAGCATAACACCATGTGAAAGTGTTGAGCTAAAAGGCTCTGAAGAGCACTCAGGGTTACTAAATATCAAAGTGTTGAGTCGGAAAGACTCTGAATAGAACTTCTACTTTCATCACATTTATTCAATTTGGTTAAATGATTCATCTTTCATCTATCATCAAATACTACGGGAACTACCATGTTAAATGAGGGAATCCGACATGCAAGAGAGAGACTAGAGGTGCCTATCCAAGCTTACCGAAAGGACCATCCAAAGAAGTGGACCTTACCCTTAAATTGTTAAACAAAGTATCATGTGAAGATACAAGATTAAATATTATTATTAAGAATGTTAATAAATAATGATGTGATTATTTATTTATAAAAGACATTTATTGCGTATAGTTTATGCATAGTGGGATGCCACATTATTTAATGGTATTAATAAAGTATTAATATTTATAAAGTGGGCAGCCACATTTGTAAATAGTATTAATAATGTATTAATACCTAGGTTAGAAATATTATTATTGTTATTATTGTTATTATAATTAGGAGGAAGAGCTTAAATCAGAAATTACTTATAGTTAAAACAATTGAAAAAGCCCTAGTGCAAAATACTAGATATTTATTAAATAATATCTTTTAAATATTATTTATTTAATTTAAAGAAACTAATTATTCCAACAGTCATAATTCAAGAATCCCCTACATAAAGAGGGCAGATCCCAAGTTTTGGGGATCATCTATCTTTTTCATTATCATTCTCTTATGGTAATCAGAGAGAAGTTTTCTGCTCCAAGAAACTAAAGCAGTCTTATCTAATAATTCCAGATCTAAACCAGCAGTGAACCTAGGGCCTCTATCTCTCATTTGCATGTTGGAACCATCTCGGGGGGATCCAATTAGAACCAAGAACGGTCTAAGGGTCATGGTTGGGAGGAAGATGGTAGCCCCCAAAGTTATCCAGCTAAGAGGATCATCCTAACAGGTTAGCTAAATACCACAGGTTCTGCATTAACTATTGTTTGAGTGTGCAGGCTTCTACAGGAGAGGATCAAGTGCCAAAGCAGCCAGGTTACTACAAGAAAGGATCAAGTGCCAATGCAGCCAGGTATGTAGTATTAATTGTTTCCATTTTCCCGTTATAGTAGACATAGGATTTTAGACTAGAATTGATGCTTCAACATTGTTTAATTCTCATTTCAAATAGTATCAACTTAGAGGTTTGGCCAAGAAACCAGTGGAGGGTCTAGCAGGTCTAGCCAAGCTAGCCTGTGCTAGATAACACCCCGTCAGTAAACTTAG